>JACEFZ010011252.1:0-75291 GCA_014155875.1 Cepaea nemoralis | reverse complement strand
CCAACTAGTGTTGTTCAAAACCCCCCCGCTTTCCCTGGGGCCCCTTAAGTGCTTTTGAGTGACTGGAGTATCCGTTCTTTCTCTCCCACATGAGCAAAACATTTACTTATGGCGAATAAGGCGTTCCCCCTCAGCAATAGAGAAGTTCGTCATTATCACAGCCACCTTGAAGGGGTGTGATTATGTGGGTATAGCTTCTTATATCCCAATATTGACTGGAATTTATGGAAGCAATTTACTGACTTTGAGGATAGGACTGGCCATGTCCTGTGAAGACATCTCGCAGATCAGTAATAAATAAGATTCCACTGCGCAATGCATGGTTCTTATTGTATAAAGAGTCGACTGCAGAAGTTGCAGGGATATTTACCCTGTAAAGAGTCAACTGTTTAAGAACAGTGATCCTTGTTAGTCCACCCAATCGCAGACATTGCTCTCGGCTAGAACTGAGCTACATTCCTGCCATTTTTCCAGTTAGAAAAGTCTTCTCAACTGAGGATGGAAAAGGAGAAAGACATCAGTTACACTAACTTTGCACCGCCCTTTAATTTCCACCATTTTTCCAGGCAGAAATGCTTTCTCAATTGAGGTTGAAAAAGGAGGACATCAGTTGCACTCAACTTTGTCCGCTCTTTAATTTCTACCATTTTTCAGGCAGAAATGTCTTCTCAATTGAGGATGAAAAAGGAGAAGGACATCAGTTGCACTCAACTTTGTCCGGCCTGTAATTTCTACCATTTTTCAGACAGAAAGGTTTTCTCAATTGAGGGTGAATTGACGGCCGACGTCGGTGACGGATCCTGTTTTATCTCTTCATGAAATTTTTCAGGTTGTCCATGATATGCTCCTAGTCGTATGATACGTCAATGACATCAGGTTGGTTCTCATCGTTTCCTAGGACACATACGTCATGTACGCGTTCCACTGCCATGAGAATGGCAGGGGTCCAGTTGTTCTGATGGCCTTCCTGGAATTCAATGAGTTCACTCCTAGTGACTTGGATCCTAGTATACCAGAGATTACACCATCGAACAATAGACTAATGTCTTATAGACACCAGACTGTGGTCGGTTTTGTATGACCGCCTATGACATCAGGTAGAATCTTCCTTTCATCTCGTCCATCACATATCAAGTACGCTTAAGAATACCACTACTTCAAGAATGGCAAGTGACTGAGTTGTTAAAGATGTTTCTCCTGGAAATTCAATCGTGCTCCCCCCTAAGCAACTTGATCAGGATTACTGACAAGATCACACAACTGAAGAATAAACCCAACGTCGAATCGACACTGGACATTAGCCCGGTACAATACTGACTATACTGAGAGAGATTGTTAGTGAGATGTCTTAATGGTTGCCCAAGTTTTCCATCAGTGTTCACACTCTCTGCTCTCAGTGCTGCCAACAATGTTATGGGGACTGAGGAACTAAGTACCCATTATATGATGTGATGCAGTGATATTAAAATGTAAATACAACAATTCCCCTTTCTCCCATGCTAGCCAATAAGGTTGATGGAGTAGGCCCCCTATTCATTCACTGGATCAAGTGGTCTTAATTTATCTCAAGAAAAATCAAATGTATCCTGAAATTAGCTGTCTAAGTTATTTAAAAATAATTTGTGTCTTCTGGGTTCTCAGGTACCTTTATCTGATACACATAATGAACAACTGCATGCAGAAAATTACATAACAATATTGACAGTCTATTACATCAGCTCATTCTGAAAAACAACATTATCATGGGTATATCAAACATGTTGACCCATAAGACAATTATCATCTTCGTTCAACTACATTGTACAATGTGACATTTGAAAACAGTAATACATGTAATATTGCCACCATTGATGAAACAACCTATACCAGAGATTTACTTGTGGGTTTAAACATCTGGACCTTATGTCAACATTTATGTGACGGGATCCGTTAACCACACCATAAAACTCTAAGCAATAGCTTAATTTGCGAGAGGTTACTCCCTGATTCTAATACAAACATAGATATTCTCCCACAAGAGTCCCAGACAAGGTATACTCATAGTTTACATCCTTAGTCATCAGACCTCATTATGTGATCCCATAAAAGGTATTCCCAGGTTCAATTAGTGCATAGAGCACTCAATATGTGATTACTTTGAGGGGTGTTCCAGGGTTCTAATCGCGTATATTAGCCCACAATATGTGATCACCTTTTGGGGTGTTCCCGGGGTCCAATCGCGAACATGAGGCCCCAACATGTGAGTACCCTAGCAGGTTATTCCCAGGATTCAATCGCGGATACGAGCCCACAACTATGTAAATACATTTAGGGGTTTTCCCGGGTACAATCCGGACGAACGCCCAACATGTGAGGTTTTTGTGGGTTTTTAGATAATTACAGAAACTACAATGAGTGAAGTTCTATAAAGTATATCTCTTTATAAAAGATACAGGTTAGTAACAGCAAGTTTTGTCTAGAGGCATTGATATTTATTCTCGCAGAACCTTGGTAGAAAAACCATTCAGAATTTGGCTCTTCGAGTACCCCCACTGTGAAAAATTAGACCCAAGTTTACTTTCAACACAGAATTATTATTAGATGATTTCTCTTCTAGGTTATATAGAGATCTTGGCAGTTAGCCACAGCAACAAATGAAAAGCAGTTCTCTCATCTATCTTGTTGACTGTGCTCTGGTCGCCAACCTCATTTTGATCTCTTTAATATCATTACAAGTGACACAAGACACTTGGACAAATTACCACATTAACAATTGGACCATTGTAGTGAACATAAACAACAACACTGTGCTTTACACCAGTTGAACAAGACATCGACACGAGAGGATCTTGACAACAGTTGGACACACATTCACAAGGAATGGTCACACCAACAGATTAGACAAGTCATACATCATAGAAGATACTTGACAACATCTATACAGGATTCCACAATATCAGTAACCAACAACAACAGTAGAGTAGACAGTCACCATGAAGATGATTGACAACAGTTGGACAATTCATTCACAAAATAATGTATTTCACAACAGTTATACAAGACAATCACAGAGACATGTATCTCAAAACTATTCTCTTATTATTATAAACTTTATTAATGTCTTATGGGGTCAAGTGAAGACTCAGGCTTCATATTTTGCCAACAATTTACATTAAAAAAAACTTAGTTATTATGCAATATAGTGACAATTGTTCATGAAAACCTAAATACATCACCCGATATCCCACCATAAATAACATCAATCTAAAACAAACCCTCCTCCTTCTCTCTACTCCATAAAGTTATCCTACACCACCTCAATAAATGCATGTGTCATTTCTTCAACCGTCAATGAGGTAAACACATGGATAAACTTATAGTCTGGGGCAAGCATAGGGACACTCTGCTACACTGATCTGTGTACATCCTGTTATCACCTATGAAGGGTGTTGGGAAAGTCTCAGGTTGCAGTTTTCCCCATGATGTTTTCCCACGTAAGACTATATATCCCACTGTGACTAGTTCGAAGCAATTGACAGGCATGTCTTTTCCATGGTGAGTAGACCGTTCACGAAGTTGATATCTGGGATTAGTTTTACATTTCCAGTAGAGGAAGATCTAAAAACCATTATGTCCCAGCATTCTTCCTTATCAGTCTATCTCCCACAAAGGTTTCTGATGGAACTGAAATCACAACACTTTATCATTATTCCATTTGTGAATTTGCTCTATGTTCTATCCTTCTTCTCCATTAGCTTTTCAGCCAATAATAAGCTGGAATACTTCTCAAGATGTGGTTTTGAAGAGAAATATGGTAAGCTCCAGGTACACATAAATATCTATTCTTGGCTAGTAGAGGCATGCTGAAACCAGGTAATCTCTCACTTCTGCACGTTGCTTCTAGAATTTCTCTTGAAGATATAGCCCGGATCATTTCATAAAAATTGAGAGTATCCCTGTCTTAGGCCCTTCATAAAGACTTTTATTCAGCGCAATCTGTATCGGCCAGAATTTGGTGAATGCAGGCTTAGTATTTGCAACCTGTAGTTCATTTGGTACTTTTTGGAGTCTCATTATAAAGCTGGATTGAAGACTAGAGCCCAGGACTTCCCGGGAGTTGTCCTGGCAATTGAAGGCCTCCCCATCTTCCTCACTCTCTGTTAATAAACAAAGGCACAACATGTGTTTTACATCTGTTGAAACATTGTCATAGTTATATAGTACTATTACAGATTCAGAGAGGAATGGGAGGGAGAGAGGAGAGTGACATTCAAGCACTTGCCTCTCACTTGTGATGAAGTGCAATTTTATTTGGTGGTTTGGGGTGATATTTTCCCCAAATTGTGAAATCATAGGCACATATGCTTAATCAGGGGCAGCTTCACACAATTATCAAGCACCTTGTAATTATTTGTCTATATAAATTCTCACAATAAGTAGATCACGGGGACCGGTGTACCATGAGAACAGACAGTGTGATAAGTGTTAAGAAGTAGGCATTGTAAGGCTGCAATCATGCACCAGCATTTCAAAGCAAGACATGAAGCAAACAGCATAAAATGAACACCATCATGAGGCACATTTGCTGAAACAATCACCATAAGGCAGATATGAGATAGATAGAAGACAGGCATCTTTCATGACTGCACTTGGCAATATCATTAAGCTAATGGCAATGGACCAGTTAGCTTGCATAAAGGTGATACTTTGGTACAAGAATGCCCTATCTCCTCCACACTCACACCGCAATGCCAAACTTCCTCCTCTTAAGCCAGACCAGGTTCACAAGCACCATTAAATCATCATCATCATCATGTTCTTGTGCTCTTTTACCATTAAACAGTAGCAATATCTACTGCAGCAGGTACCAAGCAATATTGCACAAGCAATTCTCTCACATGTGGAATACACATATGAAAGAAAACATGAATTTTCCCTGACAAATAGCTTGAGCCTTCCCATGTATTCAGCTGACTAGACACCATAGGTTCGAACACATATTGCTCCTTTTTTAATGTAGTTCATATAAACCTAAACCATTGTTGCAAAGGAACCAGCGCATAACGTCAAAGAGAAATTGCATCCTAGGCAAATCTATATGAATGCTTTGGCAATTTTCGTGAGCGTAACACAGTCACCAGACATTACAGGAACTTTGTAATTTCTAAAGTGCAATGCAGTCCCTCAAACATGGATATAATAAGCGTCTTTATCTTTACAAATATGAGAGGTTAATTATACAATTACCGTCTCATTCACTCAAACATTCTCAGCCATTATAAGGGAAAAGTTACATGTAGCATCACACATTCTGAAACAGAACTGCCAAAAGTAACTCGCAAGAGCAGTGTACTGTTTGGTTAAGAATGGGTCATGATAGGAACTCAACGAATGTTCAGAGCGTACAATGGTTTTGCAATATGCAATGAGCGTAGTTTACAGTCACAAGCATATGCAAATCATCAAATCAGACAGATAATAGACATGGTAGGAATATTTCTCTGTGGAAGACATGACAGGTTGGAGAGGCAGTTATAGTGTCACTGTACAACGAAGTTCTGTCTTCATTTCTACATTTTCTCAAGAAAATACTCTGCCATTCGTCTCTCTCTCTTATCATCAGGCCTACACATAACATATTAAATGATTTGTGGTACCTGAGGTGCAGAAAACCACATCCTAGAGAATGATTTGGACATGTTTTATCACTGCATCTTGAACACATCTTATCGGGATGGTATCACAGCTTCGACTGGCGGGCTAATTAAGTATTAGTCTAGATAATAGCGTTACTCGCCCAAGGGTCAACCAATCAAATGGATCCCCCACCGTTCATCTTCCTCCCCCTAATCTAGAATATTCGAAGATATTCTTAGCCAGGGTTATCTAGACGGCTTACGTTGGTTAACTTTTTGAGTATTGAGAAATGTAAATTGACTGGGGATGTGAACGTCTGTAAACATTATGTTACATAGCCTCCCCATAAAGTCTGTCATTTATATGTGACTGATAGGTCAGACGTTCACAGTTCCCAGATCCTTTAAGTGGTGTCATCATTTACTCCCTAGCTCCCATTACTCCAACAAGAGCTGTGTATCTGGAACCAAATGATTCTTTCCTTTAAAAAAAAATCTGCTCCAATATTCATCCATCAGTCATGAATTTGGAGGAATTTGCAAAGACTATGAAGTTAATCTTGCATGAAGTTCCATTTATGCTCTGGAAGTATGCAGAGTTATGACCACACTTATCAGTGAACTGCTTTCCAATTCATCTCTGACAATGCTCCACAGTTAATCTCCATGCTATTTTCCTCTCCTTGATGAATGATCTCTCGAGTCACACACTTTCAAAGCATGAATAGACCACTGAGATTCATTATGAAAAGTAATGGCTTTGCAATTAAACCAACTTCTTGATGAAGTTTTAAGAGAATGGTTGTATTCCATGTGTCTCTCAACTTTTCATCTTTATCAGAACTTCATTCTTCCCTTCGCCACAGGAGAATGATAATCCTATGAGAGAGTATTGACTGAACAACCTTCTCCAACAGTAATCCTGGCATATGGAACTGGGTTAAAAATTTTGATCAGCACCGGAGCAGTGATAATTACTTCCGGATGGAACTCTACTACATCCGTACTGATTTGGCTTGCAGCAAAGTTGCCTACTGCAGAACTTGTTAAGAAGACTAAAATCTACTACTTGCAGATCTTGGGTTAGCGTAGGACACAAGTCTACCTCCCAATAAGTCTCTTGTGTTCGCAGATAGTAATCAAATTCCCATTATATTTCCATGACTCATTTCTGTAGTCATTACCATAGATTCAGAAGTGCACCTTATTAGGTTGAGATTCTCTCATTCCGTTCGGCCTCTATTCTGATGTGTTGTGAGAAGTGACAGCATTTTCCTCTCCTTAGTTGCTATATAGTTGAAATAGCGAGCAATTCAACTCAGACTTGTCGTGATTGACAGCGCAGCTCCATCTATGTGTAAGCTGTTTCCAACGTAGCAACCTGAGTTTGTAGATGCAGTTAGACCTAACATCCTACTAATCTAGAATCCCAGGTGGAATTTCCAACTAGTTGTCTGTTCAGCAACGCTCTAGCTAAGTGCTTTTGAGTGGACTGGAGTATCCGTTCTTTCTCTCCCACATGAGCAAAACATTTACTTATGGCGAATAAGGCGTTCCCCCTCAGCAATAGAGAAGTTCGTCATTATCACAGCCACCTTGAAGGGGTGTGATTATGTGGGTATAGCTTCTTATATCCCAATATTGACTGGAATTTATGGAAGCAATTTACTGACTTTGAGGATAGGACTGGCCAGGTCCTGTGAAGACATCTCGCAGATCAGTAATAATATAAGATCCCACTGCGCAATGCATGGTTCTTACTTGTATAAAGAGTCGACTGCATGAAGTTGCAGGGATCTTTACCTTGTAAAGAGTCAACTGTTTAAGAACAGTGATCCTTGTTAGTCCACCCAATCGCAGACATTGCTCTCGGCTAGAACTGAGCTACATTCCTGCCATTTTTCCAGTTAGAAAAGTCTTCTCAACTGAGGATGGAAAAGGAGAAAGACATCAGTTACACTAACTTTGCACGCCCTTTAATTTCCACCATTTTTCCAGGCAGAAATGCTTTCTCAATTGAGGTTGAAAAAGGAGGACATCAGTTGCACTCAACTTTGTCCGCTCTTTAATTTCTACCATTTTTCAGGCAGAAATGTCTTCTCAATTGAGGATGAAAAAGGAGAAGGACATCAGTTGCACTCAACTTTGTCCGGCCTGTAATTTCTACCATTTTTCAGACAGAAAGGTTTTCTCAATTGAGGGTGAATTGACGGCCGACGTCGGTGACGGATCCTGTTTTATCTCTTCATGAAATTTTTCAGGTTGTCCATGATATGCTCCTAGTCGTATGATACGTCAATGACATCAGGTTGGTTCTCATCGTTTCCTAGACACATACGTCATGTACGCGTTCCACTGCCATGAGAATGGCAGGGGTCCAGTTGTTCTGATGGCCTTCCTGGAATTCAATGAGTTCACTCCTAGTGACTTGGATCCTAGTATACCAGAGATTACACCATCGAACAATAGACTAATGTCTTATAGACACCAGACTGTGGTCGGTTTTGTATGACCGCCTATGACATCAGGTAGAATCTTCCTTTCATCTCGTCCATCACATATCAAGTACGCTTAAGAATACCACTACTTCAAGAATGGCAAGTGACTGAGTTGTTAAAGGATGTTTCTCCTGGAATTCAATCGTGCTCCCCCTCAGCAACTTGATCAGGATTACTGACAAGATCACACAACTGAAGAATAAACCCAACGTCGAATCGACACTGGACATTAGCCGGTACCAATACTGACTATACTGAGAGAGATTGTTAGTGAGATGTCTTAATGGTTGCCCAAGTTTTCCATCAGTGTTCACACTCTCTGCTCTCAGTGCTTGCCAACATGTTATGGGGACTGAGGAACTAAGTACCCATTATATGATGTGATGCAGTGATATTAAAATGTAAATACAACAATTCCCCTTTCTCCCATGCTAGCCAATAAGGTTAGAATGGAGTAGGCCCCCTATTCATTCACTGGATCAAGTGTCTTAATTTATCTCAAGAAAAATCAAATGTATCCTGAAATTAGCTGTCTAAGTTATTTAAAAATAATTTGTGTCTTCTGGGTTCTCAGGTACCTTTATCTGATACTCATAAGTGAACAACAGTATGCAGCAAAATTACATAACAATATTGACAGTCTATTACATCAGCTCATTCTGAAACACAACATTATCATGGGTATATCAAACATGTTGACCCATAAGATAATTATCATCCTCGTTCAACTACATTGTACAATGTGTACATTTGAAAAACAGTAATACATGTAATATTGCCACCATTGATGAAACAACCTATACCAGAGATTTACTTGTGGGTTTAAACATCTGGACCTTATGTCCACATTTATGTGACGGGATCCGTTAACCACACCATAAAACTCTAAGCAATAGGCTTAATTTGCGAGAGGTTACTCCCTGATTCTAATACAAACATAGATATTCTCCCACAAGAGTCCCAGACAAGGTATACTCATAGTTTACATCCTTAGTCATCAGACCTCATTATGTGAATCCCATAAAAGGTATTCCCAGGGTTCAATTAGTGCATAGAGCACTCAATATGTGATTACTTTGAGGGGTGTTCCCAGGGTTCTAATCGCGTATATTAGCCCACAATATGTGATCACCTTTTGGGGTGTTCCCGGGGTCCAATCGCGAACATGAGGCCCCAACATGTGAGTACCCCTAGCAGGTTATTCCCAGGATTCAATCGCGGATACGAGCCCACAACATGTAAATACATTTAGGGGTTTTCCCGGGGTACAATCCCGGACGAACGCCCAACATGTGAGGTTTTTTGTGGGTTTTTAGATAATTACAGAAACTACAATGAGTGAAGTTCTATAAAGTGTATCTCTTTATAAAAGATGCATGTTAGTAACAGCAAGTTTTGTCTAGAGGCATTGATATTTATTCTCGCAGAACCTTGGTAGAGAAACCATTCAGAATTTGGCTCATCGAGTACCCCCACTGTGAGAAATTAGACCCAAGTTTACGTTCAACACAGAATTATTATTAGATGATTTCTCTTCTAGGTTATATAGAGATCTTGGCAGTTAGCCACAGCAACAAATGAAAAGCAGTTTCTCTCATATATCTTGTTGACTGTGCTCTGGTCGCCAACCTCATTTTGATCTCTTTAATATCATTACAAGTGACACAAGATACTTGGACAAATGACCACATTGAACAATTGGACCATTGTAGTGAACATAAACAACATCACTGTGCTTTACACCGGTTGAACAAGACATCAACATGAAGAGGATCTTGACAACAGTTGGACACACATTCACAAAGGAATGGTCACACCAACAGATTAGACAAGTCATACATCATGGAAGATACTTGACAACATCTATGCAGGACTTACTTCCACAAAATCAGTAACCAACAACAACAGTAGAGGAACAATCATCATGAAGATGCTTGACAACAGTTGGACAATTCATTAACAAAGTTATGTATTTCACAACAGTTATACAAGACAATCACAGAGACATGTATCTCAACACTGTTCTCTTACTATTATAAACTTTATTAATGTCTTATGGGGTCAAGTGAAGACTCAGGCTTCATATTTTGCCAACAATTTACATTTAAAAAACAACTTAGTTATTATGCAATATAGTGACAATTGTTCATGAAAACCCAAATACATCACCCGATATCCCACCATAAATAACATCAATCTAAAACAAACCCTCCTCCTTCTCTCTACTCCATAAAGTTATCCTACACCACCTCAATAAATGCATGTGTCATTTCTTCAACCGTCAATGAGGTAAACACATGATAAACTTATAGTCTGGGGCAAGCATAGGGACACTCTGCTCCACTGATCTGTGTACATCCTGTTATCACTATGAAGGGTGTTGGGAAAGTCTCAGGTTGCAGTTTTCCCCATGATGTTTTCCCACGTAAGACTATATATCCCACTGTGACTAGTTCGAAGCAATTGACAGGCATGTCTTTTCTATGGTGAGTAGACCGTTCACGAAGTTGATATCTGGGATTAGTTTTACATTTCCAGTAGAGGAAGATCTAACAACCATTATGTCCCAGCATTCTTCCTTATCAGTCTATCTCCCACAAAGGTTTCTGATGGAACTGAAATCACAACACTTTATCATTAATCCATTTGTGAATTTGCTCTATGTTCTATCCTTCTTCTCCATTAGCTTTTCAGCCAATAATAAGCTGGAATACTTCTCAAGATGTGGTTTTGAAGAGAAATATGGTAAGCTCCAGGTACACATAAATATCTATTCTTGGCTAGTAGAGGCATGCTGAAACCAGGTAATCTCTCACTTCTGCACGTTGCTTCTAGAATTTCTCTTGAAGATATAGCCCGGATCATTTCATAAAAATTGAGAGTATCCCTGTCTTAGGCCCTTCATAAAGACTTTTATTCAGGCACATCTGTATCGGCCAGAATTTGGTGAATGCAGGCTTAGTATTTGCAACCTGTAGTTCATTTGGTACTTTTTGGAGTCTCATTATAAAGCTGGATTGAAGACTAGAGCCCAGGACTTCCCTGGAGTTGTCCTGGCAATTGAAGGCCTCCTCATCTTCCTCACTCTCTGTTAATAAACAAAGGCACAACATGTGTTTTACATCTGTTGAAACATTGTCATAGTTATATAGTACTATTACAGATTCAGAGAGGAATGGGAGGGAGATAGGAGAGTGACATTCAAGCACCTGCCTCTCACTGGTGATGAAGTGCAATTTTATTTAGTGGTTTGAGGTGATATTTTCCCCAAATTGTGAAATTATAGGCACATATGCTTAATCAGGGGCAGCTTCACACAATTATCAAGCACCTTGTAATTATTTGTCTATATAAATTCTCTCAATGATTAGATCACGGAGACCGGTGTACCATGAGAACAGACAGTGTGATAAGTGTTAAGAAGTAGGCATTGTAAGGCTGCAATCATGCACCAGCATTTCAAAGCAAGACATAAAGCAAACAGCATAAAATGAACACCATCATGACTCACATTTGCTGAAACAATCACCATAAGGCAGATATGAGATAGATAGAAGACAGGCATCTTTCATGACTGCACTTGGCAATATCATTAAACTAATGGCAATGGACCAGTTAGTTTGCATAAAGGTGATACTTTGGTACAAGAATGCCCTATCTCCTCCACACTCACACCGCAATGCCAAACTTCCTCCTCTTAAGCCAGACCAGGTTCACAAGCACCATCAAATCATCATCATTATCATGTTCTTGTGCTCTTTTCCCATTAAACAGTAGCAATATCTACTGCAGCAGGTACCAAGCAATATTGCACAAGCAATTCTCTCACATGAGGAATACACATATGAAAGAAAACATGAATTTTCCCTGACAAATAGCATGAGCCTTCCCATGTATTCAGCTGACTAGACACCATAGGTTCGAACACATATTGCTCCTTGTTGGAATGTAGTTCATATAAACCTAAACCATTGTTGTAAAGGAACCAGCGCATAACGTCAAAGAGAAATTGCATCCTAGGCAAATCTATATGAATGCTTTTGGCAATTTTCGTGAGCGTAACACAGTCACCAGACATTACAGGAACTTTGTAATTTCTAAAGTGCAATGCAGTCCCGCAAACATGGATATGATAAGCTTCTTTATGTTTACAAATATGAGACGTTAATTATACAATTACCGTCTCATTCACTCAAACATTCTCAGCCATTATAAGGGAAAAGTTACATGTAGCATCACACATTCTGAAACAGAACTGCCAAAGGTAACTCACAAGAGCAGTGTACAGTTTGGTTAAGAATGGGTCATGATAGGCACTCAACGAATGTTCAGAGCGCACAAAGGTTTTGCAATATGCATTGAGCGTAGTTTACAGTCACAAGCATATGCAAATATCAAATCAGACAGATAATAGACATGGTAGGAATATTTCTCTGTGGAAGACATGACAGGTTGGAGAGGCAGTTATAGTGTCACTGTACAACGAAGTTCTGTCTTCATTTCTACATTTTCTCAAGAAAATACTCGGCCATTCGTCTCTCTCTCTTATCATCAGGCCTACACATAACATATTAAATGATTTGTGGTACCTGAGGTGCAGAAATCTACATCCTAGAGAATGATTTGGGCATGTTTTATCACGGCATCTTGAACACATCTTATCGGGATGGTATCACAGCTTCGACTGGCGGGCTAATTAAGTATTAGTCTAGATAATAGTGTTACTCGCCCAAGGGTCAACCAATCAAAAGGAGTCCCCACCGTTCATCTTCCTCTCCCTAATCTAGAATATTCGAAGTTATTCTTAGCCAGGGTTATCAAGACGGCTTACGATGGTTAACTTTTTGAGTATTGAGAAATGTAAATGGACTGGGGATGTGAACGTCTGTAAACATTATGTTACATAGCCTCCCCATAAAGTCTGTCATTTATATTTGACTGATAGGTCAGGCGTTCACAGTTCCCAGATCCTTTAAGTAGTGTCATCATTTACTCCCTAGCTCCCATTACTCCAACAAGAGCTGTGTATCTGGAACCAAATGATTCTTTCCTTTAAAAGAAATCTGCTCCAATATGCATCCATCAGTCATGAATTTGGTGGCATTTGCAAAGACCATGAAGTTAGTCTTGCATGAAGTTCCATTTAGTCACTGGAAGTATGCAGAGTTATGACCACACTTATCAGTGAACTGCTTTCCAATTCATCTCTGACAATGCTCCAAGTTAATCTCTATGCTATTTTTCCTATCCCTGATGAATGATCTCTCAGAGTCACACACTTCCAAAGCATGAATAGACCATTGAGATTCATTATGAGAAGTAATGGCTTTGCAATTAAACCAACTTCTAGATGAAGTTTTAAGAGAATGGTTGCATTCCATGTGTCTCTCAACTTTTCATCTTTATCAGAACTTCATTCTTCCCTTCGCCACAGGAGAATGATAATCCTATGAGAGAGTATTGACTGAACAACCTTCTCCAACAGTAATCCTGGCATATGGAACTGGGTTAACATTTTTGATCAGCACCGGAGCAGAGATAATCACTTCCGGTGGAACTCTACTACATCCGTCTGATTTGGCTTGAGCAAAGTTGCCACTGCAGAACTTTCTAAGACGACTAAAATCTACTACAGCAGATCTTGGGTTAGCGTAGGACACAGTCTACCTCCCAATAAGTCTCTTGTGTTCGTAGATAGTGATCAAATTCCCATTATATTTCCTTGACTCATTTCTGTAGTCATCACCATAGATTCAGAAGTGCACCTATATTGGTTGAGATTTTCTCATTCCGTTCGGTCTCTGTTCTGATGTGTTGAGAGAAGTGACAGCATTTCCTCTCCTTAGTTGCTGTATAGTTGAAATATCGCGCAATCCCACTTCAGACTTGTCGTGGATTGACAGCGCAGCGTCCATCATGTGTAAGCTGGTTCTAACATAGCAACTGAGTTTGTAGATGCAGCCAAACTGTGACATCTACTACTAGGGGAGACTGGGGAGAAATGGACCAGCAATTTTGTAGTTTTCAATTTGTGCTCATCACCGGAACAGATTTTATCGAAACATAACAAAACCATGACTAAAATGTTGTACATTCATTTATTTTAAAAGGGGAAAACATTTAGCAATCTATTTCTATATGTTTCTTTACAAAATTCATTTCAAAAATGTATATGAACATGGGGAGAAATTGACCACCCATGGGGTGAAATGGACCAGCACGTGGGGAGCAATGGACCATAGTGGGGAGAAATGGACCGTTTTTAAAAAGAAGCAGCAACAACTCATCCATATTGCTATAAGAAATAAATAATCATTAAAAGGATATTTGCCTGTTTTTTTTAAAATGTTAAGCGACAGTAAAAAAAAGTTTAATATGATATATTAATCTAATATAAAGTTTTATCGAACATTTATGCCTGCGAGACTTTCTTTGAAGACATAGCCATCTTTGGTCCTAGAAGTGGTTCCAGTAATTGTAGATCTAGTAAGCTGTGCTTTAATACATGTAATTGAGACACTGGCGACATCTTCTACCTTAGGCTTAACAAATTTTTCCAGCAACCTTCTCACTCTTGCGCAAGAACTCTACCTTCACATCACCATCATCATCAATGTCTCCCCTTACAATTCCTACATAGTAAACACAAGTCTTCTTTGTTCCATATTCACATAGCACACACTGGCCTTCAAAAACCTCACGCACACCAGTCAAGATAACCGTACACTCCTCATTTTCACCAAATGAAACATCAGAATCTGTGTCATCACAAAACGAAATGTCAGTTTCTGGATCTGAATCAACATCAAGTTCTTTCAGCAGCTGTCTCTTTGCCTTTTTGGGTGGAACTGTTGCTGCCTTTTCTTTCATCACCGCTCTTTCCCTAATTCGATGCATTTCTGGCGTAGAAGTAGCCAGCATAGTTTTTCCTCTTTTCCTCATATTATTTGAATCTTTTCGCGGACCAGCTTTTGGTAGTCCTCTGAAAACATAAGGCGAAGTAAAGGAAGAAGTAGCTTTATGTTGAAGACTCCCTGATATTTCCTGCAAGTCATCTACAAGGTTCTCAACATTAAACTCTTTCTGATTTTCATGAAATTCTTGTGCAGTTTGATCTGTGCTGGTACCACAATGTGGAGATGCTGATCCTGTCTGTTCATTGCTTTCTAAAGTGGCATTTTCACTGTCCTTGCTGATGGGCCTGTTCGTTATTTCTGAAGGCATAAAATCATCTTCTGTAAAAAACATCTTCGTTAAAGGGCCAAATACCTGACACTGCAAAGCCTGATTGAATGTTAATGGGAGTTGCCGCTTTAAGAAAAGCGTGGCCTCCTAGATTTGCAACTTGATAGATTGTCAGTGGTGTCCCAACATTTTTCATCATCCATGAATCACACGCATTGTTGTAGACCGACTTCACGGGTTCAAAAACTGAACGGTCCAAGGGCTGAGTTTTAGATGAGGTGTGTGGTGGCAACGTGATCACATGAATGTTGTTTTTCTTGCACAGTTCAAGTGATTCAAATGAAATGTGGGAATCGTGATTGTCCAAGATCAAATTCAAAGGGAAGTCTTTGGAAGGTCTTGAATGCTTAATGAAGTGATTTATAACTTTGACGAAATTATCACGGGTCATCCAACCTGATTCATTCACAAGGCCAAGGGAACCTTCAGGTGCTCGAGCAAGCATACAATTCTTAAAATTTTTTCTGGGAAACACAAAAACTGGAGGGGTAATGTGACCCGCAGCTGACACAATGCAACAGATTGTGACCAGTTCTCCTCTTTCTCTGAATGTCCTGGCCTATTTGCTTCACTCCTCGTGGGGCAATCACTTTTGGCACTTTCTGTACAGTGGTCAGACCTGACTCATCCAAATTGTAGATTTGAGCTCCACTCACATTTAGTTTTGTAATGGTTTCCTTCACAATGTTGAAGAAGGTGCAAATATTATGTTTGTTGAAAGCTGTAGCTCTAGCCAGAGATGTTGCCTCAGGTTGCTTTATGGTCAGCTCGGGATTCCGTCGCAAAAATCCACAAAGCCAGTCATTCCCTGCCATCATTTGCTCATCCCAGGTTAAAGGATGTGCAATGTTATTGACTTTTGCCATCTCGTACGCCAAAATACGAACGTTTTTAGTTGTGAGTCCATGGAACATTCTTGCACAATCTTTCAAGTAACTAGCAAAATCAGCTTCTTGCTTAGCTGTGAAAACAAGGCTATGCCTATAATTTGGTACGAGTCTAGTAGGCAGACCATTTCCTTCTCTGTCTTTTGTAAGATTGTTATTGAGGGTAGAGCGAGCAATGCCGTACTCCCTTGCAGCTTTCCTCACTTTCATTCCATTTTTCACAGCATTAACAGATTCTCTCATACGTTCCTCCGTAACGAGACCCTTGTTGGTGTTTCTGATGTACAATCTTGGCATCTGAAACAAGAGTGACAGAATTATATAACATTTAGAATGGTAGGCCTATCATTTGCAAAGAAATACTGATCATGGCACGAATGGCGTGCATCTTTAATAAATCACTGAAATCAAATTTGTTAACAGTTTTATTGGTCTAGATTTAGACCCCAGTATTAAAAAGAATCAATAATGCTAATATTCGAATGCAATCTTCAACACTTTTAATAACAACAGACTGTCTTATCAATTTCTTCTATGGGGAGAAATGAACCATGGGGAGAAATGAACCAGTCCATTTCTCCCCCATCAATGTATTAAACTATTCAGCCATAAAGTATCTTAAATCTAATATTATATGCTATATTTTTTATATGAACTCTTAAATAACAAGTAAATAAAGATATTAACGTAATTACCTTGTCCTGATTCCTGACTATGCGTCTGCTTTACGATGGTGTCTGGAACTGGAAAAAGAAACTTTAGTGCAGAAAATTTTTCAAACTTTGCGTGGGAACGACCTGTGCGGGAAGTCGATGGCAAATGAAAAATTTGGACTATGATGTGAAAAACAAACTTATTATGGTTTCACTTTCATTGCATCACAGCCAGGGGCCAGAGAGGGGGTGGTCCATTTCTCCCCTATGTCCATTTCTCCCCAATCTCCCCTACTAATCTAGAATCCCAGGTGGAATTTCCAACTAGTTGTCGTTCAGCCACGCTCTAGCTAAGTGCTTTTGAGTGACTGGAGAATCCGTTTTTTCTCTCCCACATGAGCACAACGTTTCCTTATGGCGAATAAGGCGTTCCCCCTCAGCAATAGAGAAGTTCGTCATTATCACAGCCACCTTGAATGGGTGTGATTATGTGGGTAAAGCTTCTTATATCCCAATATTGACTGGAATTTATGGAAACAATTTACTGACTTTGAGGATAGGACTGGCCAGGTCCTGTGAAGACATCTCGCAGATCAGTAATATATCAGATTCCACTGCGCAATGCATGGTTCTTTTTGTATAAAGAGTCGACTGCAGAAGTTTCAGGGATCTTTACCTTGTAAAGAGTCAACTGTTTAAGAACAGTGAACCTTGTTAGTCCACCCAATCGCAGACATTGCTCTCGTCTAGAACTGAGCTACATTCCTACCATTTTTCCAGGCAGAAATGCTTTCTCAATTGAGGTTGAAAAAGGAGGACATCAGTTGCACTCAACTTTGTCCGCCCTTTAATTTCTACCAGATTCAGGCAGAAATGTCTTCTCAATTGAGGATGAAAAAGGAGAAGGACATCAGTTGCACTCAACTTTGTCCGGCCTGTAATTTCTACCATTTTTCAGACAGAAAGGTTTTCTCAATTGAGGGTGAATTGACGGCCGACGTCGGAGACGGATCCTGTTTTATCTCTTCATGAAATTTTTCAGATTGTCCATGATATGCTCCTAGTCGTATGATACGTCAATGACATCAGGTTGGTTCTCATCGTTTCCTAGACACATACGTCATGTACGCGTTCCACTGCCATGAGAATGGCAGGGGTCCAGTTGTTCTGATGGCCTTCCTGGAATTCAATGAGTTCACTCCTAGTGACTTGGATCCTAGTATACCAGAGATTACACCATCGAACAATAGACTAATGTCTTATAGACACCAGACTGTGGTCGGTTTTGTATGACCGCCTATG
Source organism: Cepaea nemoralis (assembly GCA_014155875.1). NCBI lineage: Eukaryota > Metazoa > Mollusca > Gastropoda > Stylommatophora > Helicidae > Cepaea > Cepaea nemoralis. Next base: position 57,091 of record JACEFZ010011252.1, on the reverse strand, counting down.
ACATCAGGTAGAATCTTCCTTTCATCTCGTCCATCACATATCAAGTACGCTTAAGAATACCACTACTTCAAGAATGGCAAGTGACTGAGTTGTTAAAGATGTTTCTCCTGGAAATTCAATCGTGCTCCCCCCTCAGCAACTTGATCAGGATTACTGACAAGATCACACAACTGAAGAATAAACCCAACGTCGAATCGACACTGGACATTAGCCGGTACGAATATTGACTATACTGAGAGAGATTGTTAGTGAGGTGTCTTAATGGTTGCCCAAGTTTTCCATCAGTGTTCACACTCTCTGCTCTCAGTGCTGCCAACATGTTATGGGGACTGAGGAACTAAGTACCCATTATATGATGTGATGCAGTGATATTAAAATGTAAATACAACAATTCCCCTTTCTCCCATGCTAGCCAATAAGGTTGATGGAGTAGGCCCCCTATTCATTCACTGGATCAAGTGTCTTAATTTATCTCAAGAAAAATCAAATGTATCCTGAAATTAGCTGTCTAAGTTATTTAAAAATAATTTGTGTCTTCTGGGTTCTCAGGTACCTTTATCTGATACACATAATGAACAACTGCATGCAGAAAATTACATAACAATATTGACAGTCTATTACATCAGCCCATTCTGAAACACAACATTATCATGGGTATATCAAACATGTTGACCCATAAGACAATTATCATCTTCGTTCAACTACATTGTACAATGTGACATTTTAAAACAGTAATACATGTAATATTGCCACCATTGATGAAACAACCTATACCAGAGATTTACTTGTGGGTTTAAACATCTGAACCTTATGTCCACATTTATGTGACGGAATCCGTTAACCACACCATAAAACTCTAAGCAATAGGCTTAATTTGCGAGAGGTTACTCCCTGATTCTAATACAAACATAGATATTCTCCCACAAGAGTCCCAGACAAGGTATACTCATAGTTTACATCCTTAGTTATCAGACCTCATTATGTGAATCCCATAAAAGGTATTCCCAGGGTTCAATTAGTGCAGGGAGCACTCAATATGTGATTACTTTGAGGGGTGTTCCCGGGGTTCTAATCGCGTATATTAGCCCACAATATGTGATCACCTTTTGGGGTGTTCGCGAACATAAGGCCCCAACATGTGAGTACCCCTAGCAGGTTATTCCCAGGATTCAATCTCGGATACGAGCCCACAACATGTAAATACATTTAGGGATTTTCCCGGGGTACAATACCGGACGAACCCCCAACATGTGAGGTTTTTTGTGGGTTTTTAGATAATTACAGAAACTACAATGAGTGAAGTTCTATAAAGTATATCTCTTTATAAAAGATACAGGTTAGTAACAGCAAGTTTTGTCTAGAGGCACTGATATTTATTCTCGCAGAACCTTGGTAGAAAAACCATTCAGAATTAGGCTCTTCGAGTACCCCCACTGTGAAAAATTAGACCCAAGTTTACTTTCAACACAGAATTATTATTAGATGATTTCTCTTCTAGGTTATATAGAGATCTTGGCAGTTAGCCACAGCAACAAATGAAAAGCAGTTTTCTCATATATCTTGTTGACTGTGCTCTGGTCGCCAAACTTATTTTGATCTCTTTAATATCATTACAAGTGACACAAGATACTTGGACAAATGACCACATTAACAATTGGACCATTGTAGTGAACATTAACAACATCACTGTGCTTTACACCAGTTGAACAAGACATCAACATAAGAGGATCTTGACAACATTTGGACACACATTCACAAGGAATGGTCACACCAACAGATTAGACAAGTCATACATCATGGAAGATACTTGACAACATCTATGCAGGACTTACTTCCACAATATCAGTAACCAACAACAACAGTAGAGGAACAATCATCATGAAGATGCTTGACAACAGTTGGACAATTCATTAACAAAGTTATGTATTTCACAACAGTTATACAAGACAATCACAGAGACATGTATCTCAACACTGTTCTCTTACTATTATAAACTTTATTAATGTCTTATGGGGTCAAGTGAAAACTCAGGCTTCATATTTTGCCAACAATTTACATTTAAACAGAACTTAGTTATTATGCAATATAGTGACAATTGTTCATGAAAACCCAAATACATCACCCGATATCCCACCATAAATAACATCAATCTAAAACAAACCCTCCTCCTTCTCTCTACTCCATAAAGTTATCCTACACCACCTCAATAAATGCATGTGTCATTTCTTCAACCGTCAATGAGGTAAACACATGATAAACTTATAGTTTGGGGCAAGCATAGGGACACTCTGCTCCACTGATCTGTGTACATCTTGTTATCACCTATGAAGGGTGTTGGGAAAGTCTCAGGTTGCAGTTTTCCCCATGATGTTTTCCCACGTAAGACTATATATCCCACTGTGACTAGTTCGAAGCAATTGACAGGCATGTCTTTTCCATGGTGAGTAGACCGTTCACAAAGTTGATATCTGGGATTAGTTTTACATTTCCAGTAGAGGAAGATCTACAAACCATTATGTCCCAGCATTCTTCCTTATCAGTCTATCTCCCACAAAGGTTTCTGATGGAACTGAAATCACAACACTTTATCATTAATCCATTTGTGAATTTGCTCTATGTTCTATCCTTCTTCTCCATTAGCTTTTCAGCCAATAATAAGCTGGAATACTTCTCAAGATGTGGTTTTGAAGAGAAATATGGTAAGCTCCAGGTACACATTAATATCTATTCTTGGCTAGTAGAGGCATGCTGAAACCAGGTAATCTCTCACTTCTGCACGTTGCTTCTAGAATTTCTCTTGAAGATATAGACCGGATCATTTCATAAAAATTGAGAGTATCCCTGTCTTAGGCCCTTCATAAAGACTTTTATTCAGCGGCATCTGTATCGGCCAGAATTTGGTGAATGCAGGCTTAGTATTTGCAACCTGTAGTTCATTTGGTACTTTTTGGAGTCTCATTATAAAGCTGGATTGAAGACTAGAGCCCAGGACTTCCCTGGAGTTGTCCTGGCAATTGAAGGCCTCCTCATCTTCCTCACTCTCTGTTAATAAACAAAGGCACAACATGTGGTAGTTAGTTAGTTAGTTAGTCGCAGTTCCAACTTCACATGTGTTTTACATCTGTTGAAACATTGTCATAGTTATATAGTACTATTACAGATTCATAGAGGAATGGGAGGGAGAGAGGAGAGTGACATTCAAGCACCTGATGAACTGGTGATGAAGTGCAATTTTATGTAGTGGTTTGAGGTGATATTTTCCCCAAATTGTGAAATCATTGGCACATATGCTTAATCAGGGGCAGCTTCACACAATTATCAAGCACCTTGTAATTATTTGTCTATATAAATTCTCTCAATGAGTAGATCACGGGGACCGGTGTACCATGAGAACAGACAGTGTGATAAGTGTTAAGAAGTAGGCATTGTAAGGCTGCAATCATGCACCAGCATTTCAAAGCAAGACATGAAGCAAACAGCATAAAATGAACACCATCATGAGACACATTTGCTGAAACAATCACCATAAGGCAGATATGAGATAGATAGAAGACAGGCATCTTTCATGACTGCACTTGGCAATATCATTAAACTAATGGCAATGGACCAGTTAGTTTGCATAAAGGTGATACTTTGGTACAAGAATGCCCTATCTCCTCCACACTCACACCGCAATGCCAAACTTCCTCCTCTTAAGCCAGACCTGGTTCACAAGCACCATCAAATCATCATCATCATCATGTTCTTGTGCTCTTTTGCTGTGGAACTACAAACCGAACTTAATCGCATAAGTACTTGGTGTGATGAAGCTGGGGCAATGGTCAACCCAACAAAGGCAACAGTGACTTGGTTCTCGTTGAATAATCATATTGTCAACACTCCAACACCAACTGTAATGCTGTGTTCAGAGACGGTGGAAAGAACGCAGGCAATGAATTACCTGGGGATACGGTTTGATCGAAGCCTTGCTTATAATGTGCACATAGACCAGGTGATAACAAAGGCCAAGCGGGGTTTGGCAGCGATGCGGGTGATGGCGGCAGCAAACTGTGAGCAGCGACATCTATGTCTTCTGTACGAGGGGCTGGTCATTTCTGTTTTTTAGTATGCAATGGCAATCCTGACTCTCAGCGATAAGCAGATAGAAAGGATGGAAAGGATACAGAATGAAGCTATGCGCATTATTCTTGGATGTACAAGCGATACAGCATGCAGGACGATGCGCTACCTTATTGATTTTCCAACCATTGAAGAGAGAATACAAGTTTGCAGGGCACGCGCCTACCTCAGAATTAACGCAAACACACAACATCCACTGCATAGTGAAATTAGGAAGGTGAAGGGCAGCAGGTTAAAAAGAGGACGGTCGTGGATGGGTCAAGCCGAAGACATTCTTCAACAGGTGTGTTCATTTGAGGACTTAGAACCTGGCGAGGAGTGGGTGTAAGTGCCAACAGACTTCTGCACATCCTTTTCAGTTTGCATCCAACTAGATAGAAAAGGCAGACAAGAAAATCCGGCTGCTGTGGAGGCTGAAGTACAAGCGTTGATTTTCGAGAATTCGCTAGACGGTGACGCGGTCATCTACACAGATGGGTCGGTCGTCCGACATGTGAGAAGCTCATGGGCCTTTACAGCTCGGGCCGGAGGGAGAATTGTAAAGGAGGACTCTGGTGCTTTCACTGAAACCACAAGTAGCCTGACCATGGAAGTCATGGCAGTAAGTAAAGCAATAACATGGCTCGAGACACAGACATTCACTAGGGCTTGTTTCCTTAGCGACTCAATGAACATGATCAAGAGGATAGAGGAATGGTCGATCCGAAGAGAATGGTTGCTGCCTCTGGAGCGGTCTCGGCTGGCAAAGATTAGTTTCATCTTCGTGCCGGGGCATGCGGGAGTACAAGGAAATGAGCGGGCTGACAAGCTCGCAGGTGAGGCTACTGTGGAGGGCGGACGCGCCATGGACCAGGCTGACATTCTGAATGCTCTACGAGAAGTAAGACTTTTGCGAGAACCAAGTGATGACTGTGAATCTACATTAAAATGGCCAGACTGCGAGAGCAGCAAATTAAAAGAGGGGTGGCCAAACAAGAACACTACGCAGGAAGCCAAAGAAGATTGATAAACCAACACAGAACTGGCGTCGTTAGCCGCTACACGCTGCGGGATTTGCTGAGGAGAGGATCCGAGCACTTATGGACTGAATGGTTTTTTGTGCAATTAGGATGATCTGTCGACTAACTAACTAACTAACTAACTAACTATCTTTTCCCATTAAACAGTAGCAATATCTACTGCAGCAGGTACCAAGCAATATTGCACAAGCAATTCTCTCACATGTGGAATACACATATGAAAGAAAACATGAATTTCCCCTGACAAATAGCTTGAGCCTTCCCATGTATTCAGCTGACTAGACACCATAGGTTCGAACACATATTGCTCCTTGTTGGAATGTAGTTCATATAAACCTAAACCATTGTTGTAAAGGAACCAGCGCATAACGTCAAAGAGAAATTGCATCCTAGGCAAATCTATATGAATGCTTTTGGCAATTTTCGTGAGCGTAACACAGTCACCAGACATTACAGGAACTTTGTAATTTCTAAAGTGCAATGCAGTCCCTCAAACATGGATATAATAAGCGTCTTTATCTTTACAAATATGAGAGGGTAATTATACAATTACCGTCTCATTCACTCAAACATTCTCAGCCATTATAAGGGAAATGTTACATGTAGCATCACACATTCTGAAACAGAACTGCAAAAGGTAACTCGCAAGAGCAGTGTACAGTTTGGGTAAGAATGGGTCATGATAGGCACTCAACGAATGTTCAGAGCGCACAAAGGTTTTGCAATATGCATTGAGCGTAGTTTACAGTCACAAGCATATGCAAATCATCAAATCAGACAGATAATAGACATGGTAGGAATATTTCTCTATGGAAGACATGACAGGTTGGAGAGGCAGTTATAGTGTCACTGTACAACGAAGTTCTGTCTTCATTTCCACGTTTTCTCAAGCAAATACTCTGCCATTCGTCTCTCACTCTTATCATCAGGCCTACACATAACATATTAAATGATTTGTGGTACCTGAGGTGCAGAAAACTACATCCTAGAGAATGATTTGGGCATGTTTTATCACGGCATCTTGAACACATCTTATCGGGATGGTATCAAAGCTTCGACTGGCGGGCTAATTAAGTATTAGTCTAGATAATAGTGTTACTCACCCAAGGGTCAACCAATCAAAAGGAGTCCCCACCGTTCATCTTCCTCCTCCTAATCTAGAATATTCGAAGTTATTCTTAGCCAGGGTTATCAAGACGGCTTACGTTGGTTAAATTTTTGAGTATTGAGGAATGTAAATGGACTGGGGATGTGAACGTCTGTAAACATTATGTTACAGATGGTCAGAAAGTAGTTTCGGCTGTTAGTGTCGGACCAGAAAAGAAGACACCGTTGGTTAACAAAATGGACCAGGAAGCACAGACTCAAACAGTTAATAAGGTAGAGCAGAGCATTCAGACTCATAGACAGATAAAGTTGAAAAGATAACGCCAATACAACCAACTAGGAAGATAGATAGAGGTAGTCAGACAAGTTAGATGGTAGCAACGGAACGGGCTTAGTTGAAATTAGGAAATTGTGATACAGATAAATTTAAGAACACAGTTTGTGCGGGGATACCAGAAGAAAAATTACATGGATTATTAAGTCTAGGTCGGAAAGTTTGTCCGTAAATAGAGAAGAAGAATCTGACCCTTCAGTGGACACAGATTTGTCAGATTTTGATATAGAATATATCCGCGACCGGAGTTTACAAGCAATGAGTAGAAACAGGAGGAATGTGAAACGTGCATGTCCTGACACTAGAGAAGATGGTTTCTCGTATGGGTTAATCGATGATAAATAAACAAGTAAAATTGTATTAGGTGAATCATCGGAAGAAGACACTGGAAGATATGGTAGGCAAAGTAGACCCAGTAAAGGGACGAAGATCGAAATGGCGTAGAAGAAGGAACACTTCAAAGAAGAAAAGTATTGGCGAAATAGTTGAAATAGAATATACACATGGTTGCACTGAAGCAGGAGCTAAAGCTTAAAGGATCAAGAATAACATGATGTTGAGACCATAATTCTTTACAAATGGTTAAAATTACTAAGCGTGAGGAGGAAAGAGTAAAATAAGAAATAAGGAAAAACTAAATAAAGTGGTTGATTTTGAAGAGGAAGGATATATAGAAGATAGTTAGAGAGAGCGGAGCCTGAAACTTTTAGCGGAAATGAGAGATACCTGAAGACGAGATGTGAGGTTTTGTGTTTATCATGTAAGACAGATGGTTAGGAAAGAGTGTGAGAGGTCTCCATTATTTGTTTAGATTATATATGGTGAGGTTATGAGGTACTCTTCACGTCTTGTGTGTCGGAGTTTGGTTATAGTTGTCCACTGTGTATTTGGCTTGATTTCAAGAGAGTGAATGGATTGACGCTGGGGCTTTTCTCATCTGATGCTTGTGTTGGACTGGTTTTGCCATTTTTGGTCGTGGTTTGGGTTTATAGACGTTTGGTTGGTGTTCGAAACCTGAGTGTCAAAATAGTATGGTTGATAACTGATGTTTTGCTGAAGGTGGTGGACGGCCTTAAAGAGACATGATTGAGAGCAAGCTGAGCAGTTACAATTGAGACTACACAAGGTAGATGACTTTAGGTCGGTTTTATTGGTGATTTGCGGTTGGAGCAATTAAAGTTTTTATTTGTATATCTGTCTATAATGGACAGATAGAGTTATTGTATGGTCTCCAATAGCGATACACATTGTGGGAGCTGGTATAGCTCAAGGTTTGTACTTAGAAGAGTGAGAAGTTGGAGTTGTATACATGAGAACAGCAAGTGAAACATTTTATGGGAGCTGGTATAGCTCAGGTTGTTGTTGTTGATTTTTTTTTTAAGAGAGAGAGGGCGGAGTTGTATGAGTTGATCGCTGATTTGTGATGTATTGGGCAGGGTAGCGAGTAAGGGGTATTCCCTATCAAAGGAGAAGTAAGGCGCCTCCTTCCCTCCGCTAGCCTACGGGACACCCTTGGGCAAGGTGGGGTACCCGTTTAGCCCCCCGATCAGGGTTACGTGAAGCCATGGGTGCAGGTGGTGGATGAAGATGGAGAGCAGCCGACAGATAGTTGTAGGTTATGGTCTCCAAATTCACGATGGTAGGCAGAGGATCTCCTTTTTTGAGGAGACAATGGCTACGGTCACTGACCAGTATGGTCACTGCTGGGAAGGAAAGCAATGGCAAACTACCTTCTTTACACATGCCAAGAAAATCATGTTGTGTTCACTTATCGATATTAGATAAGCAAACATCAAATTCTGTCAAAGGATATTGGGCTGTGTCAGACAGAGTTCTATTAGTAAAATTAAACGGAAGACCTTTTAAAATAAATGTAATTCAAGTATATGCCCCAACAAGTGAAAGCAGTGAAGAAAGTATAGAGGAATTTTATAATGACATGGAGTCTGCTTTGAAGAACTGTAAAAAGTCAGAAATAAATATCATAATGGGTGATTTCAACGCAAAAATAGGAAAGCAAAGCGATGGATGCAGTGTAGGCAACCATGGTTTGGGAGAGAGAAATGAAAGAGGTTACGGACTTGTAGAATGGGCAAAAAAACAAGAAATGGTTGTAGGAAACACCTGGTTTAAACAACATCCTAGAAGATTGTGGACATGGAGGAGTCCAGACAGCAGGATTAAAAATCAGATAGATTACATCCTGATAAGCAAAAGGTTTAGAAATGCATTAACAGTTGTAACAACAGTTCCAAATGCAGACTGTTACAGTGATCACAGATTAATTACTGGCACATTGAGGGTAAAGTTAAAGAAAGTCAAGTATACAGCAGGAAACCCTAAATATGACTTGTGCAAATTGAAAACTGTCAAAGAAATACAAGATAATTTTAACATAGAGGTAAAGAACAAATTTGATTTATTGTCTGATCTAGAGATCCTATTTCAAGATGTAGATGATCAATGGGAAATGCTGAAGAATTCAATCAGTTGTGCAGCAGAAAAAACTATTCCAAAAGTAAAGAAAGTGGGCCGTAAGACATGGATGACTGAAGAAATTTTACAACTAATGGAAACAAGAAGACAGAACAAAAATGATCCTGCCAAATATGAAGAAATTCACAGAAAAGTCAGAACCTTATGTAAGGAGGCTAAAGAAACATGGCTTGAGAAAAATTGCAGAGAAATTGAAAAACAACACAACAGTAAAAATGCGAAACTAATGCACAAAAGAATTCAGGAGATTACTAATCAAAGAACACGTACATCAGCAGGCTGCCTAAAGACAAAAGATGGAAGAGTCATAATAGAAAAAGATCAGATTTTACATGCTATGGTCAGATTACGTGAAAAACCTTTATGACGATAACAGAGACGAACAATATATTGTTCAAAATAACAATGAAGGGCCAGCAATTTTGAAGATGGAGGTTCAGAATGCTCTTAATCATATGAAATCTGGCAAGACCCCCGGTCCAGACTAGCGTCACAACAGAAATGATTAATGCTTTAGAAGAATATGGAATAGATAAAGTTACCAGTCTGCTTAATACAATATATGATACTGGAAATATACCTCATGAGTTATGTAATTCTGTATTTATTGCAATCCCAAAGAAATCAGGGGCCTTGGAATGTGATCAACATCGAAAAATTAGTATAATGAGTCACATCATGAAGATTCTGCTAAGAATTATCATGCAAAGAGTTAGGAGGAAAATACAACCTGAAATAGGAGAAGAACAATGTGGGTTTGTAGTAGGCAAGGGTACAGTAAATGCTGTGTATATACTGAGAACCGTAATCGAACGTTCTATAGAAGTAAACAAAGATCTACACCTTTGCTTTATTGACTACACAAAGGCTTTTGATAAAGTGAGACATGTCAACATGATAAGGATGCTTGAAGATCTACAAATTGATGGGAAAGACCTTAGACTTGTAAAGAACATATATTGGAAACAACAAGCTGCCATAAGAGTTGATAATGAAGTAAGCCAATATCAGCCTATTAAGAGAGGTGTGAGACAGGGATGTGTAATGTCTCCAGATCTGTTTTCCCTGTACAGTGAAAATATTTTCAGAAATATTGAAAATATGGAAGGAATCAACATTGGGGGACGATGCATCAATAACATTAGATATGCAGATGATACAGTCTTGATTGCAGACAATGAACAGGACCTGCAAAATTTAGTAGATGCGGTTGTTACACACAGTGAACAACAAGGGTTAGAATTAAATTGTAAAAAGACACAGATTATGGTCGTCACTAGGAAGAACGAAATACCACAGTGTAATATACAAGTAAATGGGAATATTCTTCAACAAGTGAATAGGTACAATTATATCGGAACAGTAATAACATCTGATGGGAGATGCCTTGAAGAGATTAGAACAAGAATCGCCATGGCAAAAGTAGCCTTTAGCAAGATGAAAAACATACTGACCAATAAAAAGATGTCAATTGAAACGAGAAAAAGAGTGTTGAGATGCTACATAGAACCTGTACTTTTATATGGATGTGAAGCTTGGACAATGAGCAGCCAGGCTGAAAAACATCTGATGGCTGTAGAAATGTGGTTTCTGAGGAAAATGCAAAGAATACCATGGACAGCCAGAAAGACCAATGAACAAGTCCTTCAAGAAACAAATGAAGATCGTAAACTGATCAGAGACATTAGACGTAGACAGTCACAATTTTTTGGGCATGTTATGAGAAGAAATGATTTGGAGAACTTGGTGACAACTGGTAAGATCGAGGGGAACAGACCAAGGGGAAGACCTAGAAGCAAGTACCTGGATGGTTTGGCCTTGTGGCATGGTCGAGACAGAAACACGGAACTGATCCACGACTCTGTTGATCGAGTGAGATGGCAGAACATGACCGCCCACGCTTACCGGCATGGCACATGATGGATGGATGGATGGGCAGTCAAACAATCAATCAATCAATCATGTGCCATGCCGGAAAGCATGGGCTGTCATGACTCGCCATTTCACTCGATCACCAGTGTAGTGGATCAGCTCAGTGTTCCTGTCTCGTCCATGCCATGTGGCCAAGCCATCCAGGTATTTTCCTCTCGGTCTGCCTCTTGGTCTGTTTCCTTCGATCTTGCCAGTTGACACCAAGTTCTCCAATCCATTTCTTCTCATAACATGTCCAAAAAATTTTGACTGTCTACGTCTAATTTCTCTAATCAGTTTACGATGTTCATTTGTCTCCTGTAGTACTTGGTCATTGGTTTTTCTGTCTGTCCATGGTATTCTTTGCATTTTCCTCAGAAACCACATTTCTGCAGCCATCAGATGTTTTTCAGCTTGACTGCCCATTGTCCAAGTTTCACAGCCATACAAAAGTACAGGCTCTATGTATCCCCTCAACACTCTTTTTCTCGTTTCAGTTGACATCATTTTATTAATCAGAATGTTTTTCATCTTGCTAAAAGCTACTTTCGCCATGGCGATTCTTGTTCTAATCTCTTCAAGGCATCTCCCATCAGATGTTATGACTGTTCCAAGATAATTGTACCGATTCACTTGTTGAAGAATATTTCCATTTACTTGTATATTACATTGTGGCACCTTCTTCCTTCCTAGTGACGACCATAACCTGAGTCTTTTTACAATTTAATTCTAACCCCAGTTGCTCACTGTGTACAACAACCGCATCTACTAATTGTTGCAGGTCCTGCGCATTGTCTGCAATTAATACTGTATCATCTGCATATCTAATGTTATTGATGTTTCGTCCTCCAATGCTGATTCCATTTATATACTCTACATTTCTGAAAATATTTTCACTGTATAGGGAAAAAAGATCTGGAGACATCACACATCCTGCCTAACACCTCTTTTAGTTGTCTGATACTGTCCCACTTCATTATCAATCTTTATTGCAGCTTGTTGATTCCAATATATGATTTTTATAAGTCTGTCTTTCCTATCAATTTGTAGATCTGCAAAGCATATCCACCATGTTGACAAGTCTAACTCTATCAAAAGCCTTTGTATAGTCAATAAAGCAAAGATGTATATCCTTGCTTACTTCTATAGCACGGTCAATAACTGTTCGCAGCATATACACAGCATTTACTGTACCCTTTCCTTCTACAAACCCACATTGTTCTTCCCGTATTTCAGGTTGTATCTTCTTCCTCACTCTTTGCATGATAATTCTTAGCAAAATCTTTGTGATGTGACTCATTATACTAATTGTTCTATGTTGATCACATTCCAAGGTTCCTGATTTCTTTGGGATTGCAATAAATACAGAGTTACATAATTCAGGAGGTATATCTCCAGTATCATATAATGTGTTCATCAGTCTGGTGACTTGCTCTAGTCCAAATTCTTCTAAAGCTTTAATCATTTCTGTTGTGATGTTATCTGCACCGGGGGCCTTGCCAGCTTTCATATGCTTAAGAACATTTCGAACCTCCATCTCCAAAATTGGCGGTCCTTCATTATTAAATCTAATATCATACTGTTCGTCTCTGTTATCATCATAAAGGTGTTTCACATAATCTGTCCATACATGTAGAATCTGGTCTTTTTTCTATTATGATTTTGCCATCTTTAGCTTTTAGACACCCTGTTGATGTACTTGTTCTTTTATTAGTAAGTTCCTGAATTCTTTTGTGCACTAATTTGGTATTTTGACTGTTGTGTTGGTTTTCAATTTCTAAGCACTTTTCCTCAAGCCATGATTCTTTTGCCTCCTTACATAATATTCTGACTTGTCTGTGGATTTCTTCATATTTGACAGAATTATTTTTGTTGAGTCTTCTTGTTTCCATGAGGTGTAAAATTTCTTCAGTCATCCATTTCTTACGACCCACCTTCTTTAATTTCGGAATAGTTGTTTCTGCAGCCACATTGATTGAATTCTTCAACGTTTCCCATTGATCATCCACATCCTGGAATAATATCTCTAGATCAGACAAAATTTCAAATCTGTTCTGTACTTCTATGTTGAATTTGTTTTGTATTTCCTTGTCATTACTCAATGTACACAAATCATATTTAGTGTTTCCTGTTATATACTTGACTTTCTTCAAATTTATCCTCAATGTTCCTGTGAGTAATCTGTGGTCACTATAACAATCAGCACTGGGAACTGTTTTTGCTACTGTTAGCGCGTTTCTAAATCTGCTAATGAGAATGTAGTCAATCTGGTTTCTAATCCTGCTATCAGGATTCCTCCATGTCCATAATCTTCTAGGGTGTTGCTTAAACCAGGTGTTTCCTACAATCATTTCCTATTCTTTTGCCCACTCCACGAGTCTGTATCCTCTTTCATTTCTCTCTCCTAAACCATAGTTTCCTACTGTGTATCTATCCCCTTGATTTCCTACTTTTGCATTGAAGTCCCCTATTATGATGTTTATTTCTGAATATTTACAATTCCGTAAGGCAGCCTCTATGTCATTATAAAATTCTTCTACACTATCTTCACTGGATTCTCCTGTTGGTGCAAATACTTGAATAATATTTATGCTAAAAGGTCTGCCACTTAATTTAACTAGTAGAACTCTGTCCGACACGGCCCAATATCCTTGAACAGATGTTGATGTTTTCCGGTTCAAAATAATTGCCTCTCCCCTATGACAATCTTCACCTCCAGAATAAATAATCTTGAAATCGTCATCTATCTTGATGCCTGATCCTGTGCATCTCGTTTCGCACATACCTAACATATTATTTTGTTTCCCTTTCAATGTCTTGTTCTATGTTCTCTAATTTTCCGTCGTTGTTTAACGTCCTAACGTTCCATGTTGCTAATTGTAACGTCTCCTACCTTGTCTTGCGATGATCAGTCTTTAAGCGAATCATGATATACTAGGCACTTTTAAAGAGGTAGTTTGCCGTTGCTTTCCTCTATGGCAGTGACCGTACTGGTCGGAGACCGCAGCCATTGATTCAAGAAGAGCTCTTCTGTCTGCCGTCGTGAATTCGAGACCATGACCAACGAATATCTGTCTTCTACCCTCAAATTGCATCCATCACCTGCCTTGCGTGGCTACTTTTGAAAACTTCCAATAAAAGAGCACAAAATAACATTACATAATCCACAGGAAAACACTATTCGCAGGAAATCCATAGGAAATCACACGGAATTCAAATGAAAACACTAAATAGCGCCCCCCCCCCCCCCCGAAAAAGTACGCGTCATCCTGTCGCCATTGTACCGGAGGCAGTGATTGGGCAGTGGGGCTGTTATAACTCGAGGATTTGTGAAAGGAGGCAGGATAAAAGTTATATAAATAATGTTCATCTGTTTTTCAGCAGAAAAAAGGTTTGAGTATTTGAGTAGCCTGAGTTTGTTGGGATGGAAGGGAAATATGATAGATTAAGTAAGAGTTGACGAGTAATTGAGTTGTATGTCTGGGTTAGACCAAATTGGAAGGTTGGATGAAAGGAGCTGTTTGTTGCATACAGTGGATGGATTAGAATAGATTTTTGGAGTGATTCATTTTTTTGTTTTGTTGAATAAGCCAACTCATTCTTGGGTTGTGTGGGATTTTGCTTGTTATTCATGGTGGTTGAGATGGGGGGGTGGGGGGCACTCAGTGGCACTTCCGAAGAGATTTAATTGTCTTGTTTTTTTCTCGCTTTGTATGTCATCAATGTGAGAGGTGTGTTGTGAGTGGTGTTTCACTGGGTAATTGGTTGTAATTGGAACCTAACTTAGAGGCTAACAAAGGGTTAACATATTTGGGATGGGTGCAGAAAGAATGTTTGAGGGTCGACACTCAAATATCATTTCTCGAAAATGTTTTCTTTGTTTATTTTTTCATAAAGCTAGATAGAAAATTGTGTGGTTTGTTTGCGAGATTAAGTCATAAAGTAAATGGCAACTTGGGTTGCTGTGCAAAATCGTTGTGTGATTTCTTGAAAGATGAAGAGGGTTTAGAGTATATAGTTGTATGTAATAGAGTTGACCCGTTCTTTTAGGCGAGACTGAGTATTGATGTATGATTTTTTTGTTGGTGGCTGTCAGCAACTCAGTTGCTGCAGGTCTTTCAAGACACTCTTCTTTTGCACGACACGAAACACCAAGCTGTGTAATTTGCAAAAGGAATGCATATTTATTGCGAGCGTTTTACAACTGCGCTCTGCGAGCGGTTTGGTTTATACATAAGGCACATAATGAAATGCTTCACGAATGCAATCAATGAATGACACTATTGGATCTAACGCCTAGCTAACTACTATAGGTGAACACTAAATAGGATCTAAACAGAATACGTCCTTTCTCTCTAAGTCCTTGTCTCCCGTCTGAGCCACGCTAGTTTTGCGGGTTCGGAATCGACCACTGAGACCCCCGTGATCCCTGGGGATTGCGTGAATGGATTGCCAGCACGCTAGTTGAGTTTACCCACAGGGTGTATTCCATGGGCAGTGAGTTGGCTAACTCTTGGGAAAGCCCTTTGGTTTCCCGCACTGAATGCCCTGCTGGCCTGACACGAATGTGTACTGCGGTTTGGCTATTTATAGCCCTGGTGTCTCCCTTGTCTAATCTTGTCCCTTCTTTCCTCTATCTCTACTTCTGGGTTATCCCTATGCTAAGTAGGTCTTTGACACGCCCTTGCACTTGGCGTGTAGTGTTACAACCTTTTCACTGGTGTATTTAACACGGTATTTGGTTAATAAAAAAAATTGGCTGTCCAATTTTGTCAAAGATCTACTGGTATAAGTCTCTGTTCTGGGGATAGAACAAGCTATCTTTTCTTGCCTCTTCACATTGGTATATATTTCTTCACTCGGTTAATTAAGTACTGCATCAAATCTGTATAGTTGATATTGGCTCTTATTATAATAGGAATTGTATTGAACCGGATGTCTCGTCTTTAAGACTTTTGTCCTGGCTTCCGTCTTTTGACCCTATGTCTACTGACTTCTGCCTCTGACTCCTGTCCCGACCTATCCTCATATTGCTCAAATTAGCAACCCACCCAAGCTGTCTCTTTTAGGAGAACAACCCATGAACATGAATGTCCATGTTTCCCTATAATATTCGCTCCCAACTTAGATGTTGTATGTTTCCTCTTCACCTTCGAGCTTCCGCTTGTGAAATAAATATTTTCAATGTTATCTTGAGGTTTCTAAGCGTTTATTGTGTCCCCTGTTTTTAGATTATCGTTCTTAGTTACAACTGATGTGTGCATCTCTTATGTGTATGTTTTCCTGTTTGTTTGCGTGTTTTCTAATAAACTAAAGTGTACTTAACTTGCTAACGTATGTTTGCGTTTCTATACTAGTGTATGCATTTACTTCGAGCGCCGTAAATCGATTTACTGTGGCTACAAATCTCTGTCAGTTTTATTTATGACCACAATGTCGTTTTAAGATGCTCAAAGTACTTTCTCTATGTACTCTTACTATTTTAAATGTATGGCAGTTACACAGATAAAAATAGACAACACATCCCTTTCCCATGTGCCCCCCACCCCCTTGCTCATGTTTTGTTGCTGCCTTTGCTGATACGCACACCGGTTTGGTTCAAATATCTATCCTGCCTTTACCATCATTGCCCAG
Organism: Cepaea nemoralis; assembly: GCA_014155875.1. Classification (NCBI taxonomy): domain Eukaryota; kingdom Metazoa; phylum Mollusca; class Gastropoda; order Stylommatophora; family Helicidae; genus Cepaea; species Cepaea nemoralis. The sequence continues at coordinate 40,471 of JACEFZ010011252.1, read as the reverse complement.
AGAGGAGTGGTAGGGCATTGGTGGAGTGGAACCAAATTGGTGAGAGGGTGGCAAGGGAAACACAAATGTAAAGATTGTAACAATTTGTGCTAATATTGATGCTTGTTTACTTTCTACAATAAGTTGTAAAAAAAAGAGGAAGGGAAAAAATGAATAAACCCTTACACATAAGACCAAAGGAAAAAAAAAAAAAAAATAAACAAGGAGAAAAAGATAACCAACTCCCTTTACTTCTGCTATTACTGAACATTGCATGTTGCAAGTATATGTAAAAAAAAAAAAAAAAAAAATAAGCAAGGAGGAAAAAAAAGATAACCAACTCCTTTTTACACCTACTATATTATTAAACAGAGCAGGATGCAATTGTTATTGTATGCACCAGCAAAAATTTAACACCATTTCTAAGAAAACCATTTTAGCAAATGAAATCACATGTTTTGGAAAATGTGATCCTTATCAAAACAAATCCTACCATTGTGTTTATTAATATTAGCATTGCTGTCATCACCCTTAGTAGTTTTTATTCCTTGTCATTATTATCATAAGATGTATTTCATGTAAACACCATTCCTAAGTTAATCAATTTAGCACATAAAATCACATGTTAAAACTATTATTTATTTATTATCATTGATTGAGTCTATCACTAGTCTCAGCACTGTTTATTCCTTGTCACTATGGAAATTATTTATGTATTTGGTTGTTACTTTGCATTATTATCATTGTAATCACTATTAATATATATGGCTTTGTAAACGCATATACTATCACATCCCCCTTGCCCACCCTTTTGATACTGTGATGTTTGTCTCTGCTGCCAACCTCACCGTTTTGTTTCAGTCCTGCACCGCCATGTTTACCATCATCGAGGGTGATGGTACTTGGTAGGAGTTTTTGGAGCTGACAGGAGAGCGGGGCGGCAGGGGAAAAATAACAGCCCGCTACCATCACGCTTTTGATTTAAAATATTTCCTTACAACAATGTCAATGGAGAAATGTTTAAATGTATAAAATATTTGAAATTTTTGCGCATATGTCACCTACACGCCCACATGCAACGCTCTGTAAAAACACGCACACAAATACTGAACACACAGTACGCATGTAACAACACAAACAATATAAATGCAGCAACTACCACTCCTGCATTGTAAACTAGGATACTCCTTGACAACCCCCCGCCTTCCCCCCCCCCCCCCCACCTTTTCGATACTGTTGTTTTTGATGCTGCTGCTGCCTTCACCGGTCGGTTCTAACAAGTTTTTACTGCCATTTCCCTCATTACCAAGTGGTGATGATGGTATTGGTGGAGTTGGAGCTGACAGGTGAAAGGTTAGCAGAGGGAAAATAATGGTATACTACCGTCTTGTTGTTGTTTGTACTCGTTTTTCGTTACCCCCCATTCCAAATGTAAATAGCTTGAAACAAATGTTGTAAAAATTTTGCGCATATGTCACCTACACTTCCACATGCAACGCTCTGTAACAACACGAACAATACAAATGCAATGTTTCTTAACACTCAATAAAAGTTTAAAAAAAAAATTAAAAAAAAAAAAAAAAAAAAAAAATTGGTAAAAACGGAAATGACGAAACAAGAATATTTCCCCGATGTGGGGAACCACCATTTTTTTTACTGGCCTCTTAAGGCCACTAAATATCTTTACAAAAAAAAAAAAAAAAAATTGGTAACACAGATTGACGCAGACAAGTCAAAAATAAGGCGATTTAAGCGGAGGAAAAAACATTCCGCTAAATCTTTCTTTCTTTCTCTTTCTCTATCTTACAAAATTTTACTTTTCCATTTATTCTCAGATTCACACATCTTTTGTTCATTTTCATACGACATTCATAATAAAACATTCATCTGTCATTAAAATACAGTTCATATCAATATCATATACATGAACGTTACATTTTTAAAATAAGCGATTGGCTGATTCGCGCTAGTTTTTGAGCCAAATGACTGTGCTCTGATTTTGCACATGTCATCTCTGTACAAAATATGATACATGTTTATGAGAATGGTGAGTTACCGTTCTTATACTACTGAACTAACTAACTAAGTTATTCTGCTTTCGTGTATTTTCTTAAATTACTCCTAAGGGAACTAATCTAACTAATGATTCTATCTAAGGAAATTGGGTTAGTTACCTCAATCTATAATTTGCACAAAAATGATTTTTAATTTCTAAATGGATAGGTTAATTTTTAAAATGGTATTTTAACTAAATTAACATACAAATGATTATGTTTACATGATGATAAGTTAAAGTAGTCTATAATCATTGCATTTATAAAACTAATGTTACTCTAAATGGATTTCTAACTAAATGTAGATGGATTATCAAAATGAATTGATCTAAATAAAGTTATGCATGTAATGGAACTTTTACATTTCAATTTTATACAAGAAAATGAAGTTATGAATACTTTTTACAGAAAAAAAATAATATTATATACATATCACAATTTTCACTATATTTAACTACACTATCGTCGTCCTCTCTGGGTCGTTTCAGGTGTGATGTTTGGAGCAATCCTCTTTGTAGACTATTTCATGTAACATAGTTCATTTCAAAGTCTTATCTGCTCTCCTTCCTGAATAGTGTATCGCTATAATGTTCTCGTCTAACACTGATGCTGTAATGCTTTCTTCAGGTGTTAGCGATGTAGACGTAGTAATGTTGTGCCTGTCTAATTAATAATGGCACTGTTCTTCTTGCATATTCTAAGCACTGGCGATAATAATAAACTTAATGTGTCACTTTCTCACCACACGGCACTGACTTAAAATATAATTAAAGTGTTACTTTTTCTGGTGATCTTTGGTCGCCCTGTTCTATCCCTACAGGTATTTCAATGTCTGAAGGTCTACTTAGGATGTCTGCTAATGAATTCATCGACCTCTTCAAAAATTCAATGGTGAATGTGTAATTTGACAGAATCAACGCCCACCTGTAAATCCTGTTATTTTGAGGGATAGCAGACTGCATTACTGCAAGTGGAGCATTATCGGACTGGATGATAAATTGGGTACCTGCAAGATACCTATGAAAGCGTTTCACACACCATATTAAGCTGAGGCCTTCCAGTTCGGTCGCTGAGTACCTGGAGTCTGTCGGGGTAATCTTTCGACTTACAAAGCATACTGGATGGAACTTTCCTTCGTAGAACTGACCGAAGACTCCCCCAATGGCAATCTTACTGGCGTCTGTACGGAGACAATAGGTAAGATTTGCGTTAGGTAAGCGGAGTATAGGTGGAAAACTGAACATATGTTTCAACTTTGATAACGCACTGATTAAGCGTACATCTTTTACATTCAATTTAGCCGAAGCTTTTAAAATATCCGAAACCACACTGGCAATTTCTGCCAGGTTAGGTATGAATTTATTATAATAATTTACCAGACCAAGTAGACTCCTGACTTGTTTCTTGGTCGTTGGATTGTTAAGTTAAGGATCTTGGTCACTATCTTATGATCAGTTTTTAGTTGTCCTCTACAGAAGGTATGTCCTATGAAATCAATTTCTTCCATGCCCAACTCTACTTTTGTTGGCTTCACTGTAAGTCCGAATAATCTTAATCTATCGAAGACGTGTCTCAGTTTCTGTAAGTGTGACGTCCAGTCTTCTGTATGGACACATATATCGTCTATATAGGTCGTCGTGTTAGTTATTCCATGGAGAAGATCCCTAGTAATACGGACATAGTGGCTGGAGCATTACGAAGGCCAAAAGGTAGGAATCGCCACTCATAGAGACCTAGGGGTGTAGAGAAAGCAGTCAAAGGTATAGAATCCTTTTTCATCGGGACCTGCCAGTATCCTTTCGTGGGATCGAGCTTCGGGAAGACACGAGAGGTAGACATGCCTAAGATCAGATCCTCGCACGCTGGAATTGGCTCAGCATCGATCTTCGTAACTTTGTTTAAACGTCTGAAATCGACGCACAGGCGGATCGTAGAATCCTTTTTGGCCAAGTTGCATTTTTGGTAACTTTCGCTCGCTCACCTAATAATTTAAAATAAGGTGCTATCGTTTGATCGGTGCGCTGTTTCTCGATAAATTCCTGTCGAGTAGTGTCACTATTGGCACCGGGTGGTGTTAACAGCTGTAACATCTCGTTTTGTAGGTCAGTGTAGTGTGTTAACGTTTCTGACCTAGTTACAGCTTTAGCTAGGTTCGTTTCTTTCCAAGCTAATATCTCGTCGTCAGTACATTCTTTCAAAGAATCTAGACATCCTAAAATAAGATCTGTACATGGTTCTTGAAGGATTGCGCATGTAAATGTGCCGGTAAGGAACGGGGTATTTATATGTGCTCTTGCCAGTGGGTATTTCTCTATGGTTCCAGAGAAAGTACGGCATTTGACAAATTGGCCCGTATAATCTTCTGGTCTAACTAGATCCTTTCTTAGGCCAAGTAAAGTGCTCCCGCTATCGAGTAAGCATTGGCATGGTTTGTTATTGACCAGTGCATCGTAGAACTTTAATTTACCCCTGGAGGCGTTTGCTGCATTAGCATCTTCACTGGAAAATGGGATAACGTGACCGCATTTTAATCTTCCATCCTCATGAAACCTGTGGCATGTGTCACATCTATCAAAATTTAATATATCCGTAACTACTGCTACACTTTCACACTCACTCTCTGGTAGCACATTCTCAAGCTCGGAGTCTATCACACTCTCATCGTCTGATGATGTGTCGATGAGTATGGCATTATTTGCTTTCATTCTTTGTCTACCAATACAATTCCTGCTATAATGTCCATAACTCTCGCAAAAAAAACATTTTATAGCACGTTTACACGCTGTTCTCTTATTTTCCTGCTTCTTTATGACTGTTTTTAAGTATGCTTAGTATCCCGGGTTCTTGTCACACATAGAATAAGCCGCATGAAAAAGTTTACAGTAACCGCATTGTGGTGGTTTTTGATAGGGCTTATCTTTACTACGATATTCTTTTTGGGTATGTGATCGACTGGGTACATTTTTAACGAAATAGTTATCACTGTATCATAAATGGTAGTTTTAAAGATATCGCGGTTGGAAGAAAAATAAGCAGACCCTCTTTTCTCAAGCTGTTCTATGGACTCTATGTCTGCCTGCTGTAGAAACTTAGCAAAAGGTTTCGGGACTGCTGATATCACCTTGTCCATTACCATTAGATTTTCAAGTTTATCAAAATCTCTGCCTACATTAGCTGCTTTAAGCCATTTCTTATAAGTACTCTGTACGTTAGAAACATAGTCTAGAAATGTTTCTGTTGCTTTTGGCTTTATTTCTGAGTATTGAATTTGATATCCATAAGCATCTAAGAGAAAGTGTTGCATGATCATATCATGTATATATTGGTAGTTATTCCTTAATTCTGTAGGTATAGATTCAATTACCTTTAAACGCTCTCCACTCAAATTCCTCATGTAAATCATGGCCCAATCTTCTAAAGGTATTTTCTGTGTTTTTAGCTGAAATTCTATGTTCTCTGTCCATGCGCTGTTTGAATCGCCTATGCCAAAGGTCTTTATTAGGCCTTTATACTTTGAAAATTTGTTTTGCTCTTCTTGGTTCTTTTGTTTGTTAGCTGCTATGTGGAGGTTTGATTCTATTTCTAATTCCTTCATCTTTATCTTTGTCTGTGCTTCTAATTCTATCTGTTTTTGTTTGGTCGCTTCTTCTACTTCTTTCATTTCTTTTTGGTGTTGTCTTTCTAATGCCCTTTCATCTCTATCTTGAGCAGCTTTCCTCTCTGTCTCTTCTCTCTGTAGAGTAGTTTTCCTTTCTGTTTCTTCCTTGTATTTTTCATTAGCATATTTCTCTAATGCTTGTCCAGTATGGCCTAAATCTTTGCCTGCCTGGATGCATTCACTTAATGATGCCATTTTCGAATTTTATGTTCTTATGAAAAATGATGCACTAACATAATATGACAAGAATGCAATAATATCATATAATATTCTCACACTTATGTGTTAGTTATCAATACATACAATATTGATTAAAATGTACGATTAATTCAGTTAGTTTCAAAGTATTTTGAAATTATACTCATCTAATCAGCTGGGAAATCGCCCCCTTGGATGTTTCACTGCTGTTACTCGCAAACACACTTGGGTTCTCTGCACCTCAAATACACACTGGGGTGGAGATCTGACGCTTCTGTTTGTTAGAGCGTTACAACTTTAGAAACATGTTTATATTCTTCATACATGTTTGAATTTCATGAGGTAGATGGAAAAAAAATGTGTTTCATATAATGATCAATGATATCAATGGATGAATGATATGATAGTCTGATGATTCGTCGTGATGCGTATGATGATTAGTCACTGTCGTCTTGTCTTCACTATTCTTCTAAACTTCGTTCCTAGGCTTCCTTCTAGTATCTATTATAATCTCTTATCATATGCATGTAATGACTGTTGACGTTGATGGATGAAAACATTGATAGATGTAGACATTGATGGATGTAGACATTGATTGATGTATGACATAAATTGACACGTACATGATGGTTGGTTTGACGATTTGAAAACATAATTGTACACGTCTTCAATCAATGACATCAATGACATGTTCGTAAGTGAAATAGTTCATAATTCAATGTCATTCTTAATAATTACTTGATCAAACAGAGTTATGTTATTTTTATCACAAACTCATTTAACTGGTCTATATTGTGTTCGTTCAGAAACTTCGCGTTCTATTTTGTGTGGGTTCAGATAATTCTGAGACCACTTCGCGTTCTTTTCTTTGTGTGGGTTCAGACAATTCTGAGACCACTTCTTCTTCTTTTATTTTGTGTGGGTTCAGACAATTCTGACACCACTTCGTGTCCTTGCCTGTCAGCAACTCAGTTGCTGCAGGTCTTTCAAGACACTCTTCTTTTGCACGACACGAAACACCAAGCTGTGTAATTTGCAAAAGGAATGCATATTTATTGCGAGCGTTTTACAACTGCGCTCTGCGAGCGGTTTGGTTTATACATAAGGCACATAATGAAATGCTTCACGAATGCAATCAATGAATGACACTATTGGATCTAACGCCTAGCTAACTACTATAGGTGAACACTAAATAGGATCTAAGCAGCATACGTCCTTTCTCTCTAAGTCCTTGTCTCCCGTCTGAGCCACGCTAGTTTTGCGGGTTCAGAATCGACCACTGAGACCCCCGTGATCCCTGGGGATTGCGTGCATGGATTGCCAGCACGCTAGTTGAGTTTACCCACAGGGTGTATTCCATGGGCAGTGAGTTGGCTAACTCTTGGGAAAGCCCCTTGGTTTCCCGCACTGAATGCCCTGCTGGCCTGACACGAATGTGTACTGCGGTTTGACTATTTATAGCCCTGGTGTCTCCCTTGTCTAATCTTGTCCCTTCTTTCCTCTATCTCTACTTCTGGGTTATCCCTATGCTAAGTAGGTCTTTGACAGTGGCCACCATTTATTTTAAAGATGTTTATGAGTTGATTTTAAGGACGGTGAGTTGAAGATACGGGGATACGTGGTCCATATGTAAGTGGATTTTTGGCAGGGTGTGTATATTTATATGACTTACGAGATAGAAGTAGTAGCAAGGTAGAAAATGATTGATTTTTTATTAGGAGCGGATAGGTGAAAATTACCAAATTCTTAAGAGACGAAAAAGAAAAAGTAGTAGTAGCGAGGTAGACAATAATTAACTTTTTGTTTTGTTTTGTTAGCAGCGGATAGCTGACAATGACCAAATTCTTAAGAGACAAAGAAGAAGAAATAGTGGCGAGGTAGAAAATGATTAATGTTTGGTTAGCAGCGGATGGCTGAGTATGCCCAATTTCTTAAGAGACGAAGAACAATCGAACAAACGGACTTTATTTTCAAAGGGTAACAAATTTGGCACGCAGGCCCATCTTACATTCGCCTCTTCCAATCACTCATCTTTCGTTCATCAATAATGCATAATACATGCACATAGGGAAAAAACATTGTCAAATGAATGTTGTAAACAAAAACAGTGAATATCAGCATGTTATGAGACACATACCTCAACCACCCACTCATCCCCCATTTACCCACACATCCACCAACCACACACACTCCTAGACATACATACATGCCCCCACCAATCAACCCATCCCCCACCCACACATCCCACACCCACACACATCCCCGCCTACACACATCTCCCCAAACACACACACATCTCCCACCCACACACATCCCCAGGTACACATGCATGCACCCGGCAACCCATCACCCACCCACACTTCCCCCACCTACACATATCTCCAAACCCACACTACATCCTCCACTCATCGCATATCCCATCAACACTCACCCAGCCAAGCAAGACACCAACTGCCCAGTCAACCACACATCCCCACCTACACACATATATCACCGCCAACCCACAAATAACGCACCTACCCAAACATCCCCACACCCATCACACACCCATCTCCAATCCACATACATCTCCCACACACTCACTGACCCACACATCCCTCATCCACTCACCCACATAAACATTTCCCACCCACACAACCCCCACCCACCAATATCCCACAATTCCAACCATCACCCAAACATCCCTCACCCACACACACCACCCATCGACCACACATCCTTCACCCACCCACACATCACCCATCCACCCACACACAGCCCCTCCACACATACATCCCCCACGAACACATCCCCCACGCACACACACATGCCTCATACACACCCACACTCCCTCGCATACACTGCATGCTTGTACACATACACACACAAACATATACGCATACATACACGAACATACACACATTCACACGCATATTCACATATACACACGCAATAAATATAAACACACATTACGCACACATAAACACACGTACATTCATACACACACAAACACACACATACACACATGTACACATACATATACACCTAAACACGCATACAAACATGCACACACATACATCCACACATATAAACACACATACATAGACACACCTATCCATCCACACACATACACGCTGCCTCACATAATAACTAAGACTAATATGAATAAACTCCCACACCTTTCACACGCAGACACTGTCGACTATCGTGTGGATCCTCACAAGAATATTCAAAATTGGAAAAGAATGAAAAACCATGGAAAATTTGGAAAATTGTGATGAAAATATGTTATACATTGTGAAACGTAAAAACAAAATAAAAAATAGTGGTGCAATTCGGTAAGATAATTCCTGGAATTAACATAAACATGATGAAGTCAGCAGTGCATTTTAAATTCAATTGGCAGTAAAATTGCTAATATGAATGATGAGGATATAGAAAAAAAGTATAGCATAATGACATTCTTGCGCTCATCTCTCTCTCTCTCTCTCTCTCTCTCTCTCTCTCTCTCTCTCTCTCTCTCTCTCTCTCTCTCTATTTATATTTCTTTCACGCACACTGACACTAACTCTCTCATTGTCTCATTCTCACTCCCTCTCTCTCTCTCTCTCTCGCTTATACACTCTCACTCTCGCCCTCTCTTACACAAACACATACTCAATATTCACTCTCACACAATCTCTCTCACTCTCCCACGTACACTCACTCTCTTACTCTCTCTCTCTCTCTCTCTCTCTCTCTCTCTCTCTCTCTCTCTCTTTCTCACTCACACTCATTCACTCTCTAAACCACACTAACTCACTCTCCGTGTGAATGTACCATGCGTAATATGCATTGTGCATTGTTTATGCTTACAAAATCCATTTGACAATGTGTTTTTTTCTTCCTATGTAAATGTAACATTCACATTTGATGAATGATTGAAAGGGCCGAATGTAAGACGGGCCGGCTTGCCCAATTTGTTACCCTTTTAAAATAAAATTCGTTCGTTCGTTCGTTCACTCATTCACTTTCTAATGTACTCTCTCACTCACCCTCTCTCTCTCTCTCTCTCTCTCTCTTTCTTACACACTCACTCGCTCTCACACTCATTCACTCACGCACATACACACATTCTCACAAATTCTCTCTCTCTCTCTCTCACTCACTCATTCAAGCTCCATTATTCACTCACTCGCTGACTCTCCAACTCAGACTCACTCACTCACTTTCGCCCTCTAACACACAGACAGGCAGACACACAACACAACCTCTCTCTCACATTCACTAATCCTCTCACTCAATCTTTCACACATCCGGGCACACACACTCACTCACTTTTACACTCACTCAGGCACACGCGCATGCATACTCTCGCACTCTCTCTGTCTCATAGTAACTCTCTCACTCACACTGTTAACTCACTCTCTCACCCACTCTCTCACTCACACACACACACACAGTGAAGAATGATAGTGAAAAAATAATACCAGTAGGTGCGTTATGGAGACATATTGTCGGTATGATGTAAATATTGAAAGAGTTTTCGTTTGAGCGTGTAGGGACTTACTGGAGTTTTCAGATCTGGTGGAAGGTTATTCCACATGAGAGCACCAGAATATGCGAAACAAGTTTTGTATAAGTTCAATCTGGGCTTCGGAACCTGTAATACATTTAAGCGCTTGCTGTTCATTGCATTAGATTGAATTAACGGTAGAAAATACTCTGGGGAATTTTCAGATATAATTGTATTCACTAATTTGGCTTTGTTGAAAAGGAAGCGCTTTCGAAGTGGTAGAAGTCTTAGATGACTGTATAAGTTATTACTTTCAACGTGCTTTATACCGAAAACTAGAAGTATAGCGCGGTTTTGAAGAGAACACGGTCGTTTTATATTATATTTAGGGCAATCATCCCAGACTGTTTAATAATAATCGAGAGGTGATTGGATATAGGATGCATAGAATATTTTTCGTGTGCTTTCATCCAAGAAGTGCTGAATTTTAGCAAGTTGGTAAACATTTTGTGCTATTCTCTTCGTAAGGAAGTGGACATGAGAGCTCCAGTTTAAATGTCTGTCAATTAAAAGACCTAATGTTTTATGTTCATTTACATTAATTATAGGTGTCGTGTCCCCATGGAGCTCTAGCGGTGCCCCAGTTATGGCTAGGGTCTGTAGTTTTTGTCTGGTCGTTATTAGCATGGATTTGGTTTTGTTAGCGTTGAAGCGTTTGAAGCAGGCCGCTGACAACCATATTTGGCCGTTAGAAAGCACTAGATTCTTGATTCGAAAAAATTATTTTGATTTGAACTTCGAAATGACAACATCTTCTGGTTTTGGACCACATGTACTTTAATAAAATTACTGTTTTAAACAATTTTATATTATAGTTATAGTGATTTCAAGGACTTTTGAAAGATTCTAAAATTTAAACCACGTGCAGTATTCAGTTAGTCAATTAGATTGCAAGCGAAACACTACAAGCGAAAGTTCGTCATAATATGTCATAATATGATGGCACATATCGAATTATGAATGCGCTAATGGGCCACATTTATGTCCCTAATTTTGTTTTGCCTATCATAAAGTATCTAAGGAGTAATTAAATAATTAAATTTAAACGAATAATAATTATAACTAAATAGAAAATAGTTTTTATATTCTTCTTCTCAATACAGTCTGAGTGGTGTGTTACTGACAATTTCTATTTTGTGTGAAAATTATGTGCTTCAAAATATTATGTTTTAGTTATGTTTTATTGGTGTTGTTGTGAAGTTCCTGTGATATTATTGAAATAATGTGGTGTGTGTAACAGTATTCAGCAAATTTAACTTGATTAGTTGCAGTGGATTATAAATACAACCTTGTTAAGTGACATTTTAAAATACTTTTTTACACCTTTAATTTCAATTATTATCATTAAATCTCTCATTATTGTCATAATATTTCTAACCTATCAATTAATTAGTAGAATGACTCTTCACTGGCTGTTGAATGAATGGACTGAGCACGTATGGGAATATCCTGGGTGCAGTGATATCGGTTCTTAACTCAACTCAACTCAGTTATGGTGAACCTAATTACGTCATTTTTATCCGACAGACAACAAGTAGTGTCCTTCAATAACTGTCTATCAAGACCCACAAACCTAATATTGGTGTGCCTCAGGGCTCAATACTAGATCCGCTGCTTTTTGCAGTTGATATTAACGATCTTCCTTTATATATCAATACTTCGTTTGGCCTATTTGCGGACGACTGCACTGTATACACTAGTAAAGAGAACCGTAATAACTCAGAGAGCTCTTTACAAAACGGACTTGATAACCTAAGTCATACTATTAATTGTTCCCACCGCTATCTGAATAAAGATCCACCTGGCCTTCCCTCTCAGTTTTGAGATTCTTCCAGAACCCATGCCGAACCCCCGGAATCTGATTCTTTCCACATATGAGTTCTCAGTCTGTTCCTCCGCCTTCTCCACCTGATCCCACAAGCGTACCACCACCTCCCCCTAGTACATAGGTAAGATACCACCAAGAGGTGCCCTCCCTGCTAGCCTATCAGCCTGTTCATTCCCCCGTACACCCGCATGGCCTGGCAAAATATCCATACAATTCTCACGATCTGTGACCTCTGAAGCGACGAGAGCCATTCCACACGAAACATTCCTTTCTCGACCTTGGTAAGCATACTCTTTAAATCCGTAATGATTACAACGTGTGTTGCAGTAGTCTCCTCTAACCACCGGAATGCCGCTGTTACTGTCTCCACCTCCATTCTCATGCTGGAGGTCGTAGTCTCATATGCCAGACTCTCCTTTTTTTCAAGAATCGTCCATTAGCCTTTGCAATACAGCCCCAGCCACTACGTCTGTTTCTCACCACTGACCCATCGGTGTAGATGACTATGTCACCTTGATGTGTGTTGCTCTGGATCAGTTGTTACACTTCAAACTCAGTGCGAGCCACTGCCCATTCTCTGTACTCACGACCCAGTGTTATTATTACATTGTGCCAGTCCGTCATGTCTTCCGGAACTTCCACCCACTCTCTTTCACGATTGAGGAGCTCTAGATCACACACCTGAGTTATAGACAGTTCTGCCTGTGCCATCCAGGACCTGCCTCGTAGGTTCATCATATTGGTGATAGTCTTCATTTGTTTGAATTTTCTAATTAAAAGATCATGATCTACCATATCAAAGGCTTTTATAAAGTCTACAAATACTTCTCCACAAATGTTGCCATTGTTGATACAAAGATGCCAGTTATCGGTCATTTTTGTAAGGGCACTATGGCAAGAATATTTAGGTCTAAACCCAGATTGACTGTCAATTATTAGATCGTTTGTTAACTAAATGATGTAATGTTATTTTATTTATATGTTTATCTAATGGCTTTGATAGCGACGATATTAACCAAATAGGTCTATAATTACCCAAGACGATAATGTCAGTTGAGCCATTTTTAAGTAGAAGATACACTTTAGCAACTTTTAAGGCAGATGGAAAGTAGTTTTTGGACAGGCACTGATTATATATGAACGTTAAGGACTCACTAATAATTGGTGCAGCACACCGAAAAATTCTATTACTGATACCATCTAGGCCTTCTGATTTAGTTGCTTTGAGATTCGAGAGATATTTATATACTTCTGCAACAGACATCAAGGGAATCTCAGGGGGAATATTTCTAGAGCACTTCCCTTCATATAATGATGACAGTGCACTTAAATTACATACTGAGTCTGGTATTGAGGACTTTAGATTCTCTATTTCTGATTGAAAGAAGCAACTGAAATCCTCGCATGTTATAGAGTTTGGTATTGCTGATTCTGAAGCGTGTTTCTTGTTGGTTAGCAAGTTAATAGCCTTCCATATATTTGTGTTATTTGATTTATCGATTATTATTAATATGAAGAAGAAGTAGTAGCGAAGTTGAAAACGATTGATTGCTAGTTAGAAGCGAATAGCTGTTCTGAACCCCAGGAGTTTTGTTGAATCTGAAGATTGTTTGTGTTATTTGATTCCCTGTTGGTAATGAGGGATCCGAATAAATGATGAATAAATTATTGTATCGAAAATGTAATTAAGTTAGTGAGTAGTAAACGTTGGTAAATTTAGTTATTATGAGGAGTTGATTGATATATTATAAAAGTGTGTTTTTTTAAATTTGTTGTTGTTGTTGTTTTTTTTTTTATTTGTTTGTTTGTTTGTTTTTTTTTTTTTTTTTTTTATTAATGGGTTGTCAGAAGTTTGAAAATAAGTTAAGAGTTTAAGGTCGGAGTATATTATTTCTTCGTAGACTTTTCTAGTAAACGTGTAAAAAAAATAACAAAGAGGTTTTTTTTGTAACGGCATGTCTGTTACAAGGCGATATGCCTGGGGTCGGAAGGTTGGGGCTAATTTAAAGAAGGCATAAATAGGAATTTCCCAAAAGGGAATGCCAGCTAAAACGAACCAAATGGTCACCACCCTGACGTAAAAAAAACTGAGAAATACGTAGAGTGGTAACCACAACAAGCGGGAATTACGTTCAGGGGAGGGGGGGCATCAAGTAAGGAGGTGATAATAATTGTAGCTGTATTACACCTCAAAAGTTGGTAATATACCATCATGAATGAAACAAATATATGTATCAACTTATTGAGGAACATAAGAAATCTATATTCAGGATGTCGTATAACAGAGTCTCTCTGATAGGGGATTTAGATGTGTGTGCAAGGGAAAGGGTCTAGTATTCAACAATGCACGGGCAAGCACCATAGTAGGAGGTAGCTAAGAGCTACTATGTAGCTAGGGGTGGTCATCATATGACGAGCATCTTAGGAACAAAGTCAGTTGTGACCACTCTTCGGACTAAGAAGATTGTTTTGATGATTAGGGGTACCATCTGGATTGATTGCTATTTAGTCAGCATGTAATTATATCTGAACTTCGTAAATAAGTGTTTTGGAACTTGGAAACGATATGTCCTCCAATAAACCATGAAATCAACAACTGCCGAAGTTAGAGTGAGTCTATCGCTATTGTTCGTCTAAGCTACTTGGACACTGTTATATAGGACGAAATGCTGCCCACGACTCAGGATTCCTAGTTGGGTTGTCGCGGAATCTCAAAACGCCGTCTACTGTGTTAAACATTGAAGTAGCTCCAAAATCAGGAAGATTTCTGTTCTGCTCGTATCAAGCATCCAGAGGCAGAATTATAGCACGGTTCTAAACACTTATTGAACGTACTGAAGAAATTGAAATATGGCCTCTGTTTTTATAACGTCGTTTGTGAAAGTTACAGCAGCCAAAAGCCCGGCTAGGGGTGACTGTTTGTAACTAATTCTTCAGCGAACCTTGAATTCCTGTACCATCGGCCGATGTCAAATCATTACTGAGCTCCTCTGTTGGGTTGTGAAGCTCGATGTCAAATCATTACTGAGCTCTGCTGGTTGTAAAGCTCGCTGTCAAGTCAATCCTGAGCTCTTCTGGTTGTAACGCTCGATATCAAGTCAATCCTGGGCTCTGCTGGTTGTGAGGCCCGCTATCAAATCGAGTACTACCTGAGAGCGTCTTTCCTGTGCCGACAGTCGTTATCTAGCATTCCAGAGCAGTCCGTCCTAATTGTTACGTTGAACCAGAATACCAAATGAGGTGTCTACAGTTGGCTACCCGCACCTGTAACTGAGGAATTTACTACAGTAAAGTATAAAATTAAAAATTTATTATTAGAAGACTGTAGAATTTGATTAGTGATAGTGTTATATATTGTATATTGAATTGTGTAAGTTTATAATAGAAGCTCAGGATCTCTCATTGGGTCACCATAGTGAATAATTATGAACCATGTGGCACTTCCCTATAGGCATAAAGGGCTGCCTGGATGTATTCATCCCACCTATCAGGTTTTTCCTGGGCTAGTTTCCTGAGCATTGTCATCAACGTGCCGTTGAAACGCTCTACTTGTCCATTAGCTTGAGGGTGGTAGGGACTGGTATGGATATGGTTGGAGTGAAACACCCCAAAAACCTCCTCCATGAGTTTCCCACAAAACTGTGACCCATTATCCGTCAGAATCTGATTAGGGAAGCCTAATCTGGTAAAAACTTCCATCAATGCATAAGCCACTCGTTTCGAGTCAATGGTGGGCAAGGGTATAGCTTCACTCCACATTGAACAGCAATCCACCATTGTGAGGATATACATGTTCCTCTTCTTAGTCCTAGGAAGAGGACCCACGATGTCGATGGCTACCCTCTCGAAAGGAGAGTTCATGATAGGCATTTCACCCAACACCACTGGTGCTGTCCAGTGTTTTGGTGCTACCCTCTGGCACTCATGGCATGATTTTACATACCTACGCAATCTCCAGTCAATCCTGGCCAAAAATAGTGGCAGGAAATCCGCTGCATGGTGGCGGCCATACCCATGTGTCCGCTGAACGAAATGGTATGCCCCATCTGAAGAATTTGGGAACGGTAGGTAGGCTTTCGGGACTACCAACTGACCGTGTAAGTTGTCTCCCCTTCCGGCTCTCCGGTAGAGTAGCCTATTCTTCATGTAGTACTGTCCTCGTTTGGGTGGAACAGCACTTTTTTGCAGCTTTTTGTAGCAAGGACGCAAAGTATCATCCTCACCCTGGGCAGTTCGTAACTCCCCTGGCATTGGGTTTGAGACCATCGTCTCTGCCTGATCCGTTTCCTTCTGGGAGCGTGTCTGCATAGCTCCCATGTGGATTGGTTCCTTGGGCATTCCCAAAAAGACATATCGACAACCGAGGATGACGGGAAATATGGGATCAGTCAATACAGCGGCCTTGATTGTGCCGGTGACGTATCTTGACCGAATCTCCACTTGAGCAATGGGTAACTTCATGGCTACAGCACTCTTTGTCGCAGGCTGTATCTCCATGGTTTCCCCTGTGAATTGTTCTGGGTATACCAGATCCGCGGAAATCACAGCTTCCCCATCCAGGCCAGTATCGTATAAACATTGTACTTGACGGCCGTTCACCTCAATCAACTCCACGACTGGGGGTCTCCCTTGGTTCTGAGAGTCTTCCACTTCCTCGACCTTTTCCGGATATTCTTCATTTAGTTCCTCGAGGTGTTTTGTGACGTTGCCGTCCTTTGCCTTGCCTTTGCAGTCGGCCGTATTATGTGCTTTCGACCTGCCGTGTGTGTCCCCTTTTCCCTTCCCTGGTTTCCGTGTGCTCCCTTTGTTTAGACCTTCTTCGCCGACCTCAGCCTTGTCGGTGATTACTTTCTTAGGAGTCACTTGGCATGCTGCGAAGTGAGTACTTTTCGGTTTCGATCTGCAGTCTTTTGTGTTGTGAGAGGGCGACTTGCATATCGAACACCACTTCTCAGACCGCGGTCGCTTGGCTGGAGAATTCGAGGTGCTCTTGTTTCCTTCCTTCCCCTTTTCTGAACTCTCCGTTAGCGGCTTCATATAAGGTTCCACTGTTTTTTCTTTCCAGTTCTTAGATTTCGTTTGGTCTTGTTTCTCCTGACCCTTTGTTTGTGTACTTAGTTCCGCAGTCTCCCCATGTACCTCTACGAATCGTTCCGCCAGCTTAGTCACAACATCAATCCGTTCCGCCCCTTGCTCTCCCAAGAAGGTTCTGAGAGGTTTCGACATTTCCTTTCGCATCTGGTCGACCACCATCATCTCTTCGAGACTCTCATAATCCCTCTTGAATTCTGCCAAGTCCATCCATTTCTGGAGATATGATTTCAGCCTCAGACTGTAGGCGGCGAATAGTTCCCGGCTCTCGTCTAGACGATCTAAACTTCTTCCGATACGTTTGTGCTGTGATTTCAAAATGCTTCATCAAAGCGGCTTTTAATTCTTCGTAGTTGTTTTCCTGTCCTGGTGGTAGGCGTGTGTATACCTCGAATCCCGAACCTATTAATCCCTAGGATAATTTAAGAGCCCATCTGCTCCTATTAAGCCCCATAGCGACTGACATTGCTTCAAAGCGAGAAACGTACTGGTCAAAGCGTTCCTTAGACTGATCATAGACAGCTAAGGGAAACTTCATGGCATGGTAACCCTGTCCCATCATGTGAGTTGCCCCAGGTGAAGATGAACTTCCTTCTGCTGCATCTATTTCACCCTTAGTTTGTGTTTTGAGCTCCAGTTCTCGCATGCGGTATTCATGTTCCCTTTCCATTTTCTTGGCCTCCTGTTCAATTTCCAGTTTCTTGGCCTCCTGTTCAAGTTTCTTGGACTCCTGTTCTATTTCAAGTTTCTTGGCCTCCTGTTCTATTTCAAGTTTCTTGGCCTCCTGTTCTAGTTTCTTGGCCTCCTGTTCCATTTCCATCCTTCTCATGGCTTGCTCTGACTCTATCCTTCTCAATTCCAACTCCGCCTTTCGATCTTCTCGTTCTGCTTGACGATTTCCCTCTCTCTCTCTCCTGTACGTAATCCGTTAGTTCCGAACCAGACAAACCAATTGCCTCCCCGTTGGCCCTTAGTTCTGCTGTAGTTACTTTAGGAGTCACCATAGTTAAGAAGATAAGTCAGCAGATAGAGCAAAGACACTTCAAGGCAGTAAAGCAATACTCACTATAGAAATATATTCTATTATAAATCTCTATTATCTAGGTCTATCTAATTTATATATTATCTATGACACCACACAGTACACCACAACTACTCTCTCAACCACACGAGAAGATATAGGATAAAGACCTATGTAGACGTGTGAAATTGTGAACAAGTACGTACTTTGTTTGAACACCTATCCACAATCACCCTGTCTGGATCTTTCTCACTGTAAAGTCACCAGCATTAATGAAATGTTTCTACCATAAATGTAATGGCACCATATATCCAATGGACGTCCTTCCATTAAAAGTCCTCAATGTATACTTATATTATATTCCAATAAGTATGTCCCAACATGCAGGTACTCCGCTATGCCTGTGTCAATATGCAGGTACCCCTCTATGCATACACCTGGTTATGCATGTCCTTTGATGTAGGTATTATGTTGTACCCCGCTCGCTCCACCATTTAATGTAGCTTGTCGTCACTGGAGGAAAGTGGACTCGACACGCACATCTTCAAACTTATTATCATTTGGGATTATTGACTGACTTCTGCCTACATTCCTCCCTTCTGTCTTCCTTTCCATATATCTGTTCCTTTCTCTCTCTCTATTATTCTCTCAACACATACTCCGACAACAGTTCCTTTCAACGATTAATAAAATATTTATTAATAAAACTATGTCTGGTGTATGTATGCACTGTGTAAGCGTAGTTGATTGTGTATTCTATTGTTGGTGCAAGAATGAACTCGTAATGTCTAGCAGCGGTATCACATCTCGCCCACTCATTCGGCCAAACCATTTGACATCACATAACACAGGAATGGTCTCACCCTGGAGGTTCCGTATGCTTGAGTCTGAAGGTAAATCCGTTATTGAACGAAACAAAACTGTTCACCACTGGATCACCGTAAACCAATGTGATCACGGCAAGTCTTATGTCTAGATCGAGTGTTCCTTTATTATTATTTATTTAATAAATCCATCGTGAAAAACACATCGCTACTGTCCAGCACTGTCTAATGTTATTGTACACCTTCTACACACGGTCTTTCTTTATTTAATGAACACTGTTTGTTTTTCTCGCCTGGACTCTCTTTGTGAACTAGTCCTTTGTTTAGTTATAGTAAGTTATGGTGGTAATATGTTCCGTTCTAGGTCACTCTGCCGTTTTACCATGACAGTTCGTTTCATTATTTTCTTACCTTTCTTTGCACAAGTGAGTTGTATTTACAAATGGGAAATCCTTTCCCTCATTTATTCAACAAATCTTTCTCTGTACCAGAGACGAGACTGGTTATCTTCTCTTATATATCCGGATGTGAGTTGGAACCTGTGAGAAGTATAATATATCAAGTGATAGGCGTCTGCCACTTAATACTACTTATGCAAGTGTCCTTCTCCAGCCGTAATGACAAGGCTTCCGAAGTCAACACCACCATAAGACATATGAATTCACCAAAGTCTAAGCTATTCACTAATGGAAAATAATGGTAAACTATATGCACTCACATCTATATCCTTATGCTAAATTATTACACTAAGGTTTTAATACCTTATATATTCACTTATCCTCCCGGAATCGAAATTAATAATTAAGCACATCGGCACTAATATCCCATTGCCTTAAACAATACGGGACTATAATTTCTTTTCCACACTTGGGAGTAATAGATATCTCTGTCCAGTTTGGAACACACACTAATCAAGAACCCCAGTTTCTACAATTTATATTAGGCCTCTCCTCTCCGTTATCGTTTGATGTTCCTACCTCAACCGTCGTATTTTGCCGTTCCCGTAACATCAAAAGTTCCGTTATTTATCCGTTCTCTGTTTCACTGGGTTAATACTTCAAAGCGGCCGAACCCGTTGATCGCCGTATTCTGCGTTTTCTCGTTCACAATCTCCGCGTCTCCCTCTGGTCGGCCGATACGATCGGCAGTCATTGAACCTTTGTTATTCTGTATTTTTCCTCCTTATCCTTCCGTCAACAACCTTCCCGTTTATACTTCTCTCAGATGGAACGACTCGAGGATTAACCCTTCTCCTGTATTGTCATTAATGTCACCGTTACTTTTATCTGGGAATCACGAAACTATCATCATTCCACGACACGATGTGACTCCTTATAGTAAATGTTCGATATTGCTCACATTCCAAGGCTCCTGATTTCTGTCCATTCATCCATCCATCATATGCCATGTCGATAAGCGTTGGCGGTCATGTCCTGTCATATCATTCTTTTTTCTTGTTTCAGTTGACATCTTTTTATTGATTAGTATGTTTTTCATCTTGAAAAATGCTACCATAGACATGGCAATTCTTGTTCTAATCTCTTCGAGGCATCAAATGTTATTACTGTTCCGAGATAACTGTGTCGATTCACTTGCTTAAGAATATTCCCATTTACTTGTATGTCACATTGTGGTATTCCCTTCTTCCCAGTGTCGATCATAATGTCTTTTTACAATTTAATTCTAAGCCCAGTTGTTCACCGTGTGCAACAACCACATCTACTAAAGGTTGCAGGTCCTGTTCATTGTCTGCAATCAAGACTGTATCATCGGCATATCTAATGTTATTGATACCTCGTCCCCCAATGTTGATTCCTTCCATATCTTCTATATTTCTTTCGGATGACCGTACATACCCGGTTAGCGGGGTAGGGGTATCCCCTATCAAAGGAGATGTAAGACGCCTCCTTTTCTCCATTAGTCTACGGGACACCCTTGGGCAAGGTGGATTACCCGTTTAGCCCCCCGATCAGGGTTACGTGAAGCCATGGAAGCAGGTGGTGGATGGAATGTGAGAGCAGCCGACAGATTGTTGTTGGTTATAGTCTTGCACTCTGCGGCGATAGGCAGATGATCTCATCAGTAGAGACAATGGCTATGGCCACCGACTATTACAGTCACTGCCCAGAAGGAAAGCAATGGCAAACTACCTTCTGCAAAACTTGCCAAGAAACCATAACAACCATGAAAGAAAACATAATAAGAAAGAGATCTGGTGGCGAGACACCCAAGCCAGGCAGATCAGATAACACTAGGGAAGAGTGTGACGCAGGGACCAGTACTAGTAAACGTGATGATGGAGTTAATCTGACTGTGTTACCAAGGAAATCCCTTGTGTCAAACTAAGAAACAGAGTGAGAATGGCAACGTGAAATGTGAGAAGTTTGTATGAGGGAAAGCTTAGTGTGTGATGAGAATGAGAGGTTAAACATTCAAATGTTAGGAATTAGTGAATATCGCTGGAGCGGCAAGAGACATTTTACAACTGAAAATGGAAGTATTTTCATTTATTCTGGTAGAGATGTCGAAGGCCAGAGTGGAGTGGCATTTTGTTTATATAAGACAACTGCAAAAGCTATAATGGGATATAATCCACTTAGTGATAGAATCCTCACTATTAGACTTAAAGGCCGTCCAAAACACACAACTCTCATACATATATATGCACCTACTTCAACAGCAGAGGAGGACGAAATTGAAGATTTTTACAACAAACTACAAGACACATTAAATACGATTGGTCATATGATATAGCATTAATAATGGGAGATGTTAATGCAAAAGTACGTGCAGGAAGAGCTGAAAATGAGAGACACGTTTTATGAAAATTTGGATTAGGAAATAGAAATGATGCAGGTGACAAATTAATTGAATTTTGCACAGAAAATGAGTTAACGATGGCCAACACACTTTTTAAACAATATCCAAGAAGACACTTCACGTGGAAGTCTCCAGACAGTCTTACCACAAATCAGGTAGATTATATTTTAATACAAAGAAAATGGAGATCAAGCATAACATCTGCAAAAATACTACGAAGTTCAGACTGTGATACAGATCATCAGTTATTAGAAGCAGGTCTGAAATTAAAACTCAAAAAGCTTACCCGAGGACCAAGGCCACTTCGTTTTGATCTCACAAAAATACCAGACGCATACAATATAGAAGCTAGGAATCGCTTTGGGGTCTTGATATCTGTACAAGAGGAAATGACACCTGATGAACTGGCAGTACAAGCTAGAGATATCTTGATAACTGCAGCCAAAGTTTTCATTCCGACCAAGAAAAAGCAACTTAAGCCATGGATTACATCAGACACGTTAGAACTAATAAACCAACGAAGGGAGCTGAAACAGAAAGGAGATTAATCCAATAACAGCAGGATGAAGTATAAATCTTTAACTCGAGAAATAAGAAAGAACACAAGAAAGGACAAAAATCAATATATACAAGATTGCTGTACCAGAATAGAGCAATATCATAAGGCTGGAAGAGATTATGAAATGTTCAAAGAAATTAAGTTATTGACAAGAAATGTTCAACCTCGATTGAATGTTATCTGTGACAAGATAGGAAATACCTTAAGAGAATCTAGACAAATTCTAGAAAGATGGCAGGAGTACTGCAGTTGAATGTATGATATGAGTGACAGTGAGGATATGAATGAGATACATGAGCCAATGACAGCAGAGACAGAACCTGAACCCTCATTAGATGAAATTGCTTAGGCTATAAGGAACCTGAAGAATGGTAAATCACCTGGATGTGATGAGATACCAGTTGAACTAATTAAAGCGGGAGGAGAAGAAAGCATACACATATATCATGCATTATGTACAAAGATTTGGAAATATGGTATATGGCCAAAAGATTGGAAGAGAACTATCTTCATTTCAATACCAAAGAAATTATATAGCCAAAAGATTGGAAGAGAACTATCTTCATTCCAATACCTGAAATTATGCACCAACTATAGAACTGTTGCCCTGATCAGTCATGCAAGTAAAATTCTACTAAAAGTCATAATGCGAAGAATTATGTAAGAAAATAGAAGAAGAGATTAACGTGGTTCAAGCTGGATTTAGACAAGGAAGAGGAACAAGAGATCACATATTCAACATGCGTTTAATAATAGAGAAGTGCAGATAATTTAATGTAAACCTATTCTCATGTTTTGTGGATTATTCAAAGGCATTTGACTGTGTACAGCATCAGAAACTTTGGGAAATCATGAGGAATATGGGCTTTCCATCACATGTAGTACATCTCATAAAAATGCTATATCAAGACCAGCAAGCAGCAGTTAGAATAGATGGCGAGACATCAGATTGGTTTGACATCAAGCAAGGAGTCCGTCAGGGCTGCGTGCTGTCACCCTATTTGTTTAACCTGTAAGCGGAAAATGTAATGAGAAATGTAAGAGATGATATAAACAGGGAGCTATATGATGCCCTAAATATCGGCGGTCATGACATACCAGAGATTCGATATGCTGATGATAAAGTATTACTATCCACAACACAGAATGGCATAGAAAACCTAATAGCCTCAACCCAATTGAATAGTGAAAATCACAACTTATATCTTAACCTTTATTACAGTACAGCTCTACACATGGTCGCCATCGTACACCGCCAGCCATTGCCTTTCAGCGTTCTGTGCACGACTTTCCCACACAGTCTGCCCATGAAGAATCACTAGCACAACTGATCGTTAATTGTCTCGGCTATTACTGTACACTACAGACTGTCACTACACTTCACTGCTAACAGAGAATATCAATGATATCTACTTACGCACCTCATACTGGTGGCGAATGTGTCATGGCGTCTCCCTCGCTCGGCCTTGCTTGTCGGTCTGTTCACAACACCGGGTCAGCTCTTTCATCACATCTACTGGGCGCTATTGACTGGCCCATCGTTGGTCATCTTGAAGATGAACTCTATTTCACAGTAAACTACAACTTTCATAATTGCAACCAGCGTACACGCTTTCAAGCGCAGAACCCTCCCAGCTTGACCATCTTTGACTCACGTCCCAGCTCAGACTCCCAATCAAGCACACTGCCTTTCCGCTTTCGCCTCGGCGCCGTCACGTGACGCATTAGCTCCGCCCACCAATGCTAGCCGCGTTTTCTGTGTTTCTGAAATGTGTCAAGAGTTTCTACGCTTGCTGCGTGTCCCGTAATCCAATTCATGGCAATATACCCCCCCCCCCTTTTTAAATGTTGTAAACATTTTTACTACCTTTACTCAGTCTTCTATTTCTTGACATGAGTTGGATAAGTACACACTACTGTTTGTTTTAGTGGACTCATGGTCGCAAGCTTTGGTCTTTCTCAATATTCGCACATATCTGTACGTCTGTTGTCAATACATATGAGCCTATCTCTTCCATGATTGATTTAGACTCGTGGCAAGTTTTCATCAATAATCAACATCACAGAAACAAAAAAATATCTATATTATGCGGACACGACAACCCGTCTACACCTAGACTTCCGTGTAGTCACAGCCTCCTTTTCAAGATCAGAGGTTATGTGATCTAGTCTGACGTAGGATCCAATGTTTCATCAAACATCCCTAGCAGCTCCTCAATCATGTACTATACATGAGCATCCTACTCAATCCAAGCCCCAGGCTCTGAGCAAGGTATATGTGTGTGATTATGGACTATGGCTTTCACTGTCCCTTCTTGTATCAATGGAGTGCTCTTGCTTTGACGTTGACGTTAGTGAGTTGTCTTTGACCTTGGTGCTGCTATAATGCTTGTAGTGTCTCTCTTCAGTACTTTTCGCTAGGTATTTCTAGTTTGGGGTATGTTTACCTGGTCTCTGTCTGGTAGCTATCATTGCCCATGGATGTTATGGCGATATTGGTTTTGTGTTTGTTCTATACCACTTCTTTATGCAGCTTATACCTTTGCCATTTTCAACTATGTCTTTGGCATCCTATCCATATAAAGCATACGTGTTCTGTAAAACCCATACATACTAATACTATATCCATGTCATGTATACACATTGTCTCATAGTAAATGAATGCGAATTATATTCCATCCTATGTATACATGTTCTACCATTTATAATCCCTGTACACTGAAGCAATAAAGTAATACAACATCTATATACAACGAGTTTGTTTTCATTTGCATTCTTGTGGTTTAAAACATTTATGCAAATGTGTACCTGTTTGGTTTCTCTCAACTGTGCATTGCCCTTATCTGGTTTCTCTCAAATTTACCTTTCCACTTGTTGTTTCATAAGTTCTGTGGACTTATGATCATGCTGTGCTTTACCATTTGCCTCATTTTGCACGTTATGTTTCAAATGTAACCACCTGTGTCATACCATTAGACTTGTAGTCACTCTGTTTGCAAAATATAGTTATTGTGCTGTAGAGACAAGTAGCAGACTCATATATGTCTCTCCTACCATCTGTAGTGGATCTTCTCATCAGATCATAACTTCAAGTAGGACTACACAACTTCCAATCTGTGGACATCTGTAATAGTGTATGTAACTCTTCATCAATTATCATAATGATGACGGGTGAAATGATAAAATGATAATACCACCACCAAAGGAAATAATAGATTCCTAAAAATGTTGATGATGATGAACTGATACAAATTATAGTTCTAAACTCGTGTTACACGTAGACTCTTTTATGACCACTCGTGAGTTGTAGATCAACCTTGTATTCACTCTCCAGCGGCTTGTAACTAGTCTGGTGGTCTACGGACTTGGATAGTGCTCATGTAATGCTCAAGTGATGTAGGACTTCTATCTGCAGCTGCATTCTTAATCTCCATTCAGCTTCAGATACTTTAATACTGTCTGAGAATAATAACATAGTGGGATGTACGTATCTATGTACATAAGTATATACAACAAGTATTAATATAGAAATAATAGTACTTTTAAGTTGTTTCCATTGACATGCCAATGTCCTGATTAGCAATTCAGAGTGCTGTTCAGTTGATTCAGCACGCAGCCTGGCTATGAGGTGAAATACAGGTGATGTCCATTGGCAATGCTGTTCTTTGCTATTTATATTAATGGTTTACATATTTGCATGACATTTCATAGATATCAACATAAGAATGAAGTAGGAGTATCACTTTAACTTCATTTGACATCTGATCATAATATAACATCATGATGGCATGAGTTGGACAATACGTCATATCACTTTAGCTCCTCTATATGAGAGCTGTAGTTAATGTTATTATTCTGACATTTTGTGGTTTTATCACAGTATGTTCATTCAACCAATACTATCATAACAAAGCATTCATTCTATTTTTTAAAAAACAATAATTAAATCTACACTAAAATATCTATCTTCTATCTACATATCACAAGACTAGGGTGTTTCATTGTGAAATATATGCTGTTGTCTATATTTATTGTGATCGAAATCTTCGTCAGAAGATGTATCAGCAGATTTTCCAGATTGATTTCTAGCATCACATGTGGGTTGACTGAGACTATCGTCTGTAAGTTTAATAATCTTTTGTGTCTTTTCTTTCCTTTTTCCTTCTGTCAATCCTATACATTTCCAATATCTATTCCAGTTTCTTATTTTAATATCTCTTACCCGTTTATCAATCTGATCTTGCGGAACTTTTTGCTGGTGCCATTGTTTTATTAGTGTGTCTGTTTCAGTATATCGTACGTTTGGTAACTTTGGGGGATTTCTGTTTTCCCAGGTTGGTTTTATATAAACAACGTTATTTGTGTTTCCTTCGTCTGTTTGCACTATGTCTGGTAGTATGTCTGAATTATCATTGTCTATGTGGTTACTCTGCACTATGACTACTTTATCTTGTTCTTTATCTTTTTCTTGCTGAACTATTGTTGTAGCCGATGTAGTGGTTTTTATTTCCCATGCTTGAATCTCTTCATGTGTACAATCTTTACTTCCAGGTATAATACCTAGCATTAGTCCAACGTATGGATTTGTTAGCATTGCTGCTTTTATTCAGCCAGTATAGTATGGGCTATCGATTTCGATTCATGCTATGTCATACTTTTCGAGTGTTCCACCGAATGTTCGACAAGTTACTGTATCATCTGTGTAGTCTTTCCTTCTAACAAACCTTTGATTTACACCCACTGTCGATGCTCCAGTGCTTCTTATGCATGTGGTTGGTATGCCGTTGACAAATGCTTTTTGGACTTTCAGAGTTGCACTGCACATGTTGTTCGTATTTGTCTGTTGTGTAGGTACTGTATGACTATTTACAGGTTTATCAATCTGTTGTCTATTATTCTAGTTTGTAGCTAAAGAAAATTTACTTGTGGTTTGGTCATGTTCTTCATTTTTACTAGAATTGACATCTGTTGTTTTAGCCTCTTTCATCAATTGTTTCAGTCTACAACTTTTGACTTCATGTCCAAAACTATGGCAAAGATAACATTTTTTGTTGGTTTTGTAATCTAATAGTTTGTCTATTATTTTTAACGATAAGTTATTTATGTATGATGCATAGTTTGGATTACTGTCACACATCTCCAGTACTCTGTGTTGGTGTTTGCAGTAGTTGCAATCTATCATTATCCCTCTCTTTGATGTGTTGTATGGTCTTTGCTGGTTTGGTTTATGTTGATATTGTCGCTTATCTCTATTATGGTCCTTGTACTGGTGGGATCTCTTTGATGAATTGTTGCTTTTTTGATTTTACAATATTGCTGAAGCTCCTATTATTATTTCATCTTTGGTCCCTTCTGTACCCCTTTCTTTATGTGCGTTGTAGTTTGTTTGTACTAGTGGTAACCTCCTTTTCTCTTTCGCTAACTTCAACTTGTCTATTTGAAATTGTAGTCTTTTTTCTTCAAGATCTAGCTTTTGTCTTTCTAAAGCTAATTGTTTATCTCTTTGTTTTTCTTGTGATTCTCTAAGTTCTTTAGCTGCTGCCCTATCTTCTGTTATCTGACTTCGAAATTCTGAGAGTTTGTTTTCTGCCCATGTCAAAATTTCTAGGCCTGTGAAACAGAATTTCTCACCAAGTATTACAAAATCTATTAATGTAGACATGTTGTGGATGTGTACCTGTCTACTATATATGTGTCAACAACCTGTAGCTGGTAATCGTGCACAATAATTGCACACACTGTCAGTATCAGTGTCTTCAGACAATAGTATGTGTGTGGGCCATGGTGAAGAGTCTCAATAGTAAGAATCTCTTTCAGTCAGTGTCGCTGTTGATCTTGCTCTGGCGAAGCCGACTGTGATGACCTTGCTGTAACCATGTTTAACAAGAATGATAACAACACTGGACAACAATAATACCTATCAGACGTTTTAGCTAAATGACATAACACCTGTGGACAGAATAATCACAAATAATAGATACATTAATGACATTAAAGAACGACAAATAATGGACTAGGTCATAAAACAAGACAAAGTTAACGCTAGCAGTCGAAAATTTACTTGAATTCTAAGTCAATTTCGAATGCTAACCGAACGGAACGTACTTTTGGGTTATGATGCAATAATCACAAAAGTAGCCCACCAACCTCCCACTAATGATGAGGGTGAGTAAACATATTGATGGAAGGGTGCCTGTTGACTCTGGAATACCAAGCAGGACACATATACAAATCAAGTGAAAATAGCTTAACCTGGATAAATTCAGCTCCGGTGTCCTTGATGGCTTGGTCCAGATGCTTGGCTCCACTTCAGGGTCCTTCGAAAGATGGTATGGATTAGCTTCACTGCATTTTGGGCTGACCAGGAGTCAATAGAAGTTTGGTCTTAAAAATGGTGAACCTCCAAAAATGTGGCGTCCAAGGTGCCTATTATACTACTGTCAGCGACTCATTTGCGACAGGTATTTCAGGACACCCTACTTTTGCACGACACGAAATAACAACTCGTGTGGTTTGCAAAAAGATACATATTTATTTAGAGCTGATTACACACTAGCTCTGCGAGCGGATTATTTCATGAATAATAAACATGATGGTACGTTTCACCGAAGCAATGAATAGGTGATGATGAATGATACTACTTTACTCAATGGATTCTAAAGCCTAGTTAAATAATATTGTCTATGAACTAAATAGGATCTAAGCAAAATATGTCCTTTCTTTACCAGTCTCTTGTCGCGGTCTGAGCCACGCTAGTTGAGCGTGTTCAAACTAGAACATTCAGTTCCCCGTGACTATCGAGTGTTGCGTGCATGGAGTCCCAGCACGCTGGTGTAGTTAACTCTCTTTACTGCATTCCTTGGGCACTCGCCGAGAGGCGAGTTTACTAACTCTAGGAAAACCCCTGGTTCCCCGTACGCAATGCCCTCTGGCCTGACACGAGAGTGTCCTGCAGTTACGCTATTTATAGCGCTTGTGTCTCCCTTGTCTAGTATTGTCCCCTCAACTGTCTTTAGTCTATTTCTGGGCTATCCCCTATATGTGTAGGACTTTGACACGCCCACCCCCCCCCCCCACTCGCCGTGTAGTGTTACAACCTTTTAACTGATGTATGTAACACGTTGTATGGTTAGTGAAAAATTGGCTGTCCAATTTTGTCAAAGAACTACATGTTGTAAACCTTTGTTCTGGGGATAGAACAAACTATCTTCTCTGCCTTGTCACACTGTTATATTAGTTCACTCGGTTAATTGAGTAGTGCACCTCATCTCTATAGTTGGATATAGGCCTTGATTATATTCTTGGGAATTGTATTGACCCGGAACCGTTGTCTTTATGACTTATGTCCTGGCTTCCGTCTGTTGACCCTATGTCTTTTGACTTCTGCCCATTTGACTTCTGTCCCGAATTGACAACCCAACCAAGTTGTCTCTGTTAGGAGAACAACACATGAACGTGGATGTTCATGTTTCCCTATAATACTAGCCCCAACTCAGATGCTCTATGCTTTCTCTTCACCTTCTAGCTTCCGCTTGTGAAAAAATATTTTCAATGTTACGTTGAGGTTTCTAAGAAGTTATAATGTCCCCTGTTTCGAGTTATGGTTATTTACATTCAAAAGTGTTTGTACTTTTTATATGTTTGTTTTCCTGTTTGGTTGCGTGTTTACTAATAAACTGAAATGTAGTTAACCTGCTAACATGTGTCTGTCCTTCTATTTTACGTGTATGCATTACTTCGAGCGCCGTAAATCGGTTTATAGTGGCTACAAATGTCTGTTATTATTATTTATGACTGTCAGAGCCTAGCAGCGACATCGTTACGGCACCCGGCGGACAAGAGTTGTCGGCTGGCAAGATTCTTACCTGACACGCGACCAGCGCTGACGACAGACGCACGCAAAGCCACGTGACCCCACGAGAGGCAGTGGGCAGTGTGTGTGATAATCTCAGACCAAGCTGGGACTGGACATCTGAACGGACGTGTGTGTCGAGAGCAAGGCGTTGTGTGAATCTCCGTGGTTGTGAGCTGAACGACTGATATTGTGAGCGTCAGACCTATGAGCTGTATTGTGGTAGTGAGTTGTTATATGTTGTACATTGCTGTAACTATTGTTATGTATTTAATGTGGTAATAAATCCATAGAACTTGTGTTGCTGTGTCTTACGTCGAATCACGTTGTACTTGTACTGTCTCACATGTGTTAGCCAACGAGCCGAATATAAGATCCTGACATGTGTGGACGTGGGGGCTCGTCATTATTTAAAGAACCTAATATATTTAGACGTGTGTTGTTCGTTTTTGTGATTTAAAACTATAATTCTTGTACTTGTAAAATTTGTCAAGGTTATAGTGATGTACATGTGATCGGAAAAGTCTCAGTGTGATCCATTACTACATTGTCTAAATATGTTTAAGATCATTAGTAAATGTACAGTACATATTGTTTGAGCCTGTAAACGTGTTAAACATTTGTGATTTGTTAAAATTGTCACCGTTTGACCTTGTCAACCTTGTGATTTTGCCGCCATTTTGACCTTGTCGCCATCTTGTAAACTTGATGTCTTTGTCCTTACTGAATGTCATCTTGATGTAAGTGATGTGTCATCAATGTTATTGAGTGTTCAAATACAGATAGATTGTTTTTGTGTATTGAGTTTGTGGAACGCAAAGAGTTTTGAAAGAGTGTAACTTCTGTTGAAAGAAACACTGTTGACGACAAATTTACGACATACAATTATACTCGACGCCATCCAAACCAAATCAACACTTAGTGACTTACAGGCACACACCAACAAACACACGCTAACTTATTTCTATCCAAAAACAAAGCAGGTTTTTGCGTACCATCCATAACCCTGCCGTAGAGGTCATTAGTGGTTCTGAAGTACGACCTTACAGTTTTCTAGCCCGATTGCCCAACCTTTCGTCACCATATCCAAGGGCACTTGAGTATATTTTTCTTTACTTTAACTTTACGTATGCATTAGTGGGCACGCATCGTATAGTCAAATCAATTGTAAGTTGTTTTCATACTAACCATTTATAATATATTTTGTGTGGTTGATTGTCATTGACGTATTTTCTCCATCATGTCGTCATTATTTGATTTCATCGATATGGGTTTAAAATTAAAGTTAGAAGGTGATGAATTAACAAAATGGAGTGAGAAGAAATACACTGAGTACTGTGAACGCGAAGATAGAGCAGCTGAAAGAGCTCTAAAACAAGCAGAAATGGCTGCCAAGCAAGCTGAGGCAGAAACAGCTGCCAAGCAAGTAGAGGCGGAAACAGCCCTAAAACAGGCAGAGATTGAAAAAGCTACCAAACAAGCTGAGATAGACAGTGAACTTAAGAAAGCAGAAATAGCAGCTCAGAGCAAGAGGGAAGAACTTGAACTACAGTTAAAAATGAAACAACTGGACACTGAGACTGCAATGAATAAAGAGTCAAAGAAATCTGAAAGACTGGAAAAAGAAAACCAGTATAAGAAGTACCAAGGTATCGTTCGTAACTATACCTCCGGTGACTGCATAGCAGCCTTCACCCAAAATTTTGAGACTTTAATGGAACACTACCAAGTTCCACTTTCGGAATGGAATATTTTATATATGAGGAGCCTATCTGGGGAACCTCTGAAAGTCATTGAAACCATCCCCAAAGACCTCAGAAAAGAGTACCATTACATTAAATCTAAAATAATGGCACATTTCATGCTAGATGAAGCAGGGTACAGAGAACAATTCAGTAAACTGAGTCCAAAATCAACTCAAACGTTCTCTGACTACCTCTGTTTAGTCCGAGACATTTTCAGCAAATGGACGTCATCAGCCAAAATTAACAAAAATTATGATAAGTTAGAAGATCTCATTATTCGAGATAAAGTTATTTCTTCTATCCCAACATCTTTTTCTAAGTTCTTGCAGGAGAATGAATGCACATGTGTGGAAGAAATGGAAAGACGTGGGTCGGCCTATTATACGGCAAATAAACAATGTTTTGCCACTGAAGCTACTGACAGTAACTGGGTAGCAGCAGCCAACTATGACAAAAACTATAGTAGGCAAAAACCAACCAGGCCTACCTCTGAAAAGTTTAGACATTGTGTTCATTGTAAAATGTCTCATTATTTGAACGAGATGTGCGATAAAAACCCAGGGTACCCAACATACTTGCAAAATATGGTAAACAGACAAGACAGAGAACGTAAATCGTTCAAAAGTGCACGTAAATGTTTTCTCTGCAAGGCTTACGGTCACCATCGTATTGATTGTAAAGGCAGGCATATGACCAACAAAGCCAATGCCGCCTTGTTCGATAGTTCAGCGTCAGAAGACGAAAATACAGAAAAACATCCTGTACATGTAGCACAGGCTTGTGACGTATTTAGTTCCAACACATGCACTGTCTGTAATACCTTCTTTGAAAATGGTATCTTAACATGCGGGCACGCCATCCCTATTGCTAATGAGGAAGGTAACTTAGTAATAGACTCAAAAGGCAAATTAGACATCTATCACGGGTACGTTAATGGCAAGTCTGCTACAGTACTTCGCGACACCGGGAGTACACTTATTGGCCTGAAAACAACATTCATAACACCTACAGACTACACAGGTAGACACATCACATGTAGAACATTTTCAGGCAATATTGAAAAATATCCATTAGCTTGGGCATACATCGAAACACCATTCCTCACCGGAAAAGTAAAGGTCGCAGCACTTACAAACCCAGTGTGCGATATAATCATAGGAAATTTACCTGAGGTGAATGACAAACATCATAACCATGACATAACATCACTATGTATTATTGATAACACATCACCACCAAATGTCATTGAAAATGTCATATCACCAGTTGAATGTATGTTAGCTAATGCAGCACTAAGTTCTCATCACATCATTGACGATATCATTCCATCATCATCTGATGTCATTGAGTGTGTGAACGCAGTAACAAGATCTACTGCTAGAGTGCAAGATCAAAATAACCAAACTGAGGCTATTCAAATGCTTAGCCCAGAAGTACCACCTAGTGACTCTATGAAGGAAACATTCATAACAGCTCAAAAAGCTGATCCTTCACTGTCAAAGTATTTTGACCTGATCGGCAAAAAGCCAAGAGTAACGAAAAATGCTAAATGGCATTTTGCTTTATACAATGATATACTCACCAGGTACTACACCAAAGGTGACGTTACAACAAAGCAAACTGTGTTACCGACTACTTATCGCAGGCAAGCTTTACATCTTGCTCACGATATACCTTTTGCAGGTCATATGGCATATGTTAAAACCAGGTCAAGACTATTGACACAGTTTCATTGGCCAAAATTCTGTAATGACATAAAAACATATTGCAGAAGTTGTGATACATGCCAGAAACTGGTAAAGAAAGGTAAACACCCACAGGCAAAGTTACAAGTCACTGACTTAGCCAGTCGACCTTTTGAGAAATTATCAGTTGACATTGTGGGCCCTCTCAGTCATACAACTACTAGAGGGAATAAATATATTCTAACAATTATTGATCAATGTAGTCGCTGGCCAGAAGCGATTCCGTTAAAGAACATCACTGCCAACGATATCATGGAAGTGTTCTTCCATATTTTTTCCCGAATTGGGTTTCCAGATACTATCCAGTCTGATAGAGGCACTCAGTTTATCGCTGCATCCACTCAAGCTTTCACTAAAATGTTAGGAGTGAAGCAAGTCTTCAATAGCCCCTATCATCCTCACTCGAGCGGGATTATAGAAAAGCTTAACGGGGATCTGAAGCACATGCTAGCCAAAGTAACTCAAGATCACCCCAATAACTGGGATTTATACTTACCAGCTGTCCTTTTTGCTTATCGTGAGGTACCACATTCTAGTACCGGTTTCTCTCCTTTTGAACTCATCTATGGTGCCAAACCACGCGGCCCATTAACAATTTATCACCAAATGCTAACTGATTCCACTCCAGTATTGAAACCCATATCATCATTTGTGTATGTAACATCATTGCGTGAAAGGATAATGAAATCATGTGAAATTGCTAAAAAGTGCACTAAAACTATCTGGTGCTACTTACAGACAATACGCAGACAAAGGTAACAGGACTATAACATTGACAGCTGGACAGGACGTTCTACTACTACTACCTAGTGACAGACAGCTACTGACAGATTCTTGGCAGGGACCTTTTAAAGTGACAAGACAAATCTCTCCTGTTGACTACGAAATCCTGATAAAAGACAAACACAAAATATTTCACATCAATATGCTAAGACCATACTACAACAGAGACAACGAACAAGACGATACGACAGCTTGCACCGTGATAATAGATCACGAAGGACTGACGATTCTAGCGACGAGATTCCAACACCTACATTAGACACGACAAACTGCTTGAAGGAGATCAAGATCAATCCAAACCTAAGTCAAGCAGAGACAAACAGTTGCAAACAGTTGATACAACAGTACAACACCATCTTTTCAGACAACCCAGGACAAACAGAGTTAGTACAGCATCACATCACACTCACATCAAACACCCCCATAAGATGCAGACCATACACCATACCATTACATTACAAGGAACAACTACATCAGGAAATCATCAACTTAGAAAAAAACAACATCATCAGACGATCCCTATCAGACTTCTCTTCACCCATGGTCATTGTACGGAAAAAGGACAACACAATACGACTTTGCATTGATTACAGAAAACTGAACAAAATAACTGTTTTAGATCTTGAACCAATGGCAAACACGGACGATCTTCCTGACAGAACTGACTGACTCTAAGTTCTTCACGACCCTTGACATGGCTAAAGGTTACTGGCAGATTGCTGTACATGAAGACAGCAGACATCTAACAGCTTTCGCCACGCCTTGGGGACTATACGAATGGTGCAAACTTCCATTTGGGCTAGTCAATGCCCCAGCCACATTTGTACGCATGACACGACTACTCCTATCTGACATCCCTAATATAGTTTCCTATATTGACGACATCTGTGTCCATACAGAGACAATGACGGAACATATAAAGATACTGGAACAGACACTAGAACGTATCAGACAGCACGGACTGACAGTGAAGCCTTCAAAGGTGAGCATGGCTTACCAAGAGATATCATTTTTGGGGTACAGAATATCCAATGGCTTTGTCATGACTGACAACAAAATTGTCTCGAAAATTCTAAAACTGTCACTTCCAACAAATAAGAAACAAGTCCGCAGTTTATTGGGACTTATTAATTATTACAGGAACTTCATTCCTGATTTTTCAGAACTGACTGAGGTTTTTTCTAACTTACTAACCAAGAATAAACCCGAAAAAGTTGTAAACGATGAATGCCTACGAAATGCATTTGATAAAGTTTTGGCACATTTTTCTGATAAGAATTCACCCAATCTAATCCTTAAATTGCCCAACATTCGTTTACCTTTCAGATTGAGAACAGATGCTAGCTCCATTGCGATCGGTGCAGTCCTATTGCAGGAATACAACGACATCTTGCATCCCGTTTGTTTCCTATCAAGAAAACTAAAGCCCAGAGAGCGGGCCTGGTCCATTCCGCAATTAGAGGCACTGGCCTTAGTAGAAAGTGTCACAAAGCTGTCCAAATATCTTCTAGGACGTCACTTTATCATCGAAACTGACAACAGTCCATTAAGGTATATCAATTCTGCAGTACCATCAAATAACATGATTGCTCGCTGGTCCTTAAAGCTTCAGAATTTCAGTTTTGAAGTTCGCCATATTCCCGGCAGAATGAATACAATCGCCGACCTTTTGTCCCGTTGTCCGACAGACCCAGTAAGCAATGTCTGAGTGCACTGTCTAATATTACACTCAGCCCAACACAGCCACCAATGTGTGAATTTTTTCATTCACCTACTGTGTAAGGTCTATATGTAAAATTGTGATACGGTTTAGAAACCGACATGTATAATATTCTTATTTTAATCAAGTTATGTAATGAGTGTAGTATAAGTGTGTAGTGTGTGTTAGAATGAGAACAATATTAATTGTATATAGACACCAACAACAGTGTCACAGACGCTTATCCACTTACCAGAAGTGAACTTTACCATTGTGACATTTGTGGGTGATTTTTTTCACCGTGATATTTTAACATGTGCAAATGTGGACTGAACATAGACTCCTACACCACCTCTACAGCAAATTTACTCCAAATTGTTCGAAGTTGTGAACACATCAGAAATAAGAACATTCCACCATAATCCGTTGTCATACTATAACATCAAACACCAACTGTGAGAACATGTTACTATCTGTTCCGAAATAAAACCGGATCATTTGTGTTCAGAAAATGTAACATCAACCAAAATTTTTGTTTCATTTGTATTTCCAGTATAATTTAAAAAGTATAAGCAAAATTAGCAGACTATGTACAAATTTCCAAAAATTTATGACACTTGTAAAATCTTTTTGAATCTATAAAATATAAGATACCAATTGGGTACATATTTATTTTGATTAGTGTAATCTTAGAATCATATCTTGATTAATGTATTCATATTACCGACTTTTTCTCGTTAATATGAAGAAACGTCAAGCAATGACACTAAGAAATTAAATAATTATTGTAATGTATGGAATTTCTTAAATGTCAAAATTACTTCCCTTGCATTTGTGAATTACATCAAGGGCCATAATTTGAAACATATTCATTAATGTATATTGTATAGATAGACATTTTGTTGCTCAAATGATTGGCACAGCAGGTAGGCGTCCACCAAGCATGTCATAGAGCTGCCAACATTGCAAACCAACATAAGAGCTCCTGACCAAATGAGGGCAGAGTTTAAGTGTTTAATACGACTAATACAAAGCCGTATTTCAGTCTGGCCTAGATGGTTGTTGCAAAACAATCATATTATTACGTTTTTTTCAAATGGCTGCGAGGTAGATGCGTGAAGCTGGAACTACTGATCTGACTGGGTATTATTGCAATGAAGGTAACCAGGCATCAGGGGGATGAAACCTGAATTGTGTTAAAAATTGTACTTCATTTGTCATTTCGATGCAACTTACATTTTTTTTGTATATATTTCTATGCCTTATATGTAGTTTCATGCATAGCACTCGGAAAAAGTAGTCTCTGACATGAAATTAACACTACCCGAGTATATACATACATCATGAATGAAAGATGGCATCTTTCATTGAAGTACCCGGGGAGAATGTCAGAGCCTAGCAGCGACATCGTTACGGCACCCGGCGGACAAGAGTTGTCGGCTGGCAAGATTCTTACCTGACACGCGACCAGCGCTGACGACAGACGCACGCAAAGCCACGTGACCCCACGAGAGGCAGTGGGCAGTGTGTGTGATAATCTCAGACCAAGCTGGGACTGGACATCTGAACGGACGTGTGTGTCGAGAGCAAGGCGTTGTGTGAATCTCCGTGGTTGTGAGCTGAACGACTGATATTGTGAGCGTCAGACCTATGAGCTGTATTGTGGTAGTGAGTTGTTATATGTTGTACATTGCTGTAACTATTGTTATGTATTTAATGTGGTAATAAATCCATAGAACTTGTGTTGCTGTGTCTTACGTCGAATCACGTTGTACTTGTACTGTCTCACATGTGTTAGCCAACGAGCCGAATATAAGATCCTGACAATGACCACAATGTCGTTTTAAGATGTTCAAAGTATTTTGACTATATACTCTTACTATTTCTAATGTATTGCAGTTACACACTTAAAAAATGAACAACACATTGGTAACACAGATTGACGCAGACAAGATACAACAAGGCGATTTGAGCGAAGGAATAAAATTCCGCTAAATCTTTCTTTTTTCCTCTCTCTTACTTCCAAAGTTTACTTTTCATTCATTCTCCCATTCAAACATCTTCCGTTCACATTCATACCACATTCATGTTAAAACATTCATCCGTCATTAAAATAAGGTTAATAATATCACATAATTGAACATTACATATTTACAATAAACGATTGGCTGAATCGAAATAGTTTTCACGCCAAATGACTGTGCTCTGTCGTTGCACGTGTCATACATATACACAATATAATAAAACTTTGTGAGGATGGTTGGTTACCGTTCCTGTAATACTTACTAATCTACTTAAGTTATTATACTTTCTTGTGCTGTACTAAAAAACTCCTAAGGGAAATAATCTAACTAATTATTTTATTTAAGCAAAATGGGTTAGTTACCTTAAAGTATTATTGGCACATGAAATGATAATAATTTCTAAATGGATGGGTTAGTTTCAAAATGATATTTTACCTAAATGAATCTATATATGATTATGTTTGCACTATGATAAAGTAAAGTAATATCTAACAATTGCATTTCTAACTTTGGTGTTAACATAAATGAGTTCCTAACTAAATGTAGGTGGTTTTAAATACGAAATGACCTAAATACAGTTATATATGTAATAGAACATTTGCATTTCGCTTATTACTACAAAAATGAAGTTATGCGCACTGTTTAAAGAAAAAAAAATAATATATACATATCACAATATTAATTTATATATAATTACACTAACGTCGTCCTTCATGGGTCCTTTCAGGTGTGATGTTCGGAGCACTCTTCTGTCTAGACTATTCTCACAAGATAGTTCATTCCGACAAATCTTCTCTGCTCTGCTTCCTGAATAGTGTTTGTATATAAAGTTCTCATGTAACACTGTTGATGTATCAATGGATTATATATGTGTTAACGATGTAGACCTGCTACTAGTGTGCCTGTTCATTTAATTCAATATGGCACTGTTCTCCTTGCACAAATTAAGCGACTAGCGATAACAACGCCCTTAACGTGTCACTTATTCACCACACACGGCACTGATTTCACTTATAACTACAGTGTCACTGTTTCTGGTGATACACGGTCGCTGTTCTCTTGCACTTCAGGTATCTCAATGTCCGAAGGTCGGGATAGAATGTCAGCTAAAAAATTCATGGATCCCTTCAAATACTGGATGGTAAAAGTATAATTTGCAAGAATCAAAGCCCATCTGTATATCCTATTGTTTTGCGGGATACCAGACTGCATTACCGCAAGTGGAGAAATGTCGGACTGGATGACAAATTCAGTACCTGACAGAAATCTATGAAGTTTTCTAACACATTATATTACGCTGAGGCCCGCAGAGGTGTTTCCAAGGCACCAGGGCCGGGTTATATACTGGCCAAGACCTATTGACGCGTCCTCGTCGAGCGTCCAGGGCAACAGGTCCCTTCGGGGTCCTGGCTAAGGTCAGTAGGATCGCCGATTCCTCCGAAGTCGGAGAGTGTCTGCCTGTACGGCGAGGAACCACCAGTCTGCACACCAATAAGCCAGACATGGGACAACGGATACTCACGCAAACCTCAAGTCCTGTATGACATCACACTGATGTTGGAAAACAGGATGCCTTCATCCGACATACAGGACTTCGCGTTGGAGCTCAAGCCAACGAACACAAGCAAGCAAGCAAGCTGAGGCCCTCCCGTTCTGATGTTGAGTATCTTGATTCAGTAGGGGTAAGCTTGCGACTTATGTAGATTATTGGGTGAAATCTTCCTTCATAAAACTGGCCTAGGACTCCCCCTATGGAAATCGTACTTGCATCTGTACGGAGAAAATAAGTAAGATTTTGGTTAGGTAAACGGAGTATGGGTGGAACACTGAATAACCTCTTCAATTCAGACAACGCACTGATTAACTTTGCATCTTTTACAGTTAATTTAGCCGAAGCTTTCAAGATATCTGAAAAAAACACTGGTAATTTTCGCCAGGTTAGGAATAAACTTTTTTTTTGGGAATTAGGGGGTTTACAAAAAGACCAAGTTTTTTTGGACTTTTCCGGGAAACCCTTGTTTCCCCTTGGGGGCGGGGGGTTTTGGCCCCTTTGTTCA
>JACEFZ010011250.1:47500-304911 GCA_014155875.1 Cepaea nemoralis | reverse complement strand
AGTGCATGTCAGTCAGGTCTTAGTCAGATATGACTGAGCTACAGTATAACAGTAGACGGTACTACCTGGTCTCTGTTAGCGCCGAACGTTGGGCGGCGCTTACCAAACCCGACACCCCACATTGTGCCAACGGCTTCGGGCGGAAGAGCGCAATTGGGAGGGTACAAGCCTTAACCTGGTGCGAGGAAATGCAAGCTAAAGACAAAATTGTCATGGCAGGGCAGACCAGGCCCTAAGCCTTGGTTGGCGACTGGTCTAGGATCGAAGCTCCGACAGGCGGACAGTTAGAGCATTGCTTTGCTAATCCGGCAGCTTCTGCAGCTTGTCTTGTTCCAGATGTAGGGGTGTTACCTTTCCTCTGGAGTGAACTAGGCGGGCCGAGAGAGGGATCATGCTGCATGGGCAACACATGATCTCTATATTTTAGCCCAGGCTTTGTGCTATGGAGAGGCAATAACTCCATCCCTGGTCTTAACTGGTCTCGGAATCAAAGCGAGAGGCAACTGTTACGGGTTATAAGTCCTTGTCAGTTGGCGTAGACATGGGGCGCCACGCGTTGCCTCTGACGGTGGGAGACACCTATAGGTGTCACTGATCAGCTACCGCCCGCCTCAAGCTGGGCAGCCCCCAGCCAATTGGGTGCTGATCCGCCACAGCCTGCCTGCTTCAATGGGTGCTTGGGGCTAGGACAAAATCTGAATCGCAGGCTGTAAAACCAATGCACCAGGTACAAACAAAAATAAAAATAGAAACCTCAAGCTACGGCTTGCAACCTGGAACGTGAGAACCATGTGTCCAGGATTTTCCACTGACTTGACCAATATTGACGATGTGAGAAAAACGGCTGTGATCGATGCCGAACTTAATCGTCTTAACATTGATATTGCTGGCCTGCAGGAGACTCGCCTCGCTGAGGAAGGGTCACTCAGGGAAAACAACTACACCTTTTTCTGGAAGGGTAGAGGGCAGGCAGAAAAAAGGCAACACGGTGTGGGCTTTGCAGTGAAGAATTCGCTACTGGGAATGATTGAAATTCCAGCAGGAGGAAATGAAAGACTGTTATCCCTGCGCTTGGCAACCTCTTGTGGGTTTGCCACCATTATTACTGCATATGCACCGACACTCGATTCCTCTGATGATGTGAAGGATTTGTTCTATGAGGAGTTAGACTCCGTGATCAAGGCAGTTCCAAAATCTGACTACATTTATATGCTCGGTGATTTCAATGCTCGTGTGGGCAAGGACTCAAGTTCATGGCCAGTGTGCCTTGGAAAATACAACATCGGTCGCATGAATGAAAATGGGCAAAGGCTGCTGGAGCATTGCACCAGTAATGACCTATGTATTACAAACTCTTTTTTTAAAACAAAAGAGATGCATAAGGTCACATGGAAACATCCAAGATCCGGCCATTGGCACCAGCTGGACTTCATCATCACACGGAGACAACATCTGAACCATATATCATTGACTCGTAGTTACCACAGTGCTGACTGTGATACGGATCATTCTTTGGTTGTTGCAAGGGTTAGACTGAGACCAAAGAGAATCTACACAGCTAAACACAAATCTAGCCACAGGATTAATATTATTAACACTCATGATCCTGAAAAGTGCTTTCAGTTTCAACAGCAACTTGAAGATGCTTTCACTGATACACCAGAAAATTGTACAGTAAATGAAAAGTGGGGTCAAATTAAGGAAACTCTTTATAAAACTGCCGTAGGGGTTTACGGCACTGTGGATCATAAGAGGCAGGACTGGTTTGCGGCCAACAGCGAGACTCTGCAGCCCCTGATTGATAAGAAGAAGAAAGCTCTCTTAAGAAACAAGGAAAGACCAACGCGTAACACTCTGAGTGAGCTAAGGCAAGCTAGGAAGGATGTGCAAAAGGCTGCCAGGCAGTGTGCAAATGATTATTGAATCAAGTTATGTGAGTCCATTCAAATCGCAAGTGATAAGGGAGACATAAGAAGCATGTATGAAGGAATAAAGAAAGCTTGTGGTCCAGTGATCAAAAGAAGTGCACCATTGAAAACCTTGACTGGAGAAGTCATCACTGATAAGAAACAGCAGACGGACAGATGGGTAGAGCACTATTTGGAGCTTTACTCAAGTGAGACCAAACTAGCGGATGATGCCCTCAACGCCATAGAGGCTCTACCAACTCTTGACCACCTGGACACACTTCCCACCGTAACAGAAGTTAAGTGTGCTATAAATGAACTTGCATCTGGCAAGGCTCCAGGTAAGGATGGGATTCCAATAGAGGTTATCAGGAGTGGGCAAGACACACTCACTATACAGATCCACCAGCTAATAGAGCTATGCTGGCGTGAAGGACAAGTCCCACAGGATTTCAAAGATTCAAGCATCATAACACTGTACAAGAACAAGGGCGATCGGAGCGACTGCAACAACTATAGGGGTATCTCACTTCTGTGTATTGTTGGAAAAGTATTTGCCAGAATTGTTCTGCGCAGACTTCAAGTCCTAGGAGATCAAGTCTACCCCGAATCACAGTGTGGCTTTCGACAGAACCGGTCTACCACTGATATGATATTCTCATTGCGACAAATGCAAGAAAAATGCCGTGAACAGAATCAACCACTGTTTATTGCCTTCATCGACCTCACAAAGGCATTTGATTTGGTCAGTCGTGAGGGTCTGTTCAAGGCACTAAAGAAGATTGGCTGCCCACCAACTCTTCTGTCCATTGTGGAATCGTTCCACACAGGCATGAAGGGTATAATCAAGTTTGATGGTGCAACTTCTGAAGAATTTGAAATCAAGAGTGGAGTTAAGCAAGGTTGTGTACTAGCTCCCACCCTCTTTGGAATATACTTTTCACTTCTACTGAAATATGCATTTCGTGATCAGGATGGTGGTATATACATTCACTCACGCTCAGATGGCGGCCTCTACAATGCTCAGAGATTGAAGGCTAAGACCAAAAGTAGGAGGGTACTGATCAGAGAGTTGCTTTTTGCAGATGATGCTGCAGTTACGACCCACTCTGAGGAAGAATTGCAATGTCTACTATCTGCATTCTCCAATGCTTGTTCTGAATTTGGTTTAACAATTAGCAAAAAGAAGACACAGATTATGTCACAAGGTGCACATGAGGTACCATCAATCTTTATTGACGATGCCGAACTAGAGATAGTAGACCATTTTACATATCTAGGATCAGTGGTAAATAGCAAATTATCCCTAGATCAGGAAATCAACATCCGGATTGGTAAGGCAGCAACAACAATGAACAGGTTAAGAAAAAGAGTCTGGGAGAACAGGAAGCTTACTGCCAAAACAAAAGTCCTTGTCTATCAAGCCTGTGTCCTTAGTACTCTTCTCTATGGCAGTGAAACCTGGACAACTTACTCACACCAAGAGAACAATTTAAACAGCTTTCATATGCGGTGTCTGCGAAGAATTCTTGGTATTAAGTGGCAAGACAAAATCACAAATACTGAAGTATTGGAAAGATCAGGTTGTGTGACAGTTTATTCCATGCTCAGTCTTCGTAGACTTAGATGGATAGGACATCTTAGGAGGATGGATGATGGTAGAATACCAAAGGATATCTTTTTTGGTGAATTACAGATGGGTAAGAGATCTCAGGGTCGGCCTCTACTACGATACAAAGATGTGTGTAAGCGGGACATGATTGATACAGGCATTGATAATGCACATTGGGAGCAAGTCGCCGCTGAAC
The DNA here is from genome assembly GCA_014155875.1 of Cepaea nemoralis. Lineage (NCBI taxonomy): Eukaryota > Metazoa > Mollusca > Gastropoda > Stylommatophora > Helicidae > Cepaea > Cepaea nemoralis. Next base: position 301,196 of record JACEFZ010011250.1, on the reverse strand, counting down.
GTGTTGCATGGAGGGCAAATATCAGAAATGGAATAAAGTCAAAGGAGAAAATTATTGCAGAAAAGTCACACACCAAGCGTTTGAGACGTAAGATGGTGCATGATGGTGGAAATGACCACGTGTTCACATGCACCCACTGTGAACGGACATTTACAGCGCAAATTGGCCTTATCAGTCACACTCGCTACCGCCATAGTTAAAAGTTATTATGCCTTTTTAAAGCACAAACTATCGTCTGTCAAGACGGCAAGGTGCCAATGGGTGTCTGGAAATTCAAAATACAATTTTTTTAATATGGACATTTAGAGACTCAAGTTTGAGAATCACTGGCCTCAGCTGATTTATCACATAGTGGCCTGTGTGCCAGCAGAGGTGTGGGTTCAGGGTGAGGTCTGAACACACCGGTGTGTACCAGTGTCTGTGTGTGGCAGAAACAGGGGCAGATGTGTGTCTGTGGGCGACACGTGGGAAGATGTGGGGGTGGAGGAGACACATTAAAAGATGTACGGTTAGTGATAGATCGCATGATGTGTGGTTGGCGACGTAATGGAAGATGTGCGTGTATGTGGTGTTTGTATGTGTGTGATACAATGGCGTATGTGTGTTTGGGTGTGTGTGTGTGTGTGTGTGTGTGTGACACAATGGAATATGTGTATGGATGTGTGTGTGACACAGTGGAAGATGGGTGTGTATGTGTGACACAATGGAAGATGGGTGTGGATATGTGTGTGACACAATGGAAGATGGGTGTGTATGTGTGACATAATGGAAGATGGGTGTGTATGTGTGACATAATGGAAGATGGGCGTGTATGTGTGACACAATGGAAGATGGGTGTGTATGTGTGACACAATGGAATATGTGTATGGATGTGTGTGTGACACAATGGAAGATGGGTGCGTGTGTGTGACACAATGGAAGATGGGTGCGTATGTGTGACATAATGGAAGATGGGTGTTTGGGCGTGTGTGACACAATGGACACTGTGTGTATGGATGTGTGTGTGTGTGTGTGTGTGTGTGGCACAATGGATGATGTGTGTATGGATATGTGTGTGTCACACAATGGAAGATGAGTGTATGTTTGATGCAACGGAAGATGGGTGTGTATGGGTGACAAAATGGAAGATGTTTGTATGGATGTATTTGTGAGACATAATGGAAGATGTGTGTAAGAGTGTGTGTGTGAAAGAGTGTGTGTATGACATGGAAGATGTGTGTGTGTATGTGTTTGTGTGTGCGTGTGTGACACAATGGCAGATGAGTGTGTATGTGTGACACAGTGGAAGATGGGTGTGTATGGGTGACAAAATGGAAGATGTTTGTATGGATATATTTGTGAGACATAATGGAAGATGTGTGTAAGAGTGTGTGTGACATGGAAGATGTGTGTGTGCGTGCGTGTGTGTGTGTGTGGCACAGTAGAAGATGTACACGTGACGACAAAGTGTAAAATGTGTGTGGCGACATAATTCAAGGTGTGTATGTGTGCTTGTGTGGCGACTTAATGAATGATGCGTGAGAGAGAGAGAGAGAGAGAGAGAGAGAGAGAGAGAGAGAGAGAGAGAGAGAGAGAGTGTGTGTGGTGGGGGGGGGGTGATGCAATGCAAGCTGTATGTATGTGAGTTCACGTGGACGCAAAATGGAAAAGATGCGCAGAGGCATAATGGAAGATGTGTCTGTGTGTGTGAACTTAATGAAAGATGTGTGTGTGTGTGTGTAAACTTAATGAAAGATGTGTCTGTGTATGTGAACTTAATGAAAGATGTTTGTGAGTGCATGTGACGACGTAGTGGAAGATATATATATATATATATATATATATATATATATATATATATATATATATATATATATATATATGTGTGTGTGAGTGTGTGTGTATGTGTGTGTATGTGTGGGGGGAGGGGCAATAAAGTGAACGATTTCTGGGTGGCAAAACATACGTCTAGGAAATCGCCACATGATTCATCATGTCAGGGAGTCATGTGTGAAAGAACTGCAAAACAGAGAGCGCCAGGAAAGAGACAGGTAAAAATATTCATTCATCCATTTGTGTTTTAGCGAAGAGATAGAGAAAGGAGTAAAGATGGTGGTGAGTCACCAGAAGGATGGAGGATACGGTGGAAAGACTGAATCATTCGGAGCGAGTCGGCAGCACAGAGAGAGGGAGTGGGCATCCCAGCACGAAGTTCCAACACCACCTAATAGGGAGATTTGACAAGCCTGTCACATAACAGTTTTCTACAATTGTTCGCATTGCTAGAGAGGTTTCAATTGTTGTCCAATGTTTTTTCTTGTTTTGAACCTTGTTATTGTGTGATTTCGTGGTATCTGTTTCGTATGCAGACTTTTTGTGAAACAGTATTCATGGTACAATTGAAAGAAAAGATGCTCGCTGGTAGATAGGGGTCTTTGCCATAGTTGGAATCTGTTTAGAGGAAGGACATGTATATGATCATCATCATGTGCCCTGCCAACTATACCACCGATGGTACTCATTCACGCCACCGTCGCAGTCCACCCTGCCCGATGTCTCTTCCCCCCACCCCCCATACAGCTGAACATCACAGAGGTCACGATATTTCCCCATGTTATCTCTCCTAGTGCTGTGACCGAACTACGCGGTTTGTTTCCTTATATTTGTATATCATGGTTTGTTTTAATTTGCCTTTTCTGTGCATTCGTTGCTAGTTGCTCTGGCAACCCAAATGTGTATGACTCTGTGTGTGTGTGTGTGTGTGTGTGTGTCTTTCACACACACGCGCGCGCACACACACACACATATTTATCCGTGGCGAAGTTACGGACGCAGTTCGTAATCCTGCATACCGCGTTCGAAACACAGCTGCGCTAGTTATTTTTATGAAATGGTATGGGTGCCGGTCGTTTAGAAAGCAATGGCAAACTACTGAACGTAAACTTTAACAATCCACCCCAATTAAATATTTGAACCCACGACCACCGGGCCAGCAGGCGGGCGTCTGGTGACTGCGCCACCGCGGCTCCCGTGGTTGGTTATTTCCAGCCACTATCTGGGCTCCTCCGTGTGTGTTCTACTCAACATTAAGTTTTTTGTTTCTTTTTTCTGTGTCACAGTAAAATTATTGTATGAGTGCCCATCATTAACTGTAAACATATCTTTCTATATCAGCGGCCCAAAACGCTTTCCACCGGCGACTTGTTTTGCTTCTGTTTGTTTTAAAAACTGATTGTGATATCTTGCCAAGTTTACGTTCAGTAGTTTGCCATTGTTTTAAGTACTACGGCACCCATACCATTGTATGAAAACCAGTGCAGTGCGATCTGCTTCCAAAACGCCCGCATCACCCAGCGCCTTTATTTATTTATTTTTGCGTCACGTCTAAGAACAATTTGAGAATCCCCGAATAAGAATGTTGTACCTCCTATTCTCTCCCCCATTCTTCTCATCAGGTTGGTTGCGGGGCGAGGGGTGGAAGGGAGGTTAATAGCAAGAACGAGTGTCATGGCCGCACCTCTAAGTAGAGATTAGCATGAATCACAAGTAGTGTAGAGCTGGGCTGAGCCCCACACGCTGAAAGTCTTGGGTTTACTCTAGCACTCCTAGTTCTGACAGTCGTCGGGTGCCAGATACGCCGGGCCTGGTACACGGCGCGGCCAGTCAGCTGATAGCACAGACGACTCTCTGCTTCCGGTCTGTAACATTCTTTCTTTTGGGATCCTGTTGCACTACAGTGGTAACTTGTATCTTTTGTAACAATTTTATCCGGGATGCATCATTAATAAGCCTTGCGTGGTTTTTATGTTCAATGGTAATACAGCTTGCCATAATGAAGTGTTGAAAATTCATTGGCCAGTCAAGATGAGCAATCTGGACATTTTGAGGGAGGCTAAGTTGTAAAGCGAGAGAGAGAGAGAGAGAGAGAGAGAGAGAGAGAGAGAGAGAGAGAGAGAGAGAGAGAGAGAGAGAGAGAGAGAGAGAGAGAATCAGAAGAAGCATTCGTCATTGTTTGACCACATTATGAAAAGACAAAAACTGACACACGTGCCAGCCGGAAAGATTTGTGGAAAGAGAGACAGGGGAAGACAGCGAGAGAATATTCTTGACAGTCTTGTGTTATGGCACGGAGTGATGTCAGCACACGAATTAATACAAGATGTTGGAGATGACAAGAAGCGGAGAAGTATGATCGCCCGGGCCAGTCAGCGAGACACTTGATGATGATGATAATGTATCGCTTTGGCCGATGTATCGTAATTACCTGACCTTGAACTCATGGAGTAATGAATGAAGCATTGTTTGCCCCATTGTTATTGACATCTGACTGGGATCTGTCTGTCACACGTAGCATCTGTTACTTTATAACTGCTGTGTCCGGGGTTAAACACAGGCGGCGACTATCTGGGTAACAATGGTGTTATTTTGTGGGTAATGTGTGGTCAACTAACAACTATCTGGGTAACAATGGATTAGTGTGGTCAACTAAAAACTGTCTGGGTGTAACAATGGATTACTGCTATAATGTTGGCATAGTGTGGTCAACTAACAACTGTCTGGGTGTAACAATGGATTACTGCTATAATGGGGGCATAGTGTGGTCAACTAACAACTGTCTGGGTGTAACAATGGATTACTGCTATAATGTTGGCATAGTGTGGACAACTAACAACTGTCTGGGTGTAACAATGGATTAGTGTTATAATGTGGACATAGTGTGGTCAACTAACAACTGTCTGGGTGTAACAATGGATTACTGCTATAATGGGGGCATAGTGTGGTCAACTAACAACTGTCTGGGTGTAACAATGAATTACTGCTATAATGGGGACATAGTGTGGTCAACTAACAACTGTCTGGATGTAACAATGGATTACTGCTATAATGGGGGCATAGTGTGGTCAACAAACAGCTGTCTGGGTAACAATGGATTAGAGTTATAATGTGGACATAGTGTGGTCAACTAACAACTGTCTGGGTGTAACAATGGATTACTGCTATAATGTTGGCATAGTGTGGTCAACTAACAACTGTCTGGGTGTAACAATGGATTACTGCTATAATGTTGGCATAGTGTGGTCAACTAACAACTGTCTGGGTGTAACAATGGATTACTGCTATAATGGGGACATAGTGTGGTCAACTAACAACTGTCTGGGTAACAATGGATTACTGCTATAATGTTGGCATAGTGTGGTCAACTAACAACTGTCTGGGAGTAACAATGGATTACTGCTATAATGTGGACATAGTGTGGTCAACTAACAACTGTCTGGGTGTAACAATGGATTAGTGTTATAATGTGGGCATAGTGTGGTCAACTAACAACTGTCTGGGTGTAGCAATGGATTAATGTGGTCAACTAACAACTGTCTGGGTGTAACAATGGATTACTGCTATATAATGTTGGCATAGTGTGGTCAACTAACAACTGTCTGGTTGTAACAATGGATTACTGCTATAATGGGGGCATAGTGTGGTCAACTAACAACTGTCTGGGTGTAACAATGGATTACTGCTATAATGTTGGCATAGTGTGGTCAACTAACAACTGTCTGGGTGTAACAATGGATTAGTGTTATAATGTGGGCATAGTGTGGTCAACTAACAACTGTCTGGGTGTAACAATGGATTACTGCTATAATGTTGGCATAGTGTGGTCAACTAACAACTGTCTGGGTGTAACAATGGATTACTGCTATAATGTTGGCATAGTGTGGTCAACTAACAACTGTCTGGGTGTAACAATGGATTAGTGTTATAATGTGGGCATAGTGTGGTCAACTAACAACTGTCTGGGTGTAACAATGGATTACTGCTATAATGTGGACATAGTGTGGTCAACTAACAACTGTCTGTTTGTAACAATGGATTACTGCTATAATGTTGGCATAGTGTGGTCAACTAACAACTGTCTGGGAGTAACAATGGATTACTGCTATAATGTGGACATAGTGTGGTCAACTAACAACTGTCTGGGGTGTAACAATGGATTAGTGTTATAATGTGGGCATAGTGTGGTCAACTAACAACTGTCTGGGTGTAGCAATGGATTAATGTGGTCAACTAACAACTGTCTGGGTGTAACAATGGATTACTGCTATATAATGTTGGCATAGTGTGGTCAACTAACAACTGTCTGGGTGTAACAATGGATTACTGCTATAATGTGGGCATAGTGTGGTCAACTAACAACTGTCTGGGTGTAACAATGGATTACTGCTATAATGTTGGCATAGTGTGGTCAACTAACAACTGTCTGGGTGTAACAATGGATTAGTGTTATAATGTGGGCATAGTGTGGTCAACTAACAACTGTCTGGGTGTAACAATGATTACTGCTATAATGTTGGCATAGTGTGGTCAACTAACAACTGTCTGGGTGTAACAATGGATTACTGCTATAATGTTGGCATAGTGTGGTCAACTAACAACTGTCTGGGTGTAACAATGGATTAGTGTTATAATGTGGGCATAGTGTGATCAACTAACAACTGTCTGGGTGTAACAATGGATTACTGCTATAATGTTGGCATAGTGTGGTCAACTAACAACTGTCTGGGTGTAACAATGGATTACTGCAATAATGTGGGCATAGTGTGGTCAACTAACAACTGTCTGGGTGTAACAATGGAGTAGTGTTATAATGTGGGCATAGTGTGGTCAACTAACAACTGTCTGGGGGTAACAATGGATTAATTAGTGTTATAATGTGGGCATATTGTAGTCAACTAACAGCTGTCTGGGTAACAATGGATTAGTGTTATAATGTGGACATAGTGTGGTCAACTAACAACTGTCTGGGTGTAACAATGGATTACTGTTATAATGTTGGCATAGTGTGGTCAACTAACAACTGTCTGGGTGTAACAATGGATTACTGCTATAATGTTGGCATAGTGTGGTCAACTAACAACTGTCTGGGTGCAACAATGGATTACTGCTATAATGGGGGCATAGTGTGGTCAACTAACAACTGTCTGGGTAACAATGGATTAGTGTTATAATGTGGACATAGTGTGGTCAACTAACAACTGTCTGGGTGTAGCAATGGAATAATGTGGTCAACTAACAACTGTCTGGGTGTAACAATGGATTACTGCTATAATGTTGGCATAGTGTGGTCAAATAACAACTGTCTGGGGGTAACAATGGATTAATTAGTGTTATAATGTGGGCATATTGTAGTCAACTAACAGCTGTCTGGGTAACAATGGATTAGTGTTATAATGTGGACATAGTGTGTCAACTAACAACTGTCTGGGTGTAACAATGGATTACTGTTATATGTTGGCATAGTGTGGTCAACTAACAACTGTCCTGGGTGTAACAATGGATTACTGCTATAATGTTGGCATAGTGTGGTCAACTAACAACTGTCTGGGTGTAACAATGGATTACTGCTATAATGGGGGCATAGTGTGGTCAACTAACAACTGTCTGGGTAACAATGGATTAGTGTTATAATGTGGACATAGTGTGGTCAACTAACAACTGTCTGGGTGTAACAATGGATTACTGTTATAATGTTGGCATAGTGTGGTCAACTAACAACTGTCTGGGTGTAACAATGGATTACTGCTATAATGTTGGCATAGTGTGGTCAACTAACAACTGTCTGGGTGTAACAATGGATTACTGCTATAATGGGGGCATAGTGTGGTCAACTAACAACTGTCTGGTAACATGGATTAGTGTTATAATGTGGGCATAGTGTGGTCAACTAACAACTGTCTGGGTGTAGCAATGGATTAATGTGGGTCAACTAACAACTGTCTGGGTGTTAACATGGATTACTGCTATAATGTTGGCATAGTGTGGTCAATAACAACTGTCTGGGTGTAACAATGGATTACTGCTATAATGTGGGCATAGTGTGGTCAACTAACAACTGTCTGGGTGTAACAATGGATTACTGCTATAATGTTGGCATAGTGTGGTCAACTAACAACTGTCTGGGTGTACAATGGATTAGTGTTATAATGTGGGCATAGTGTGGTCAACTAACAACTGTCTGGGTGTAACAATGGATTACTGCTATAATGTTGGCATAGTGTGGTCAACTAACAACTGTCTGGGTGAAACAATGGACTACTGCTATAATGTTGGCATAGTGTGGTCAACTAACAACTGTCTGGGTGTAACAATGGATTAGTGTTATAATGTGGGCATAGTGTGGTCAACTAACAACTGTCTGGGTGTAACAATGGATTAGTGTTATAATGTGGGCATAGTGTGGTCAACTAACAACTGTCTGGGTGTAACAATGGATTACTGCTATAATGTTGGCATAGTGTGGTCAACTAACAACTGTCTGGGTGTAACAATGGATTACTGCAATAATGTGGGCATAGTGTGGTCAACTAACAACTGTCTGGGTGTAACAATGGATTAGTGTTATAATGTGGGCATAGTGTGGTCAACTAACAACTGTCTGGGTGTAACAATGGATTACTGCTATAATGTTGGCATAGTGTGGTCAACTAACAACTGTCTGGGTGTAACAATGGATTAGTGTTATAATGTGGGCATAGTGTGGTCAACTAACAACTGTCTGGGTGTAACAATGGATTAATTAGTGTTATAATGTGGGCATATTGTAGTCAACTAACAACTGTCTGGGTGTAACAATGGATTAGTGTTATAATGTTGGCATAGTGTGGTCAACTAACAACTGTCTGGGTGTAACAATGGATTAGTGTTATAATGTGGGCATAGTATGGTCAACTAACAACTGTCTGGGTGTAACAATGGATTAGTGTGGTCAACTAACAACTGTCTGGGTGTAACAATGGATTACTGCTATAATGTGGGCATAATGTGTGTCATATATTTTTGAAGGGAGTGGGAGATCACTGTAGTGCATGCCCCATCTCTAACAAAAGATGTAGAGCCCCATCCTCTTCTATCTTCAATAACCCCAGAATATGAACCTTGAGTTATCTGCAGGTCTCGTTCTTTTAAATTATGTCTAGGAGATATAGATTATGGCCCTGGTAAGAATGGTAATTACTAAGTGGGAATCTGCCCCTTCTCCAATGATTCTGATAGCTCTGGAGCCCCCTTTTAGTTTATCAAATCTGAGGAAAGTCAGGAGAATTTTCTCAGCCTGATTTAGATGAAGAAAACATGGATGTTGAGCAGTAGGATAGGTATAGAGTCTTTTATTTCCCCCTTTTAGTAAGTCATTATGAGTTAATTTATCTTTTAACAATCAAACACATAATCAATCACATTAGATTTTGACAACATGATGTACAAAGAAGTTGTGACACAGATAGGTTTGAACTTGACAAATTAACAGAAGGTCAATTCATGTTAATCATTTATTGACTGGCCTGAGCCTTCTGGTCAGTACATACATCTCTATTGTGATTTACACAAAGTAATAGAACAGTTGCACATTGGACCATTGTCCCAGACAATCAATAACAAGCATCAATATATGAGATGTCAACAAGTGTGAAAACATAGTAAACATTTTGATGTTGTACATATTAAGTATGATAGTGGTGTCTCAACCATAAACATATATCAGTTTTTCCTGAAATTGGGTGTGGGTTCTACCAATGAGTAAAGTAACCTGGTGACTGGAGGATTAGGTAAGCCAGGGTCCATTGACTGATGGATCCACTTCAGGTCTGCCCGTATAGCTCCTCTGAAGGCCTTCCCATGCTCTGCTCATAGCGAAGTCATCCTCCCTCTCACTTGTGGTTCATCTCTTTCTCTCGGCTTCCCTCCCTCAGGTCTGATTTAGGTGGTTAAATTGGCTGATGTGTTGGGTGGTTGTTGGTATGAAGCCACCAAGATCACTGATGAATATTCGCATAAATATATACATTCCTACCAATACAATAATAAGAAGTAGGTCGGAAGAAATCTAAATTCCTGAAGTAGGAACTAGTTCCCCTCCCCCTCTTTTTCTCTCTAAGCTAGTGTTGGGTTAATTTGGGGTGGTCAGAGTTTATCACACTGTGTACGCCTTGTATCAACTTGTTCCTGCTGTATGTAAGTCTTCATTTGACCTGGGGTCAGTGAACGTGTACAGTGAGACAATGACAAGAGTGAGAAGGTGTCAAGATGCATGTAAATAAATGACATACATTTATAACATTTCTTCTACTCAATGGTGTTCACAATGTGTATAAATAATTCTCTGTGTTTTCCCAATTAACTACTTCTTCTTCTTGTTGTGTCGAATAACTCTCTTCCATTATCTGTTGTTGTTGTGATGTTGAGTGTTGTGTTGTGTGGTGATGAGTGGTGTGGAGTGGTGTTGTGTTTTTAAGTTATGTTGAGTAATGAGTTAAGTTCACTTCGCGTGATGATGTTCCGCGAAGCACACTTTCTCATGCATTGCAGTTCTTAAGTGCTCTTATCTAATTAAAATTTGACATAAATATAAATATTTATTTCGCCAAACCCTATTAATTCTATAGACAAAGGAGAAAGGAAAGATTGATTTCACTTTCAGCTTTCTAGATTGTAAATAGGCATAGATAAGTCTGTTTTAGAACAAGGCACTTGTTCTAGTACACGAACTGTCATTTCAGCTGTAGACAGTGATAGCATCTTTTACAATGTTTCTGGTGAAATGCACAAGATTGCTTTCGAATCATCACTTCTCACAGTTGTTTAGAATAGAATGTAATAGTGTAATGCACTTCCTAAAGTAAATAATTATCTTTAAGAATATCAGAGATGGCAGTTTCATCGAAGAGAATATTCTGCCCGGGAATGGCTTAGCGTCATTAGAATCTACAGTCGAGCATTTTTACATTTCTGAGGTTTTAATTAATAATCATACATTTCAATTGACATCACAAACATGGGTCTACGTTACTTGATACTTGATACATCGGGTTCTTAGTCTAATCAAGGGCTAACAAACGTACCTCGGATCCAGACTTTTGCCTTGTCCATTGAATTTTTGATCACACAATCTTCTCACATCCGTCCATGGAGCAAGTTCAGACAAAAGTGCGGGCTTACTACATTTCTGATGAAATAGTAATCTATGTTAATTATGCACTGGCGCGAAGGCGGGTCACATGATTTTCCCCTCCAATGGGGTTCCGAGCTTGGTCTGATGAAATCTTTCCAAGAATCCACGTCATTTGTCACTTGTTCAGTTCCAGTTTTGATGTTAAGTTTTAAGTCCCAATCTCCAATTGCGTTTGCGAAGTCAATTTATTTTAATGTTGTTTCCTCTTTTTGCGGCATTTGTTGATAAGATGAATAATGTTGGCTGCGTTATGCCACAATGTGGTCAACTAACAACTGTCCGGGTGTAACAATGGATTACTGCTATAATGGGGGCATAGTGTGGTCAACTAACAACTGTCTGGGTGTAACAATGGATTACTGCTATAATGTGGGCATAGTGTGGTCAACTAACAACTGTCTTGGTGTAACAATGGATTACTGCTATAATGGGGGCATAGTGTGGTCAACTAACAACTGTCTGGGTGTAACAATGGATTACTGCTATAATGGGGGCATAGTGTGGTCAACTAACAACTGTCTGGGTGTAACAATGGATTAGTGTTTTAATGTGGGCATAGTGTGGTCAACTAACAACTGTCTGGGTGTAACAATGGATTACTGCTATAATGTTGGCATAGTGTGGTCAACTAACAACTGTCTGGGTGTAACAATGGATTACTGCTATAATGTTGGCATAGTGTGGTCAACTAACAACTGTCTGGGTGTAACAATGGATTACCGCTATAATGTTGGCATAGTGTGGTCAACTAACAACTGTCTGGGTGTAACAATGGATTACTGCTATAATGGGGGCATAGTGTGGTAAACTAACAACTGTCTGGGTGTAACAATGGATTACTGCTATAATGTTGGCATAGTGTGGTCAACTAACAACTGTCTGGGCTAGACGATATAATAATCTGAAGATCAAGAGTTAGTGTTTATACTCATTAAGAGAGAGAGAGAGAGAGAGAGAGAGAGAGAGAGAGAGAGTTAATGATGACTTAGTTAAAGAGTTCGTTGCATATTCTTTTACATTACGTCGCAATCAAGCACAACATTCAATAACTGGGATGTTTTTGTGCAGTTTATTTTACTTTCCTTCATGGCTGAGAGGTTTAACGTGCTTAAGCATTCTCATGGGAAGTAAAGGCGGCCGACGTCATACTGGCAACATCAGCCAGCCAGTGCCGGTCGGTCTCTAACAATATGGGTCCAGTACCACATGTCTAGTGTGCCTTAAGGCATGTGCATAACACGCGGATCAGTGCCCCAGTCTACTACCCAGTGTTGTACTCGCCCAGTCTAACTACCCAGTGTTGTACCTCGCCCAGTCTCCTGCCCAGTGTTGTACTCGCCCAGTCTCCTGCCCAGTGTTGTACTCGCCCAGTCTCCTGCCCAGTGTTGTACTCGCCCAGTCTACTACCCAGTGTTGTACTCGCCCAGTCTACTACCCAGTGTTGTACTCGCCCAGTCTACTACCCAGTGTTGTACTGGCCCAGTCTACTACCCAGTGTTTGTACTCGCCCAGTCTCCTGCCCAGTGTTGTACTCGCCCAGTCTCCTGCCCAGTGTTGTACTCGCCCAGTCTACTACCCAGTGTTGTACTCGCCCAGTCTACTACCCAGTGTTGTACTCGCCCAGTCTACTACCCAGTGTTGTACTCGCCCAGTCTACTACCCAGTGTTGTACTCGCCCAGTCCTCCTGCCCAGTGTTGTACTCGCCCAGTCTCCTGCCCAGTGTTGTACTCGCCCAGTCTCCTGCCCAGTGTTGTACTCGCCCAGTCTACTACCCAGTGTTGTACTCGCCCAGTCTACTACCCAGTGTTGTACTCGCCCAGTCTACTACCCAGTGTTGTACTCGCCCAGTCTACTACCCAGTGTTGTACTCGCCCAGTCTACTACCCAGTGTTGTACTCGCCCAGTCTCCTGCCCAGTGTTGTACTCGCCCAGTCTCCTGCCCAGTGTTGTACTCGCCCAGTCTCCTGCCCAGTGTTGTACTCGCCCAGTCTACTACCCAGTGTTGTACTCGCCCAGTCTCCTGCCCAGTGTTGTACTCGCCCAGTCTCCTGCCCAGTGTTGTACTCGCCCAGTCTCCTGCCCAGTGTTGTACTCGCCCAGTCTACTACCCAGTGTTGTACTCGCCCAGGTCTACTACCCAGTGTTGTACTCGCCCAGTCTACTACCCAGTGTTGTACTCGCCCAGTCTACTACCCAGTGTTGTACTCGCCCAGTCTACTACCCAGTGTTGTACTCGCCCAGTCTACTACCCAGTGTTGTACTCGCCCAGTCTCCTGCCCAGTGTTGTACTCGCCAGTCTCCTGCCCAGTGTTGTACTCGCCAGTCTCCTGCCCAGTGTTGTACTCGCCCAGTCTCCTGCCCAGTGTTGTACTCGCCCAGTCTCCTGCCCAGTGTTGTACTCGCCCAGTCTACTACCCAGTGTTGTACTCGCCCAGTCTACTACCCAGTGTTGTACTCGCCCAGTCTCCTGCCCAGTGTTGTACTCGCCCAGTCTCCTGCCCAGTGCTGTACTCGCCCAGTCTCCTGCCAGTGTTGTACTCGCCCAGTCTCCTGCCCAGTGTTGTACTCGCCCAGTCTCCTGCCCAGTGTTGTACTCGCCCAGTCTCCTGCCCAGTGTTGTACTCGCCCAGTCTCCTGCCCAGTGTTGTACTCGCCCAGTCTCCTGCCCAGTGTTGTACTCGCCCAGTCTCCTGCCCAGTGTTGTACTCGCCCAGTCTCCTGCATAGTGTTGTACTCGCCCAGTCTACTACCCAGTGTTGTACTCGCCCAGTCTCCTGCCCAGTGTTTGTACTCGCCCAGTCTCCTGCCCAGTGTTGTACTCGCCCAGTCTCCTGCCCAGTGTTGTACTCGCCCAGTCTCCTGCCAGTGTTGTACTCGCCCAGTCTACTACCCAGTGTTGTACTCGCCCAGTCTCCTGCCCAGTGTTGTACTCGCCCAGTCTCCTGCCCAGTGTTGTACTCGGCCCAGGTCCTACTACCCAGTGTTGTACTCGCCCAGTCTACTACCCAGTGTTGTACTCGCCCAGTCTACTACCCAGTGTTGTACTCGCCCAGTCTACTACCCAGTGTTGTACTCGCCCAGTCTACTACCCAGTGTTGTACTCGCCCAGTCTCCTGCCCAGTGGTTGTACTCGCCCAGTCTCCTGCCCAGTGTTGTACTCGCCCAGTCTCCTGCCAGTGTTGTACTCGCCCAGTCTCCTGCCCAGTGTTGTACTCGCCCAGTCTCCTGCCCAGTGTTGTACTCGCCCAGTCTACTACCCAGTGTTGTACTCGCCCAGTCTACTACCCAGTGTTGTACTCGCCCAGTCTACTACCCAGTGTTGTACTCGCCCAGTCTACTACCCAGTGTTGTACTCGCCCAGTCTCCTGCCCAGTGTTGTACTCGCCCAGTCTCCTGCCCAGTTGTTGTACTCGCCCAGTCTCCTGCCCAGTGTTGTACTCGCCCAGTCTCCTGCCCAGTGTTGTACTCGCCCAGTCTCCTGCCCAGTGTTGTACTCGGCCCAGTCTTCTACCCAATGTTGTACTCTCCCAGTCTCCTGCCCAATGTTGTACTCTCCCAGTCTCCTGCCCAGTGTTGTACTCGCCCAGTCTCCTGCCCAGTGTTGTACTCGCCAGTCTACTACCCAGTGTTGTACTCGCCCAGTCTCCTGTCCAGTGTTGTACTCGCCCAGTCTCCTGCCCAGTGTTGTACTCGCCCAGTCTACTACCCAGTGTTGTACTCGCCAGTCTACTACCCAGTGTTGTACTCGCCCAGTCTCCTGCCCAGTGTTGTACTCGCCCAGTCTCCTGCCCAGTGTTGTAACTCGCCCAGTCTACTACCCAGTGTTGTACTCGCCCGTACTCCTGCCCAGTGTTGTACTCGCCCAGTCTCCATGCCCATTGTTGTACTCGCCCAGTCTACTACCCAGTGTTGTACTCGCCCAGTCTACTACCCAGTGGTGTACTCCGCCCAGTCTCCTGCCCAGTGTTTTACTCGCCCAGTCTACTACCCAGTGTTGTACTCGCCCAGTCTCCTGCCCGTGTTGTATTCGCCAGTCTACTACCCAGTGTTGTACTCGCCCAGTCTCCTGCCCAGTGTTGTACTCGCCCAGTCTACTACCCAGTTGTTGTACTCGCCCAGACTACTACCCAGTGTTGTACTCGCCCAGTCTACTACCAGTGTTGTACTCGCCCAGTCTCCTGCCCAGTGTTGTACTCGCCCAGTCTACTACCCAGTGTTGTACTCGCCCAGTCTACTACCCAGTGTTGTATCGCCCAGTCTACTACCCAGTGTTGTACTCGCCCAGGTCTACTACCCAGTGTTGTACTCGCCCAGTCTCCTGCCCAGTGTTGTAC
Organism: Cepaea nemoralis; assembly: GCA_014155875.1. Classification (NCBI taxonomy): domain Eukaryota; kingdom Metazoa; phylum Mollusca; class Gastropoda; order Stylommatophora; family Helicidae; genus Cepaea; species Cepaea nemoralis. The sequence continues at coordinate 285,877 of JACEFZ010011250.1, read as the reverse complement.
TCGCCCAGTCTACTACCCAGTGTTGTACTCGCCCAGTCTCCTGCCCAGTGTTGTACTCGCCCAGTCTCCTGCCCAGTGTTGTACTCGCCCAGTCTACTACCCAGTGTTGTACTCGCCCAGTCTACTACCCAGTGTTGTACTCGCCCAGTCTACTACCCAGTGTTGTACTCGCCCAGTCTACTACCCAGTGTTGTACTCGCCCAGTCTACTACCCAGTGTTGTACTCTCCCAGTCTACTACCCAATGTTGTACTCGCCCAGTCTTCTACCCAATGTTGTACTCGCCCAGTCTCCTGCCCAGTGTTGTACTCGCCCAGTCTCCTGCCCAATGTTGTACTCGCCCAGTCTCCTGCCCAGTGTTGTACTCGCCCAGTCTACTACCCAGTGTTTGTACTCGCCCAGTCTACTACCCAGTGTTGTACTCGCCCAGTCTACTACCCAGTGTTGTATTCGCCCAGTCCTCCTGCCCAGTGTTGTACTCGCCCAGTCTACTACCCAGTGTTGTACTCGCCCAGTCTACTACCCAGTGTTGTACTCGCCCAGTCTACTACCCAGTGTTGTACTCGCCCAGTCTACTACCCAGTGTTGTACTCGCCCAGTCTACTACCCAGTGTTGTACTCGCCCAGTCTCCTGCCCAGTGTTGTACTCGCCCAGTCTCCTGCCCAGTGTTGTACTCGCCCAGTCTCCTGCCCAGTGTTGTACTCGCCCAGTCTCCTGCCCAGTGTTGTACTCGCCCAGTCTACTACCCAGTGTTGTACTCGCCCAGTCTCGTGCCCAGTGTTGTACTCGCCCAGTCTACTACCCAGTGTTGTACTCGCCCAGTCTACTACCCAGTGTTGTACTCGCCCAGTCTACTACCCAGTGTTGTACTCGCCCAGTCTACTACCCAGTGTTGTACTCGCCCAGTCTACTACCCAGTGTTGTACTCGCCCAGTCTCCTGCCCAGTGTTGTACTCGCCCAGTCTACTACCCAGTGTTGTACTCGCCCAGTCTACTACCCAGTGTTGTACTCGCCCAGTCTACTACCCAGTGTTGTACTCGCCCAGTCTACTACCCAGTGTTGTACTCGCCCAGTCTCCTGCCCAGTGTTGTACTCGCCCAGTCTACTACCCAGTGTTGTACTCGCCCAGTCTCCTGCCCAGTGTTGTACTCGCCCAGTCTCCTGCCCAGTGTTGTACTCGCCCAGTCTCCTGCCCAGTGTTGTACTCGCCCAGTCTCCTGCCCAGTGTTGTACTCGCCCAGTCTCCTACCCAGTGTTGTACTCGCCCAGTCTACTACCCAGTGTTGTACTCGCCCAGTCTCCTGCCCAGTGTTGTACTCGCCCAGTCTCCTGCCCAGTGTTGTACTCGCCCAGTCTCCTGCCCAATGTTGTACTCGCCCAGTCTCCTGCCCAATGTTGTACTCGTCCAGTCTCCTGCCCAATGTTGTACTCGCCCAGTCTCCCGCCCAGTATGGTACTTGTACCAATGCCCCTCCCCCCCCCCCCCAGATTACATAACAAGACAGCGAATATTTTGTTTCATAATATTTTACTGGGTTCGAAGTTAGCCCCACTGCCGCTTTGCGTTGATGTTCACAAAGGTATGCGCTTTGGCCGTTCAGAAAGCAAAAGCAATCTACTAAACGTAAAATTGTCTACACAATTACAAAGAATCAATGAATGCTGAGGATGATTGCGACTCCCTATAAAGGTCATCCAGCTAGGCGATTAATAAGTAGCTGGGGCAGCCATTAGTCAGTTAGTTAGTCGACAGATCATCCTCATTGCTCATCGAACCATTCAGTCCATAAATGCTGGGATCCCCTGCTCAGTAAATCCCGCAGCGTGGAGCGGCTAACGTCCATTAGTAAGTGTTATATGTTGAGCTTGTGTAAACTGGGTATATATGATAATAACAATGTTAACCATCATGATACCATATTGTTTATCTTAGCGTATTTACAACTGGTATTGTATCTCAGAATACTGGGCTTGATTGCGACATCATGTTTAAAGGGATATGCTAGCAACGTATTTTATGGCACTGTGAGACAGTGTGTAAAGCGAAACATTATTTATATTACAACACGGCTACTCCTGCCACATGTCACACACACACACCACACACACAGAGAGAGAGAGAGAGAGAGAGAGAGAGAGAGAGAGAGAGAGAGAGAGAGAGAGAGAGAGAGCATCTGAGTACTGTGCGTGAACCCCGTAGAACTAGCAAGAATCCAGATGCTTGTATTCCAGAATCACACATGAGGTAACGTCTAATGTAAACAGGTTTTCAAATTGTGACATTCCGGGGGATTTGAACCTGACAAATGCACTAACCAACCCAACTCTCTCTCTCTCTGTCAGTGTGCGTGTGTGTGTGTGTGTGTGTGTGTGTGTGTGTGTGTGTGCGCGTGCGCGTGTTGTGAATGGTTGTTCTTTTCAAAAATGCGGGCGCATCCCGGTGGGCGAGCGGCAAACGGTCGTCTTTGTTCTTTATCAATGTAGGCCATTCAGATTGCCACTCCTTGCCGTTTTATGAATGAACGTGTCACAGACTTTAAACGTATCACGTGATGGGACGCACGACGTAGTTGATACATAGCATTTCACAAAGTGTGTGTCATGTGACTTGATTGCATACCTCTTGCTTATAACTACAACCTTCCAGGGGTGAATGTGTTTGTTAGGAATGAGGTGCTAAGTGGTTCTGTTTTCTGTGTTGGATTGGTTCTCTATGAGATGTTGCCTGTTACATGTGCCATTTCTTTATTTGTTGTTTTACTTTTGAATATTCAACGGCTGCAATTTATTGCTGTTCACCGTACATGCCCCTCTTTTCACCCCCCCCCCCCCCACTATCTCTTTCTCTTCTTGCTATGCCTCTCTCTGTCTGTCTGTCTGCCTCTCTCTGTCTGTCTCCCTCTCTTTATCTGTTGAAATTCAAATTAACAGAGTGATCTCTGTTTTTTGAATTTCAAAGTACAGGACTCTCTATCTCCACCACCCCATTGTGAGTGAGTGTGTGTGTGTTTAAGTTCAAACTAAAGCATCGGTTTCTCTCTCTCTCTCTCTCTCTCTCTCTCTCTCTCTCTCTCTCTCTCTCTCTCTATATATATATATATATATATATATATATATATATATATATATATATATATATATATATGTTCAAATTACAGAAATGACCTATCTTCTCTCCCTGTTGAAGTTCAAATGAAAGAAATGGCCTCTATTCTCTCTTCCTGTTGAAGTTGAAATTAAGGGAGTGGTCTATTTATCTCTGGTAGTTTATAAATGGCCTATGTGATTGCGTTCTCTCTTTCTCTCTGGCAGTTTTTGAATGGTCTTTGTGATTGTGTGTGTGTGTGTGTGTTAAAATTTAAGGATATCACGAAGCATGTCCTCTGGTCACGCTGTCAACACGGAAAGATGCCAGATCAATGCCAGTTCACCTGGTCCTGACATCTTCGTGCACAAGTTGTCTACATTTACAGTATCCCGTGTCCTGTGTGAAAGTCTCTCCCCCTGCCACTGCTTCCAGGAACCAGGCCTTCCATCTATGTTCTGTCCCAGCCACTGTGACCGTTTTATCTGGCGAAGTATTTCTGTGCCCGTCACATGTTTTGTTTACGAGCCAGTTATCTTCGATGTTCAGATCCTGTTTAAAAAAAAAAAAGATAATACTAACATAAGTCTGGCGACACACAGGAATTGACGAGAAAATAATTGCAGATCTACGAGGGTTAAAATGGAAGAGTCCAAAAAGAACTCCTGGATACGGACAAACCATTGTAACTACTTAAACATGCACTTTTTGGGAATTCTGACCATCGTGTTCGTTTCCATCTAGAAATTAATATTTAGAATATGGGTCAACCCTTGTATCACGATACTCGGATATATTAATTTGTGTGGTATTTGGTTTACAATTCTTAAGCTGATAAACCTTGCGCTTTCCTTCGTGAACCAGCCGGTGTAGTTTCCCTCGGTAATTACATAAATAAACACACATAGTATTGTTTGGCGCTCACAGAAGAGAAAGACGGAAGTAGAGACTAGAGGACGCACTAGACACATAAAATTTGGAAGCTATAGTTATCGACCGGGATTCGAACCTGTCACCTTCAATTGACGACAGCGCCTGGCTGCAGGAACAAGTGTACTTCGACGCATGACCAACTAGACACTCCAAAAAAAAAAAAGTGCCTGCAATACTCATGTCTATTTGACTTCCTCGGTAATCAGTTTGTCAATATTTATTTAGCTGCTGCGGACAGGCCGAGTTGTCACCACTTCTCCGAACTGTATGTTATGTATTCTTCTCTTTTTGAAATATCAATGCTTGTTTACATACTGAGTAAAAAAACAAATTAGTTTCATGGTCTTTACAGCCAGCTCGGTGGCGAAGGATTTAAGGACGCAGTTCATAGTCCCGCATACCCGCGTTCGAAACAGCTGCGGGCGATTTGGCAGCAAACCGCTTTGCGTTGTTTTTTTACACGAAATTGTATGGGTGCCGGTCGTTCAGCAAGCAATGGCAAACTACTGAACGTAAACTTACCAAGAGATCACAACAGCAAAAAAATGCTGGTGTTGACTGCGACATTCTGTAAAGGAAATACAACTAACTGTGAAACTACAAGAAGAGGCCGACTATTTAAACGGTGGACAGAGTTGTGGAATTCCATGGGAATTTCGGATGTGCCATGAACGACATTCTCTGCTGTGTATGCTTCACCTCGACATCGCAAGGTACAAGAGGAACCAGATTATATGAGACTTTCATTTTGACCATAGAACAAAGTAGGCTGACATGTGCACTCGAGACAGGGTTGCTGCCTCTGGGTCGTGGTCGCCAGGTTTCCAAAAACGTCAAGCAATTTGTGCCTGGTACCGCCTGGTTGCAGGACGTTGACCTAGAAATAACACATCGAGCGAGCCTGGGCTGCCCCTGCGGAGGTCTGCAATTGAACCTCATTACAGTAATTCTGTTTTCTCTTCCCTGTCTGTGGGTGTGATGTGGTGCTTTCTGCTCTGTAGGTTAGGGAGTCAGTAAGTCAGTCAGTAAGTCAGTAAGTAAGTAAGTAAGTAAGTCTTTATTTTCCAAGGGTTGAAAATTGGGAAAAATCGAGAAGCACATTAAATAGTCACAATAGTCAGTGTTATGAAATACTTCTGTATTGATTGGCACTGATATCAGACAAGAGTAAACTAAGTAGATGTCATACAACAGAGCATTGAAAGCTATATGCACTTCTGATAGATAAATATTTTCAGAAATGTTGAAGATATAAATGGAATCAGCATTGGTGGAAGAAACATCAATAACATTAGATATGCAGATGATACAGTATTGATTGCAGACAATGCACAGGATCTGCAACAATTAGTAGGCGCGGTTGTTGTACACAGTGAGCAGCTGGGGTTGGAATTAAATTGTAAGAAGACACAGGTTATGGTCGTCACTAGGAAGAACGAAGTAAGTACCACAATGTAATATACAAGTAAATGGGAATATTCTGCAACAAGTGAATCGATACTATTATCTCGGAAGAGTCATAACATCGGATGGGAGATGCCTTGAAGAGATTAGAACAAGAATCGCCATGACAAAAGTAGCCTTTAGCAAGATGAAAGACATTCTGACCAATAAAAAGATGTCAATTGAAACGAGAAAAAGTGTGTTGAGGGGACACATAGAGCCTGTTCTTTTGTATGGATGTGAAACTTGGACAATGTGCAGTCAAGCTGAAAAACATCTGATGGCTGCAGAAATGTGGTTTCTGAGGAAAATGCAAAGAATACCATGGACAGACAGAAAAACCAATGACCAAGTACTTTTTTTTTTGCATATCCTTTACAGGACATCGCTGTCAACATCAGCATCTTTCAGCTGTCTGTTGATTTCTTGGCAAGATTACGCTCAGTAGTTTGCCATTGCTTTCTGAGCGGCCGGCTCAGTATCCCGCAAGTCACCAGCGGGGGTCGAACCGCTCCCAGTTCTCTCCCGCTACGAGACTCTGCGTGATAAACGGGATTACGGAGAAAGTGTTGTAACCCCTCAGCCAGAGAGACCGGCGACCAAGTACTACAGGAGACAAATGAAAATCGTAGACTGGTTAGAGAAATTAGACGAAGACAGTCAAAATGTTTTGGACATGTTATGAGAAGAAATGGATTGGAGAACTTATTGACAACTGGCAAAATCGAGGGGAACAGACCACGAGGAAGACCGAGAGGATAATACCTGGATGGCTTGGCCACATGGCATGGACGAGACAGGAACACTGAGCTGATCCACGACTCTGGTGATCGAGTGAAATGGCGAGTCATACCGCCCACGCTTTCCTGCATGGCACATGATTGATTGATTGATACGAACCTCCTACTTTTAAATCACCCGGTTGTGTCACTTGCTTGGCTATCTATCTATCTTATCTGTCTGTCTGCTTGTCTATCTATATATCTTTATATCTATTCATTTACCTACCTACCTACCTACCTACCTACGTGTCTGTCTGTCTGCCTCCTGCTCGTATGTTATAACTCTCTCTCTCCCTCTCTCCATATCACGGGGGCTGGGTGGTCTCAACGTATGGTGTCCACCTCGAGTGCTGGAGGTCCCGGGTTCAAGCCCCGGTGATGACCGGGATTTTTTCACCTGGACTTCTAGTAATAAAATTCCCCCTGGTCTCTGTGTAGTAAGATCGGACGTCTGTGTGTATTGTTGCGCACGTAAAAAATCCCTTGGCAGTTGGAAATCGAAAAAAGAGTAGCCTAACTGCGCTGCCCGGGCAAAATTTCGAGTTAAAAATCTTCCCAAAGTATTTTAGGATCCTCGCCGGTGCTACGGAGTTCGTGCACTGAGCTGAGTTTCTCCAGACTCAGGATTGAGTTAGGAGAACGGAGCACTTATGGGAGAACGGAGCACTTATGGGTTACACCCGTGTGCCGAGCACTTATGGGAGAACGGAGCACTTATGGGTTACACCCGTGTGCCGTGATGTTGATCCTTTTTACTATACTAAACTCCATATCTATCTAATTGTCTGTTTGGTGGCCTTTCCGTTAGTCGCTCTGTCCCTCCTTCCGACCACCCATCCTTTCACAAGTCCAACTTCTATTTTTCTTTTAATTGCATGCACATCTATGTTTGTGTTTCATCGAGTCTCTCTCTCTCTCTCTCTCTCTCTCTCTCTCTCTCTCTCTCTCTCTCTCTCTCTCTCTCTTTCTCTCTCTCTCTCTCTCTCTCTCTCTCTCCCCCCCCCCCCCCCCCACTCTTTCTGTGCTGTTTAATTACGTAGTCAAACAACTTTGGGCGGGGCAACCAACATTCGAGCATACATGTTTGTCACTGCTGAGTTCACGTCAGCGAGTCCTTTACACCCAGAAATTCTAGGAAGTCCTTAGCCCACTCAGCAGGAGACATGTCAAGTGCTAGACTTCTTGAGACAGTTATATCCTCTAAACATGTTTGACTTTGACGTTATTGTGTTATAACTTATATATTTTAAAAGAAATGGTTTGCTTCTTCTTCTTCTTCTTCTTCTTCTTCTTCTCTTTCTTCTTCTTCTTTCTTATTCGCCATTAGTATTTGGAACTCTTCACTGGCTATTGAAAGTGAGGACGGAGAAAGTGGCAGCATAATCCCCCAAACAACTGTAGCCAAGCCATCCTATCGTTTGCTTTTTTTCTGAAGTTCTCTCCATATTATCTCTCTTTCCCCCTCCCTCCCCTGTCTCCCCCTTTCTCCTTCTGCCTCCCCCTCCCCCTATCTCTCTCTTTATCTTCCCCGTGTGGTTTGGTCTCCAACATTTTGTTTGTCTCTTGGTTCTAGAGAAAGACCTTCTAGTTGTATTATTGTTGGGTTTCTCAAAGTGTATCCTATCCATCGCCATTATCTATTCCTTACATCTTCATGGTTGGATGCATCGATCAATGGTGGATGGATCGATCGATCGAATGATCGATGGATGGATGATGGATGGATTGATGGTGGATGGTTGGATCCTGTTTTGATGGTGTTGTGTCATGGGTTCTTAATGTTGCTGACTTACCTTTGCATTACTAGCATCTTGTACTACAGGGTGGTGGACGTCACACATGCAACAAGTTAGCTGTGTGTCCTTTACAGAACATGGGAACCACCCCAACATTGTTTTGCGTTGATGTCGATGGTATGAGGTGTCGGTCTTCAGAAATCATCGGCAAACGTCCATGGCTGTAAACTTGCCGAGGATAACACAAGCAGCCAATAAATGCTAGGGTTGATTGCAACATCCTGTGAAAGATTATGCAGATAACTTGTTATATGTGGAGAGAGAGAGAGAGAGAGAGAGAGAGAGAGAGAGAGAGAGAGAGAGAGAGAGAGAGAGAGAGAGAGAGAGAGAGAACTGAAGAAATCCAGTGTTAAATATCTGCTGGTCACGAACTGTCTGGCGAGGGCAACATTCCTACTGGCGGAAACCTAGGGCTGCCGACCGGGACTTCCGAGTGAGATTATCAAAGAGAACATACCGGGGGAAAGTAATGGTCACGCCGATAGTAACTGAAGGTTGAACCCACACTCAGACCGACGCATGTACGCACATAGAAGGCGGTAAACTGCCTATTAGGTCGAAGTTGACTGACCGCGTCTGCTGGCATTTGGGCAGGTAGTCATTCACAGGCCACGCATACTTTAGGTGTATCGGAGAAGAATGTGGGCGTTTCCTGTTGCAAGAGAGAGGTCAAGCACTGGTTTCGTCCACATTGTCCATGGCTGTTTCCAACTCTCCCCCCCCCCCCCACCACCACCACCACCCCGACAATCAAGCACTCTCCGGTAGGGCTAACCCGGTCAAGAAACCCCGAACAAGTCGGAAGTGTCTTCCGAACCGCGCAAATATCGCAGCTCCTCTATAAACTGAACAAACGCAATTGCGTCCAAAACAAAAATCGCACGAAGAAGAAGAGGAGGAGGAGGAAAAGGAAGAAGAAGAAGACAATCTAGCTTCCTGGCTGCTCGTAAGTAGAATTGTTGGTTGTTTGCAGATTGCGAATCTGAGAGATTATGAGTTTTAACCCTGACGCCAGTTGCAATGGTATTAGGTCGTTATTGCTTCGTACAGGATTTCCGTCTATCAGAGTCTGGTTGATTTAGAGAGTTTTCTCAACACCCGGTAACACACTCGCATCTCTGCGGGGACTGTGTGGCGGGGCATGCCTTCCCTCTCCAAGCTTGAGAGTCCAGCGGGATGTGCCAGAGCCGAACCGAAGCTTCGAATCAACGAAGAGGCATATTAGGATATAACAGTTCATGATTCAGTAGTCAGGACGGCTGGGATTCGGCCAACATTGGTAATCGCTCATAGACTTTGTATATTTCGTTGTGAAGAGCTCCAAAACAGCCCAAAGAGAGAACGTACTTTTAGGAAATAGATGCTTTGCCCTGAACTTCCGCATCACGAAAGAATTTTTTACAAAATGTTGCGTTCCTTTGCAGAACGTTACGATCAACTGTAACCTCGTGTTGATATTCTAGGCATTTTTACGTGTAGTAATTTGCCATTGCTTTCTGAATGAAACGCTACTATTGATGTTCAACTGACCGGTGGAGGGATCGAACCCACTACCCTACCGTCAGCACACCGGAAGTTTAAACTCAAGCGCATTAATCACGCGGACCCCTGACAGATTTGCATGTTTCAAATATTCTGTTGTTGGTAACTGATTACTGTAAGAATTACTGCCAGAGCAGATGCCAAATGCGACATATTTTTTTACAACTTGAGTTCAGTAGCTAGTTACTTAGCTACTTAGTCGACATATCTTTCTCATTGCACATCGAACCATTCAATGTTACTTGTCTTTGTGCATTCAGTATATCAGCCTGGTCCATGACTCGTCCGCCCTCTACCTGCAAGCCTGCTCATTTCCTTAGACACCCGCATGCCCTAGCACGAAAATTAAGCTAATCTTTGCCAGCCGGGACCGCCCCAGAGACACCAACCACTGTCTTCGGACCCAACCCATCGCTATCTTGGACTCATGAAGTCACCAAGGAAGCATGCTCGAATGGAGGTCTGTGTCTCGAGTCATGCTATTGCTTTACTTACCGCCATGACAGTTTACTAGATACTTATTGCCAGGGCACATACATTCTTCACAATGTGAGTTCAGTGGCGTAGTGGCTAAACGCTCACCTGCCAGCCTTGAGTTCGAATCCGCATCGGGGCGGATTGTTAAACTTGTCCAGGGCTCTTATGTCGACCAGCCTACAATGGCATCCAGGAAATGTCTTGGACAGTAAAGGCGACACGTGTGACACCGACCATATCACCCACAGAGAGCCAGGCGTCTATAGCAATTTAAGCCTGGCACCATATGCACAAAGCGTCTTAATGTGCGTAAAAGTGTTCCTTTACATTACAATTATCTTTGACCTCTACATTACCTCCACTCCCAGTTTTTACCCTTATCTGAGAAGACTAGTAATCGGATCCAGATTATAAGAATAACAACGACAAAGATGTCAAGAGGAAGAAAAAAGGCAAACGAGCATGGGATCGAACACCTCACCTCTGACCTCAGATAATCCAGGCTACGTGAGATGGTTTTCAGTGGACATCCCTATGGTAATAGAACATAGTTGGGTAGGTTCAATCTTCAGAAATGGAAGCATTTGTTTTTCCACTAGTATCCTCTGGAGTTCAATTACGCGCGTATAGTTTGGAATACATTTCCAGCTTACACCAAGGATACAGATAAGTAACTTTTATATTTATATCTTCATGTAGTATTGTTCATGAAGTTTTGTCAATTTGTGTTTGTTTATTCTGTGCTGACGAAGGCTTTGACCTCAACGTCCATTTTCTTATTTGTAATCATTTTCTAGTAAAGCTCACAATCTACTTCTCGTTTACTGGTGATTCATTCTGAAGTTCGAATAGCGTCGTACAATCTTGTAATACGATCTTCCATATTCTCTACGGCGTATATAGTATATGGGAAGGCCTAAAATTTGACACCCCTCCCTGGATTGCCCTTACCTAAGGTTGTATTTACTGTGGGGTTACCTGGATGTGTTTGTGGATTGATTCACACATGTCATGCTAGAAGGAGTGGGGGCCTGGAGAGTTTACCACCTCCGTTTGATATCCTAAGTGTGGAAATTTACTGCGTGACCTCGGTGATGGAATGTCAGCTTATTTGTGTATGCTTCCGCCCTCTCCTCTCTTTGTTTGTTTAGGGGTAAACAGAAAGGGAAAAGCGATGTCTACGGAGAATAGACGCACAAAGAAGTGGCAGACAAAAATGGGAAGTGCATTTCAGCACGAACATCATCATGTGCTGAGTCAAATGGCGCAGGCGTTCTTGCTTCTTCAGGTCCTTGGTGTTCTGTTTCAAGCTTCGTGATGACGTCCTCCTAGCCGCCATCTTAGGCCACCCAGCATCATTGTTCTCGGTCAGCCTCTTCTCTTCTACAGCTGATCAACACGAACATACAGTATGCACACTTGCTGCGCAGGACAGGAAACGCATCTTTCTGATCATGTGCTGTCGGAAATGTTCTGTATGCAGTGGAGAGATGCCTCGATTTCTTCTTCTTATCATTCTTCCCTTTCTTTATCTCCTTTTTTCTGCAACTCCTACTTTTCTTCTTCCTCCACTGTCTGTTCTTATTTTCTGTTTATATTCAGATTTCATCTGTGTTGTTTTGACCATATTGAGATCTGCATACTTGCCTGTGCATGCCCTTACTAGATAATATAGCAGGGTTTGGATTCGGACTTTCGTTTAATCGACTCCATTTTATTACAACCATTCTCTGTTCCAGTGTTTCTCCCAACATGTTCAGTTTGTATCAGTCGTGTCGTGTCTGTTTTTTCATGTAAAGCCATACAACGAGGTCAGCGTGGTAAAAACTTTCTGAGCGCCGACGGTGAGGTAGTGGGTTCATTCCACGCACTGGTTAGTTGTAATTAAGCGTTGACTTCTTGTTCAGAAAGTAATGGCAAACTACTGAACGTAAAACTGCTTAGAAAATCGACCGGGGTTGATCGCAATATCCCGCAAGGAACATGCAACGTGTTGTTTAATATCGTGAAAACGCACACGACCGGTACGCCATGCAACTGCCACAGTATCATGGACACGCACACGACCAGTACGCCATGCAACTCTGCCACAATATCATGGACACGCACACGACCAGTACGCCATCCGCTGCCATAGTATCATGGACACGCACACGACCAATACGCCATACAACTCTGCCACAGTATCATGGACACGCACACGACCAGTACGCCATCCGCTGCCACAGTATCATGGACACGCACACAACCAATACGCCATACAACTCTGCCACAGTATCATGGAAAAGCACACGACCAGTATGCCATGCCGCTACCACAGTATCATGGACACGCACACGACCAGTACGCCATGCAATTTTGCCACAGTATCATGGAAAAGCACACGACCAGTACGCCATGCCGCTGCCACAGTATCATAGAAACACACACGACCAGTACGCCATGCCGCTGTGCCAAAGTATACACCATTGAATTATGTACGTTTTTCGGCGGCAAAAATTCGGAGGAATTTGCCAGCTAAATGCGGCCTCTGTATTCGATGTTTGCAGCTTATCAACGCTGTTCTGTTTCTATGACTAAACTTCACATATACTATGTCATAGTATCACGAGATATCCGACACCTCATTACTTTCCTTCTGTCGCTTACCCATCCCAGAGTTCAGTCAGGTGCATATTCTGTGTCCAATTATTTCCACGACTTAAGTTTCCCAGCCATTGTCCATGCCACGTAGCGTTGAGAACCTGCCCTTCCCTCGGTTATCTTAATCAACAGAAATATAAGTCAGTGGTTCTCAAAGTATCTTTCGATCCACGCCAGGCATTCATAATGAACATCCCCAGACTCCGAATGTTAAATTGTAACACACAAGAGGACTCTGTAGGTAGACGTTCCAGCACTTCTTTCTTTCTTTCTTTCTTTCTTTCTTTCTTCATCATTCTTCTTCTCTTCATCCTCCTGCTCATGTTTCTTCTTCTTCTTCTTCTTCTTCTTCTTCTTCTTCTTCTTCTTCTTCTTCTTCTTCTTCTTCTTCGTTCGTCTTCGTCTTCTTTCGCTGCTGCAGCTGCTATTGCTGCTGTTTGTTCTTCTATAGCATATCATTAATATATAATATGTATTACCACTGTGGCCGTTGCACGGCACTTGGCAACTGTTAGTCTACATTAGTATGCATTAGCTGTTGTTGTTTTGTTCGCTTGCTCTCAACTCAGGCGTAGTCTCTACGCGTGCTACTACTCCTAGTGCACTGGACTGATTTTTGCTTGTGGATTAGCTTTCCCTATTACCAGTGCCCCTCGCCATCAGACAAAACCACTCCCACTTCTGAGGTACTGGTAATTTACGTCCCCAAGTCAAGGACGAGAAGTCATCCCATTAGTCCAATTGACCGGTGCAAGGGTTGATGTTAAAAACCACAGAGGTTTATGACTAAATTTATATTATTATTGGAGGGACGTGGTGTACATCTTTATCATTCTCAGATATCTCCTGGTCTGTCTTGCCTGGTATTTTCCCATGTAAGTCTAATTTCCCTAGTCTTCATATCTTCTGTTCTTGCAGGCTAATGTCTCTATTCTTCATCCTCTGTTCATACTGTCGTGTCCTCCTTTAAAGTGTCGTCCCTGGAGTGAGGAGATCCGACACCCACATTATAATATTATTTTTTCCCCCCTCAATATTCTGGAGAATCCACCCGCTTCCGTCCAACACACTCCATCAGCCTATGGACACCTTTTCCTATTACTCTCACACTGTCGTACTATGCCCCCTTCTCATACTTCCCCAACGCAACATACTCAACAACTCTTGCTTCTAGAAATTAATAAAGATTAATTTATTAAAATAAAAGTGTAACGTGTATGAGACGTGTATGCGAAGAAAATGTGTGACGTGTTCTATAAAGTGTGTAGACTCTGTCTCTCAGACATCAACTCAGTCAGCTGATCACAGCAAAGATAGACCACAGCACGTTACGTCAGAACAAGTACGTCTCACCCGTTGCCGGAACCATCTTGCCGGATAATGCTTTGCCTCTGTAGACCTCTGGTAATCCAATTTCATGAACATCCGAAATAGACACCGGTGGTATTAAGAGTTAATCAGGGACCGGTTGCACTCTACACAATGTCCGTTCCTAATGTTCCTAAACAAACTGCACAAGTCTTTTGCAGTGTGTACGTAGTTAGTTAGTTAGTTAGTTAGTCGACAGATCATCCTCGTTGCACATTGAACCACTCAGTTCATAAGTGCTAATTACTAATGTTAATTGTTACTGTACTAACACTAGGTACTATTAGCCGGTTCTCGGTTCGTTACTACTGTCTGATGCTGTGTGGTGCATCAGTATGCATCACTCTCTTTGATGAATCAATTTCCTTCTAGCGTAAGTTACGTTTCTGTATGCAACTTTATTGACTCTTGAACTGGTGTTCTTCAGAATGGGTTTTTTAATTCTTTCCCAAAACTTGTAGAGTTTCCTTGGATCTGGTAGGGAACCTAGGATAGAAACAACACATCTGGTGATAGTACTAGTCACTGATCCCTTCGGCTGAGTGTAAGCCTATCACCTTGCTTAATGATCTGTAGCTAACTAGACTTAGTCACAGAGCAGATTAGCTACCCACCTAGAGTCGAATCAGGCTATGACAAAGGAAAAATATCAGCAAACAGAATGCGGAACCCCGCCCACCAGGGACACCTACGGGAAGATCCCAATTATCCTTCATTACTCAATTCTCAACTAGTAAAGCTTATCAACACTTCACTAATCTATTCTAGCTAACAGAGCCAAGTATCACTTCACTACTCTAGCTAGTTTCCACTAACAGTGCTAATCATCACACTATAGTTTAACAAGGCCACAGTCTATAGTAATTATAACGAATATATTATAATAAGTTATACCTTAAATGGCACTACTGCAGTCCTATAAATCATATCTACATCTGCCATATAGGCACGTGTAAAATTAAGTCACTAATTAACACACGGTAGATATTATTTCCACTGGCACTGCAGTGCCCTGCACTCTGTCTAGAGCATTATTCAAGTCCACCCTAGTTGATCTCAACTCGAGTTTATATGGCAAACTACCAAAGTTGTCCACGTGACGTTATCCTTTACTCCCCCACACAGGTGGCACAGTGGCAAATCATCCCCTGTCCAGAACTATTTTCCTGGCTTAAATCCTGTCAAAGTTGTCAGTAATTGCCTAGATTCTCAAAACAAGCCAGCTAGTTTCTGTAAACTCCCAACAAAGAGTTTCGATACCAAGCTGCCAATCATCTTGATGTTCCGGAAACCAAGAATTGACAGATGCACTGTTTTCCGTACTAGGTACTTCCGTTTTACATCTGCCCCTGTGATCTCACGGCTTCCATCTGCATTCAAATGTTGACAAACTTGTCACTCTTCTGTTCCGTGGTGACAATCCCAGCAGCCATTTCCGTCTGATGTCCGGCAGTATAGATGACAAACGGAACCATTCCATATCCTTCTCCCTCACCACCAAATGTGTTTATGGGCTGACACGATGTAACCTGTACAACTGTGTTTACTCTGTTAGTACAAATAGATGTCGCTGGTCGATCGTCCAGCTTAATCCGAAAATCCTCTGTAATAATCAACCGGATAAACACACGGTTTCATTTTGTGACATAGGCCCCCTCCTAAGAGAGTAGTCCATCTCACTCTTCTCCACCGTGAGTTTAATCCAGATGATTCATTCTTCTTCTTCAGGAGCTGGGTGTCTTGACAAGAAATCCGCTCCAACATTTTCCTTCCCAGGAATGTACTCTACTGTGAAATTATACGGTTGAAGTAACAACGACCACCGCATCAAACGTGCGTTGAGCTTCTGAGAAGTAGCCAGGAACATCAGGGGCTGATGATCTGACTGGACCCGAAACTTAACTCCATACAAATATGGCTGAAATTTTTGCACTGCCCATACGAGGGACAAGCACTCTCTCTCGACGGTTGAATAATTCCTCTCCGCCTGTAGAAGTTTCTTACTTGCGTATGCCACAGGTTTCAAAACCGAAGCATCGTCTTTTCCTTCCTGTAACAAAGCGGCTCCAATTCCAATCGCACTCGCATCCGTTCTCAACACAAATGGTTTGGAAAGGTCAGGGAGCTGTAATACAGGTTTGCTGACCAAGGCCTCCTTTAACTGACTATAGGCATTATCACATTCTGGTGTCCAAATGATTTGATCCGGTAATCCCTTTTTCAAGGTTTCCGTCAACGGAGCTCCCAGTTCCGTGAAATGTGGGATAAATTTGTGGTAGAACCCACACAACGAGAGAAAAGATCGCACATCCTTCTTCGTTTTTGGCCTTGGTGCATTTCTGATTTTCTCCAGGTTCTTCTCTTCTGGAACAATGTGTCCTGGAGTGATGGTGTGACCTAGAAATTCCAGAGTTTGGTAACCAATCATGCACTTGGTTGGACGAGCAGTAAGCCCTGCTTCCTTGAGTCTATTAAACACTCTCTCCAAGGATTGTAAGTGGTAATCCAAGCTGTCACTGGAAATCAGAATATCATCCATGAATGAGATGATGGACGGATCCTGTAACGGATCTAGTAAGTCCCTCATCATGCGTGTAAACACACTGGGTGCATTGCTGAGTCCAAAGGGCATGACCTTGAATTCGTAGTGTCCACTGGGTGTACTGAAAGCTAACAGTGGTCGAATCTCCGGTTTGACTGGTATCTGATAGTACCCCCGACTCAGATCCACCTTTGAAAAGTACCGAGCCTTATGGAGCCTAGCGAATAACTGAGTTGGATTCGGCAAAGGTTCCACCTGAAACTGTGTATGACTGTTCAGAAGTCGGTAATCTATACACAACCTGTGTTCTCCACTTGGTTTGCGTAACAAAACTACCCCCGCATTGTATGGGGATGTGGATGGTGCAATCACGTCATCCTCCAGCAGTTTTTGTATTTCCTCCTCCAGGGCCTTTTCTTTAGAGAATGGCACTGGGTAAACCTTTTGGCGAACAGGCTCCTGTGTGGTCAAAGTCATCTCGAACTCAACCAACCTCGTTCGTCCAGGTTTATCAGTCAGTATCTCCTTATGAGACTTGAGAACCTGGGTTATCCTTTCCCTCTCCTGGGAGGTCAGATCAGGGTTCACTTGTACATCCCTATAGGTTTCCTGGTGTACTAAGGGATATTCCCTGCCCTCGCTGGTTCCCACTTCTGTCTCCACTGCAACTGCCATTGCCATGAGGTGAGCTGCCTTGTCTCCGGGTCTCTCTCGTATTTCCGCAAGAGATTGATATGGAAAATCTTCGACTTTCCCCGGATCCGGATTTGATAGTTGGTTCTGGATATCACCCTTTCCACGGGAAATGGTCCTTGCCAACCTATCTCCAGTTTGTTGTTTCCCGTTGGAGTAGCAACAAGACGTTATCTCCTACCTCTAGAGATCTTTCTTTAGACCTACGGTTGTAGTAAGCCGCATGTCTTTTCCTGGCCTTTTTCAAGTTTGATTTGCCAGAGTCCATCCCTTGTGGAGTTTTCTTCAGTTCCTCCACGTATTGATAGGATGAGATCACTTCTTCGGACGTCCCCTCTTCAGTCCAACTCCTCAACATGGCTTCCACGGTCCTTTGATTGGACGACCAAACAGCAACGTAGCGGGTGGTAGTCCTGTTGAGCCATGAGGAACTTCCCGATAGGCAAAGAGTGCTGCTGGGATATATTCATCCCACCTATCAGGTTTTTCCTGCGCTAATTTCCTGAGCATTGTCATCAACGTGCCGTTGAAACGCTCTACTTGTCCATTGGCTTGAGGGTGGTAAGGGCTGGTATGTATGTGGTTAGAGTGAAACACCCTAAATACCTCCTCCAGAGTTTTCCACAAAACTGAGATCCATTATCCGTCAGAATTTGATCCGGAAAGCCTAATCTGGTAAAGGCCTCCATCAGTGCGTCCGCCACTCTTTTCGAGTCAATCGTGGTCAACGGTATAGCCTCACCCCACATTGTACAGCAATCCACCATTGTGAGTATATACATGTTCCTCTTCCTAGTCCTGGGAAGTGGACCCACGATATCGATGGCTACCCTCTCGAAAGGAGAGTTCATGATGGGCATCTCACCCAACATCACCGGTGCTGTCCAGTGTTTCGGTGCCACCCTCTGGCACTCAGGGCATGACTTCACATACCGACGCACATCATCTGTCATTCCCGGCCAATAGTAGTGGCAGGAAATCCGCTGCATGGTGGCGGCAATACCCATGTGTCCACTAAAGGAGATGGTATGCCCCATATGAAGAATCTGGGACCGATGAGCTTTCGGGACGACCAACTGACCGTATAGGTTGTCTCCCCTTCCTGCTCTCCTGTAGAGTATCCTATTCTTCATGTAGTACTGCCCCCGTCCTGGTGGATCAGCACTTTTCTGCAGCTTTTTGTAGCAAGGACGTAAAGTATCATCCTCACTCTGGGCAGTTCGTAGCTCCCCCGGCATTGGGTTAGTCACAATTGCGTCTGCCTCTTCCGTTTTCGTCTGAGAGCGAGTCTGCATTGCTCTCATATGGATTGGCTCCCTGGGCATTCCCAGAAAGACATACCGGCAACCTAGGATGACTGGAAAAATGGGATTGGTCAATACAGCGGCCTTGATGGTGCCGGTGACGTACCTTGACCGAATCTCCACATTAGCAATGGGCAACTTCATGGTTACAGCACTCTTCTGTGCAGGCTGTATATCCAATGTTTCACCTGTGAATTGTTCTGGATGTACCAGATCCGCAGAAATCACGGCCTCCCCGTCCAGTCCTGTGTCGTATAAACACTCCACTTGACGACCGTTAACCTCTACCAATTCCACTACAGGTGGTTTTTCCTGGTCTGGAGTCTCTTCCTCGGCCTCGACCTGTTCGGTGGGCTCCACCTTAGGTTTCCCTGAGCACACGACGAATTGAGTGTCTCCTGACTTTCCCCTACAGTCAATAGCATTGTGCGTGTTTGACTTGCATTGGTTGCACCATTTCCCTGTCCTAGATTTTCTATTGTCGGACTTGAGTGAGGCTCTCCTGGTGGCGAGCTTCCTTGTTGACCTTGGCATTTTCCCTGACAACCTCCTTGGAAGTCACTTGACATGCTGCAAAGTGAGGATTCTTAGCCTTCGATTTGCAGTCCCTCGTATTGTGAGAGGGTGACTTACAAATTGAACACCACTTTCTCCGACCACGGTCGTTTAGGTGTAGAGCTTGAAGTGCTCTTGCTTCCCTCCTTCTTCTTCTCTGAACTATCCTCTGATTTTTGCACATAAGGTTCCCACTTTTTGTTCCTGAGTTTTTGGCTTTCTTCTTGTCATGTTTCTCTTGACTTTTGGAGTTGGTGGAAAGGGTTTCCCCTGCCTCCCCATGTACCTCGACGAACCGTTCTGCTAATTTAGTCACGAGGTCAATACGTTCCGCTCCTTGTTCTCCCAGGAACGTCCTGAGAGGTTTAGACATTTGCTTCTTCAGCTGGTCGACCACCATGAGCTCTTCCAGACTCTCATAGTCATGTGCGAACCCAGCCAAATCCATCCACTTATGGAGATAAGATTTAAGACGCAAACTGTAGGCGGCAAACAACTCTCCCGGTTCTCGTTTCGCTGCTCGAAATTTTTTCCGGTAGGTATGTGACGTAACCTCGAATCGTTTCAGCAGAGCCGTCTTTAACTCGGCATAATTGTTCTCATGTCCTGGTGGCAGGCGAGTATAAACCTCGTATCCCGTCCCGCGTAATCCCTGGGATAGCTTAAGATTCCATTTGTTACGCTCCAGACCCATAGCAACTGACATAGCCTCGAAGCCGTTGAAGGTATTGGTCAATCTTCTCTTTGTCCTCCTCGTAGACCGCTAAAGGAAACTTCATAGCATGGTACCCATGTCCACCTACTGGTGTTGATCCTGGATGGAGGAACCTCCAACTGCTCCCTCAGTTTCTCCATTAGATTGACTCTTCAACTCGAGTTCCCTCATCCGGTACTCGTGCTCCCTTTTCTGTGCTTCCTGTTCAGCGTCTAATTTCCTAGCTGCTTGCTCAGCGTCAAATTTCCTAGCTGCTTGCTCAGCTTCCATTTCCTAGCTGCTTGCTCAGCTTCCCTTCTCAATTCCAACTCGGCCTTTCGCTCTTCCCGTTCCGCTTGACGATACTCTCTCTCCACTTCCTGGATGTAATCCGTTAGAGAAGACCCAGCCAATCCCATTTCTTCCCCCCTTGCCTTTAATTCTAACGTGCTAAGTTTAGGGGTGGCCCATTATACAGAGAGGTAAGCTAGCAGTCTAGTACAATATAACTGCAATTACTATACAGATATATGACAGTACTATAAATCTAGATATTACCATGCACAGCACATTCACGCAGTGACAAGAGTAGAATCAGGACCACAGACCTATGCAGACGTGTGAAGTGTGAACAGGTAGATATTAGTCCTACCCTATCCACATTCACTCTAGCTGGATTCTCCAAAATGATATCTCCTCCTATAACTAAGATCCCGTGTCAAGGACCCCGTTGTCAGAGATCCCCTGTCAAACGTTCCTGCTTGCAGGAGATCTCGCTGTCCAAGGATCACGTTTACGATAGATCCCGCTGTCCAAAGATCCGTTTACGAGAGATCCCACTGTCCAAATATCACGTTTACGGCCCCCAATAATGTCGTGTCCTCCTTTAAAGTGTCGTCCCTGGAGTGAGGAGGATCCGACACCCACATTATAATATTATTTTTTTTCCCCCTCAATATTCTGGAGAATCCACCCGCTTCCGTCCCAACACACTCCATCAGCCTATGGACACCTTTTCCTATTACTCTCACACTGTCGTACTATGCCCCCTTCTCATACGTCCCCAACGCAACATACTCAACAACTCTTGCTTCTAGAAATTAATAAAGATTAATTTATTAAAATAAAAGTGTAACGTGTATGAGACGTGTATGCGAAGAAAATGTGTGACGTGTTCTATAAAGTGTGTAGACTCTGTCTCTCAGACATCAACTCAGTCAGCTGATCACAGGCAAAGATAGACCACAGCACGTTACGTCAGAACAAGTACGTCTCACCCGTTGCCGGAACCATCTTGCCGGATAATGCTTTGCCTCTGTAGACCTCTGGTAATCCAATTTCATGAACATCCGAAATAGACACCGGTGGTATTAAAGAGGTAATCAGGGACCGGTTGCACTCTACACAATGTCCGTTCCTAATGTTCCTAACAAACTGCACAAGTCTTTTGCAGTGTGTACGTAGTTATTTAGTTAGTTAGTTAGTTGCACAGATCATCCTCGTTGCACATTGAACCACTCAGTTCATAAGTGCTAATTACTAATGTTAATTGTTACGGTACTAACACTAGGTACTATTAGCCGGTTCTCGGTTCGTTACTACTGTCTGATGCTGTGTGGTGCATCAGTATGCATCACTCTCTTTGATGAATCATTTCCTTCTAGCGTAAGTTACGTTTCTGTATGCAACTTTATTGACTCTTGAACTGGTGTTCTTCAGAATGGGTTTTTTAATTCTTTCCCAAAACTTGTAGAGTTTCCTTGGATCTGGTAGGGAACCTAGGATAGAAACAACACATCTGGTGATAGTACTAGTCACTGATCCCTTCGGCTGAGTGTAAGCCTATCACCTTGCTTAATGATCTGTAGCTAACTAGACTTAGTCACAGAGCAGATTAGCTACCCACCTAGAGTCGAATCAGGCTATGACAAAGGAAAAATATCAGCAAACAGAATGCGGAAACCCCGCCCACCAGGGACACCTACGGGAAGATCCCAATTATCCTTCATTACTCAATTCTCAACTAGTAAAGCTTATCAACACTTCACTAATCTATTCTAGCTAACAGAGCCAAGTATCACTTCACTACTCTAGCTAGTTTCCACTAACAGTGCTAATCATCACACTATAGTTTAACAAGGCCACAGTCTATAGTAATTATAACGAATATATTATAATAAGTTATACCTTAAATGGCACTACTGCAGTCCTATAAATCATATCTACATCTGCCATATAGGCACGTGCAAAATTAAGTCACTAATTAACACACGGTAGATATTATTTCCACTGCACTGCAGTGCCCTGCACTCTGTCCTAGAGCATTATTCAAGTCCACCCTAGTTGATCTCAACTCGAGTTTATATGGCAAACTACCAAAGTTGTCCACGTGACGTTTCCTTTACTCCCCCACACAGGTGGCACAGTGGCAAATCATCCCCTGTCCAGAACTATTTTCCTGGCTTAAATCCTGTCAAAGTTGTCAGTAATTGCCTAGATTCTCAAAACAAGCCAGCCTAGTTTCTGTAAACTCCCAACAAAGAGTTTCGATACCAAGCTGCCAATCATCTTGATGTTCCGGAAACCAAGAATTGACAGATGCACTGTTTTCCGTACTAGGTACTTTCCGTTTTACATCTGCCCCTGTGATCTCACGGCTTCCATCTGCATTCAAATGTTGACAAACTTGTCACTCTTCTGTTCCGTGGTGACAATCCCAGCAGCCATTTCCGTCTGATGTCCGGCAGTATAGATGACAAACGGAACCATTCCATATCCTTCTCCCTCACCACCAAATGTGTTTATGGGCTGACACGATGTAACCTGTACAACTGTGTTTACTCTGTTAGTACAAATAGATGTCGCTGGTCGATCGTCCGCTTAATCCGAAAATCCTCTGTAATAATCAACCGGATAAACACACGGTTTCATTTTGTGACACATACAATCTAATTTCTCTATCTTCTGTTCATTCAGTCTAATTTCTCCGTTAACCATCTTCAGTTGATATGTCCCATAAATTGTATTTGTCCTTTTCCGTGAGTCATCTTGTTACACATACATATCTAAATATTCTAGCGTTTCTTTTCTTTACTGTCCACGATATTCTCATCATTTCTCTGAAAATCCGCATTTCATTTACCTTCAGATTCTTGACATTTTCATTTCTCTTTACCCATCATGTGCGATGTTCGTCCGTCTTGAATGACAAGGACCATTCATTCATTGCATCTTTTGATGAAGAACGAATGACTTGCGCTTTAGGTTGGATTATAGTGAGGAGGTAGTTGCGCAACTCCTACGTCCTCACTCCCTCGTCCGCGTCCATCTGGTTCCAGTGGCGAGCATGGTAAGACGACTGGAGACGGACACAGATGCAGTGGAAGTTAGGCTGCCACAGGCCAGTTATCCCTGTATATATTGGCTGTCAAAAACAACTGGTAGCCTAGAGCATCGTCGGTGTGTCATATCACATTTACTGTATCATTATCAGCAAGTTGATCTGTTATATCACTAGTCTTACAGTCGTCTGATCATGTATACCCCCGCCCCCGCCCCATCCTCACTCCACTGCCCTCTAGTCTCAGCTCTGCGTCGGTTGGAATCCAGTGTTTGTGCATGCGTATGTAGTACAGTTGTTTCTTTGGCGCCCCTTCTTCCTTGACGACATTACATTTTCAGCAAAATACTCTCTTCCCCCCCCCCCCCCCCCCCCCCCCACTGGTGATCAAGTTCATTTTCGAATATTCTTTAATAGAATCTGTACTGTTCGCCTGTACAATATAGTGTGACGTCTTAGAACCACCCCTGCAGGGACACGAGAAACGCCCCCCCCCCCCCCCCCCCCCCCCCCCCCCCCAACCAACGCGACTGTCAATGGTGAGAGAAATTATAACCACATTCTGTTTCTTAAGCGTTGTATAATGTACTTTGGCCGGCTGCCAAGGCGGTATGTTTATGAATGGACACAGTTGTGCATGTCGTGTTTTACTTCAACCCCGGAGGGATGAGGTTTTCGCTTGTAACACCTTGCCAGTAAATCCTTTTAATACAAAATAAAGAGAGGTGGAGGAGGGCTGGTGGGGTGATGGAGCCATGTGGGGTACGGTCTGGGTGAGCGAGACAGTAGACAAGATGGGCTCGGTCGCGGGTTTTCGAATAGCAACTTTCTTCACCGTAACGGAAGAATCATTTATAACAGTGGTTCTCAACCGGTGGGGATTTGTAGGGTTTCGGTGGGGGCGGGGGGGGGGGGGGGGGGAAATTAAAATTATTTCAAGATCGCGTGAATACAAGAACCGATTACTTGATATTGTTTCTCCCTCCATACTTTACGGTTCTGTACTTCTCGCCCTTTCTGAAATTTGTTTTATAACGTAAGTAGACCTGCAAAACACATTTTATGTAAACGCCTAGACTTGTTTTAGTATGTGTTATTAAATTTAGCTTCAAATTTTACGTATTCTGTGGGGGAGGGGGGATTTAAAGGGAGGAAATACGAAAGGGGGGGGGGGGGATGACATTCTGAACATATGGTGAGGGGATTTTTGGGCCAAAAAAGGTTGAGAACCACTGATTTATAACATGGAACTTGCTAGATCAACGCTCATTGCTGAACAGAAGGATTATTTATAACTTGTAACTTGCCAGATCAACGTTCACCGCTGAACGAAAGAATAATTTATAATTTCTAACTTGCTAGATCAACGTAGACCGCTAAACAAAGGAATCATTTATAATACGTAACTTGCTAAATCATTAGTATCATAGGTCGGCGTGACCGAGAGGATTAACGCGCCTGCGTTTAAATTTTCTCTGCTGATGGCGGAGTAGTCGGTTCATGTGACGCACCAGTCGCTGGGACTTAAATGTTGACTCAAAATGTGATGCCAAACTACGGGAGGTAAAAATTGCTTAGTAAATCACCCCCCCCCCAAAAAAAAAAAATAAAAATAAAAAAATAATAATAATAAATAAATAAATCAGTTCAGTGCAGCTAGAAATAACATGTATAGACTAAGCTTGAGTTCAAAGAAATAACATGTATAGAGTAAGCTTGAGTTCAAAGCCGGCGAGCGCAAACATATAAAACACAATAATAATAATAATAATAATAATAATAAAATAGGATTGAGTTGATTGCAACCAACGTCTTGTAAAAGGATATGCAGTTTAAAATTATTATTATTACTAGTATTATTGGCGCCGTCTCCGTGGCAAAGACGTTACGAGCGCGGTTCGTGATTCCGCTTACCTGCGTTCGGAACACAGCTGCAACCGATTTGGCAGCAGACCGTGTCGCGCTGGGTTTTAACGTAGTGGTATGTGAGCCGGTCGTTCAGAAAGCACTGGCAAACTACTGAATGTAAATTTACCAAGACACCAACAACAGCAGTGCTGGTGTTGACAGCGATGTCCTTTAAATAGGATATGGAAAAAAAAAAGTATTATGGGCAGCTTGAGTTTTAGAAATTTGCCTTTATTGCGTTTGGCAAGTATTTCACTCATGTCAAAGTACTTTATCTAGCATGTCGGGATATTGTTACATGATGGAGGATCGATCAAGACCGATTTGCTCACCGCTAACCAAGGGTGTCTCTGAGTCACATGCCGGCGGTTCTCGCTATAGTTCAGAATAATTCACTGCTGTTGTGTAGGATTTGCTGTTATCTTATTATCTGTCGTCGTTGTAGAATGTAAAGTATTATCTCTATGGGTGGTTATAGAAAACCATCCCCATAGATGGAATGAAAAGGGGGTATCCGGGAAGATAACCCGACCAACAAATACCTGAAGAAGTCGGATGTGTCGCCCGAAAGGTGTAAATATCGCAGCTCTGCTTTAAATAACCACAACGCAATTACGTCTACAACAACATTCCGGATGAACTACAGAAGAAGAAGAAGAAGAAGAAGAAGAAGAAGAAGAAGAAGAAGAAGAAGAAGAAGAAAGAGGTATAAAGACGAGAGGATCGCTTCATTGCACCAGGTTTGATGGCTTATGAAGGGAGTCTCCGTGGCTACGCTGCCTGCCTCACGCTCCAAAGGTTGTGGGTTCGATTCCGGGCTACGACATTTGGTGCACGAGTGCAATTTTATCGGAGACTTCTGGGAGTCGCCGCTGGAGCTACAGAGTTAGTGCTTTGTGCGGCGCTTTCGACAGGCTGCCCAAATCCGGCAATGAACCTAGGACCTTCGGAGCAAGAGGCTAACGCCTAAACCACTTGTGATAGAGAAACCCCACCCCCTCCCCGGTACAGTGCAAACCGCTTAAGGCGATCTCTGATGTGGCGAATTTATGTTGTGAAGAACAATATTCATTGTACGTTGTAAATGAATTACTATATGCTTGAACTCGTATAAGAGGAATTCCCGATAAGAAGAACTTTATTGGGTCCCAGATGAGTTCGCCTTATCAGGTCTGCAATGTATTTAGAATATTAAACAAACTTACCTGTTGCAGAGTTACAGACTTTCAGAGAACAGAAGCTGGTTTAGAAATACGTTCTGCTGTAGGTAGTACACAATCAACGGGAAAGAAAAGAACAACCAATGGACGTTACTTACTTTTAATGAAAACAACAAACAAAGGGCGTTACGTTTAATTTTTTTCTTTTTTTCTTGTTTGAGCGTTGGTCCGCTTTGAACTCAAGCGTAGTCCATACAAGTGCAGCTACTTCCAATACACTGGACTGATATTTACTGATTAGCTTTCCCTATTACCAATGCCCCTTGCCATGAGACGAACTCACTCCGACTTCTGAGGTACGTATAATTTACGTCCCCAAACCAAGGACGAGAATTCAACATTGTAGATTCAACTGACCAGTGAAGGGGTTGAACCCGCTACCTCACCATTAGCACACCGGATGTATAAGAAGCGAACGCACTTATTTATCCGGCCATGCCAACTTTCACTGACTTTTAATGAGATGACCTTTTAATTCTAGTTGCCTGGAACCGAACCGAAAAGCTATGATGATGATGATAAGTTTGCCATTGCTTTCTGAACTAAAAGTCAACACTTAAGCCCAACTAATTAATACGATACCCCATACCATCACTGCACAGGAAGACTAAGAGCGAGCACTCTTAATCTTACAGCCACGCCGACTCATGGTTTTATATCCAAGTAAACATATATTGTGCGAGTATATGATTGGCCTACCGTAAATATGTATATTAACCACCATTTAATTTGTTTGCTCTTAACCAGACGTCTTTTATGGAGCTCCATCGTGGTCATTTTGCATATTAAGTGCAAGAGATCGATATTGCAAAGCTGAAACTCTATCGAGGGGCGGGAGTGTACAGTGGAGAGAGAATGCGATGATGTCACCTCGATACGCAAGAATTACACTACACGCGCGGCTGGTGATCACATGACCTTCTGCTATCAGCAGTTTCCATTTTTTTTTTACCTGCATCCTTCAGAAGTGTGGGTGAGTAATAGTATGGATGTTTTCCTTGTCTGTGAGTGATGGCTCATTGGTTGACTAAGTCTTGTCTGACGTCAGCCTGCACTTTACCCTCCAAATGCCAGGTAAGACTAGTTGTTTTCCAGCCAGGTAAGACAGCTTGACACCGATAACCAGGGTGCAGAGGGTGGCAATATAAGTGAACTCATACAGTCGCAATGTCTTTTCAAAGATGCATAGTCTTGTTTGTATGTATGTACAGTCTCTCGAAAGACTAAAAATGTGCGCCTGATTCCAGCCAGTTATACACATTGCCAGAACATTACTCTAACTAAAAGTAAGCATGGTTTAAAATAGTTAACATTATACTAGCTAGAAGTAGGTATGGTTTAAATAGTTATCATTGTTATAGCTAGAATTAGGTATATTTTAAAAGTTATCGTTTTCCTAACTGGACGTAAGTATAGTTTAAATTAATTTCTCATTATACTGTCTGAAAATAGGCAGGTTTAAAATTAATTTTCACGGGTCTAACTAGAATTACGCGTGGTTTAACATAACTCTCATTATTGTAACCACAGTTACGCATGGTTTACAGTAATTCTATTTGATGGAAGAGCAGTTACAATCACCATCCTTATTCTCCCCCCCCCCCCCCCCCCCCCCCTTTGTTTCCCTCTTTCGACCGGGACAGTATTGTGCCGTTTTTAGCGAATCTGAGACATTGTCTTACCATCGACACAACCACATTGCACTTCTGTTGACCATCCGCTTTTGAAGCCATGCTGTCTTGGCAGACCCGCTTCCAGACCACAGTTGAAGACGGAACAGAGTTTTGGTCATTTCTTGACCTGACGCCAGCAGTCAAGACTTGAAATGTTCACTGCACTCAATTCTTTTGCTGCAACTTAGCTATCTGGTAGCAGCGTTGGACTAAGCACTGTATAACTATTGATCTTGCCCGGACCCCACTCTCTCGGCAGAGGCTGGCCAACTTGTCTCATAGAATACTTTACCTGCACAACCCAACCAATCATGAACAATGATACAAAGGGCTTTTGTGTGTGTTAGTTGAGGGCCTGTGTCCACTGGGAGACGTATACAAGCAGATGTCTGCATTGGTCATTCACATTATTCAGTAGCCTATGATTGGCTGAAAAAGTATCAATCAATCAAGCGCCGTCTCCACAATGAAGGTTGGCTGCAATGGATCTCCAACACTGTCTGTCTTTCACCCTGGCTGTACATTCTGACAGACTGATGTTCGCCCATTTCTTGGTGTTATATTCCCACTTGTATCGTTGTATACCTCTTGCCCTCAACCTTGCCCTCCAGCATGGTTTTTATAAGAGTATTTTAACGTGGCCAAAATATTTCACTTGCCTCCTCTTTATTTCTTTCACCAACCCTCTCTGCATTCCCAGTTTTTCTAGAACCTCTGCATTTGGTTGTTTCTGTTTCCATGAAATACGACATATTCGTCTATATATCCACATGACATGGTCGAGACAGGAACACTGAGATGATCCACGACTCTGGTGATCGAGTGAAGTGACGAGTCATGACCGCCCACGCTTTCCGGCATGGCACAATATTAATTGATATCCACATCTCCAGGGCCTCTCTTAGACTTTCTAGTTGCTTGTTCAATGTCCAGGCTTCCGCGCCATACAGTACCGTTGAATATATGTAGCAGTTGACAATTCTCATTTTTAACGCGTTGTTAATCTCTCTAGAAGTTATTCTGATTTCATGCCGTTGAAAGCAGTTTTGGCGATTCCTATTCTCTTTCTGATTTCTATTTCACTTCTACACGCCCGTGTGTTGCCGGGGCCCATACGGGGGAGCAAAGAATAGTAACACTGTTGCCTACCATGCACGTCGTAAGAGGCGACTAAGGAGGATATGGTTCCGTCGCCTGCTACTGAGTGAGTGCGTGGCGCGACACTGTGAGCTGTGAGTTTCACGTGGAATGCTTTTGCATCTGTCCGCGGTTGTTTTTCGCGTGAACTGCATGTTCGGAACGATAACGGCCGATTGTTGCTGGATTGACTGGTTTGCCTTTTCGGTTCACGAGTGAATTTTTCAGGAGACTCCTGGGAGTCGTCGCTGTAGCTACGGAGTTCGTGCTTTGTGCGGCGCTTTCGGTGGGTCGCCCTGCAGAAAGAGACCGAGCCATATGGGATAAAACCCAGGTCAATGAAGTCTTTCTGGTGGCTGCCGTTTTCATCGACGATGAACTGTATTTTTCTTGGAGGACTTTTGTGTTGGCATTCTGGCGGCGGCATTATGCAGTGTACCTGTGCGGCTGTTGGCTTGTCGACACTCCTGTCTATTCCATTGTTCACATGGGGCAGTGAGGAGCATTTTGTGATATTCACTGGCAAAGGAACGGAGCAATATGGGGACGACCCGTTGCCATGAAGTTGGAACCGTGACTAACTAACTAACTAACTATTTCACTTCTACCATCATCTGTCAAAACACGCGTAGCTGACTATTCTCACGAGGTGTCCAGCGTCGTGCATACATTCTGTGCCGGAAGTGACACCCCCACATATATACTTTACCCTCTTTGGGCAACAATCACCTTCAAATTGATATCCGAATTGTGGCTGGTTCGATCATAGGATTGCTAATCTGAGCCTGCGATGGGCCCTAATATAACTTCTCTTCTGAAGTAAACGGGCTAGGGGTTATGGTAGACTGGTAGACACACCTGCCATATATCTAATACTGATATAATCACTTCTCGTCATTTTGTCATCACTAGTGCAGCGTCATGATGCTAGTGTCATGCAAAGAACTTGAAATTTGTGTTGTAAGTCCGGCGTGGCTTAGAGGTGTACCACTCTTAAACTTTCTCTTCTAATGGCGACGTAGTGGGTTCGTAACATAAGCGGGCCGGTTTAAGTAAAATGTTGGCTTTAGAAAGCTATGGCAAACTACTGAATGTAACATTCCCCTCTTAACAAATAAATTGCGCAGTAAATCACAAACGGCAAATAAGAGGCTGTGGTTTTTTTTGCAAACGTCCTGCGAAGGACATACAGTGTTTAGTAAAGCTGGCAGTTTGTCTTCAGCATTGCACCTTGGTTTGTCTTCACCATTGCACCTCGGTTTGTCTCCAGCATTGCATCTCGGTTTGTCTCCAGCATTACACCTCGGTTTGTCTTCACCATTGCACCTCGGTTTGTCTCCAGCATTGCACCTCGGTTTGTCTCCAGCATTGCACCTCGGTTTGTCTCCAGCATTGCACCTCAGTTTGTCTCCAGCATTGCACCTCGGTTTGTCTCCAGCATTGCACCTCGGTTTGTCTCCAGCATTGCACCTCGGTTTGTCTCCAGCATTGCACCTCGGTTTGTCTCCAGCATTGCACCTCGGTTTGTCTTCACCATTGCACCTCGGTTTGTCTCCAGCATTGCACCTTGATTTGTCTTCACCATAGCACCTCGGTTTGTCTCCACCATTGCACCTCGGTTTGTCTCCACCATTGCACCTTGGTTTGTCTCCAGCATTGAACCTCGGTTGGTCTCCAGCATTGCACCTTGGTTTGTCTCCACTATTGCACCTCGGTTTGTCTCCAGCATTGCACCTCGGTTTGTCTCCACCATTGCACCTCCGTTTGTCTCCACCATTGCACCTCCGTTTGTCTCCAGCATTGCACCTCGGTTTGTCTCCAGCATTGCACCTCGTTTTGTCTCCAGCATTGCACATCGGTTTGTCTCCAGCATTGCACCTTGGTTTGTCTCCACCATTGCACCTCGGTTTGTCTCCAGCATTGCACCTCGTTTTGTCTCCAGCATTGCACCTCGGTTTGTCTCCAGCATTGCACCTCGGTTTGTCTCCAGCATTGCACCTTGGTTTGTCTTCACCATTGCATCTCGGTTTGTCTCGAGCATTGCAGCTCGTGTGCTCTCAGGTCCCTCCCTGGTTACACACACAGCGTCCATATTTGGCGCTGGTATCAGGGTGTTGGCATAAATGTATCACTTGTGCCTTGATTTTTGTGCTGATGCCGACACACCACGACTCTAGTTTAAGATGTAGATATGCACCGCGCATGTTTTCATCACATATCAGTTTCCGAATGCACATCTACCGGTTGAATCACGTAGCATAAGTCAATGCCACCACACAGAGAAAACACTAGTCATACATAACCTGTATGCCCAGACAATGGGCGGGAACCTAGTTTCAAAATGCAAACGGTCAAGTGATATTCCAGAAATATACAAACAGTTAACAGCCAAAGCGACACAGTTGGCCGAAGATCGATATCTGCAGCTCCCCACGCCACTTCACAGCGAGACTGGACCCAGACAACAGACGGGACAGGGATACATAGCGGTTTTCCTGCAACAAGTCGAAAATATTAGCCTGGCTAACACTAATACATGATTCACGAAGGACAACAGCAAAGGTTGCATTTGATTCTTGGCTTTTGTAAGACATCGATTTATGTCCGTTTTCCCCGGTAATTTATGTTACATTCTTGAATGTAACAAGCTCAAAATCGTTATATGCTGCTTTAAACAACAATTGTATGTCCTTTGCGGGACCCTGCTATCACTTCCAGCCACTTTTGGCTGTTTGTGATTTACAAGGACATTTAACGTTCGTAAGTTTGCCTGTGCTTTCTGAACGAGACGTCAACATATCAATCCTTACCTTGATACAATGCACAACTAACTATCCACATAGGTATTGTATTAGTGAGTTGTGTTATATAGGATAACATTGATCCTTCCTTACTGAATAATTTTTATCGAATTGTACTTTATCAATAATTTTATAACAACCGTTCATTTTCTTTTAATATTTTGTTTTACGTTTCTGTAGCTAGAAGGTGTTTTATTGTCTTGCTGAAAACCGGTAAAAATGCGCGCCATTTTTTTTTTCTGCAGCCATTGTTCAACAGTAACTTCCTTGCGGAGGTAACTGCAGCTTCTGCGCATGTCTGAAAATTAACAACATGGCGGTGCATTTTTCTGTGCTAAACATATAAAGGGGGTCAACTGAACATTTCCTGGAAAGGGGGAAATGAAATTAAGATAAAATGACTCACATAGTTACTGCAATCTACGAAGAAGGAATGAAAGGAAACTGCAGCCATGAAGACAATTCCTATGTAACTAATGTAACGGATGTTCCTAAGTAATATAAAGCAAATATGTAAATATACCACATTGAAATAATCGAACCAGTCGACACTTTTAGAAACAAAGAAGACACACGGTGTTATCATTACGAGCATTTTTTTTTTTGGTACTGTTATTCATAAAGGAAAATGAAAACTCTTCACAGTAGTAATGCTACAATGAAACGTTAAATATGTTAAGTTTCTACGAAATTCCGAGTATCTTCTTCAGGCGAAGAATGCAGACGTCGTGTCATATATCTCAAGTTAAGCTATGCTGGTTAATGTTTTCGTAATATACGTTGCCCTATTATTGTTATTATAAACAAGGTTAACAACGACAAGAAATACAACCGACAGACAGCAGAAGTCACTGTTAAAGCTACAGCACGTTCTTGACCTTCCCCAGCTACCGAGTTTTGTAAATAGCGGGAAATAAAATAAAACCCCCGGTTTGAAGACTTGAAGAAAACATTTCACAGAATTGGTGCACTGTTAGATGCCCAGGTAAAGTAGGTTAGGAGAGTACGTTCTCATTACCCATCAACTACATCCTACAGTTGGTCGGTGATTTTAAAATGCATTTAAGACTGGTAGAAACCTATTGTCCGTTATCTGCTGAAGTGCTAAGCATTTCCGCTAATGGAGGGCTGGGAATGGGGTGTTGAGGGGGACCGAATTGAGAACGTGCTGAGAAAATGAATCCGGATGTGTTCCATCTCTTATACTCCGCTGAGTCACTGCTTATAGGTTATTACGTCAAGGATTTACAGGTTATGTCAGAGGAGTTACATATAGTAACTGTGTCGGGTCGTGGTTGCAGACAGTAACTGTATCGGTAGTGGGGTACAGATAGTAGCTGTATCCGTTAGTGGTTAATCCTAAGGATATTAGCGGATAATTACTTAATTGTATTGGGATCACAAGCAGTTTGAAAGCGTAAACTACCGCATACACGTTGTACATTGCTAGGGGTATCAAGTTTGTGAGGATATAACGTCCAGCTTTATGAGGTTGGGCGACAGACTAGCATTTTTAAAAACTCGTAAACACAATGAAATAATGTCCAGACTAAGGGAGTGCAAAATGCACATTAGAACATATGTGTGGATTGTTTTTGGATTACAGGCACTTTGAAATAATATACTGCCATAGACTACAGAGCAGCTTTATGAGGTAGGGTGACTAGCTGCCTTCCTCGCGACCACTTTTCAAAACGAGCAAAACACCAGGAAATAACGCCCGGACTAAGCAACTGCCTGCAAACTATATTATCTCCCTTGGGTTGTTCAAATCCCACGGACAAAGAAAGCTATTTCAGGCTCCCCCCAATCCAGTCGTGCGAAGTTCTTTCTTTATACACTGCCTTGTCATCTGTTTGTGTATTTCAATATTATAAGTAGATTCATCCTTGATTCAGTCTGGTATTTCCTAGACACTCGGAGGCCACTCCTTGACTCCATTTGGAGAACGATGTTATTCCCAGTAGCAATAAGAACATGGACGTCGATTGCACACCATTGGCGGAAGCGATCCGTCCAATGACAGCGTGAAGCTTTGCGGTTTTTTTCTACAGTGGCGGGAGTGATTATGAACCCTTGCGCACCAATCGAGGCAGGTCATTTCCTGCAGAACTGCACAACCGCGCCTATTTAGGGACCGTTGGCTTCAGAACTCCGTGACTTTAATGGCAAGAGCGGCAGGTATGTACAGGGCAGTGTTTTCAGTATTACATGTATCACTTTGAATTATGTTCAATGTTTCGTTCTGATCGTAAGCCAGCTTAGAGGCACTGAAGGAAATTACCAGAACCTGTAATGGGCCATCTAGAGTAAGGCAAAAGATGCATGGATATATATATATATATATATATATATATATATATATATATATATATATATATATATATATATATATATTACTAGTTAGTAAGTACTAAGATAAATATAAGTGCTACATAGATGGGGGTACAGCAGTGGCCTGGTTCTTTTTTCCGACCAGAACGACTCTGTTGTAGAGCCACCCTCATAAAATGATTACCGGGAAATTAAGGAAAGGTGGTGATGACGGCAACTAGCCAACTCACATCATATAATGAATGCCTTGGCCCAGAGTATGTGGTTTAACACTTGTCATGCCTTCGACGGTATGTAGTATGTTTAGGAAACATGTACAGGAAAGGGAAAGATATCCCATTTGTCGTGTATGGCGTTGGTATGTGCAATTCTTTGCCTTCAAATATAGTGGGCCTAATGAAGTAGGTTGGGCAAATCCGGGTCTTGGCGCTTTACTTCCCTGAAAATTCTTAGTTATGTAAATTCTCTGCGGAGTTTGAACCCGGATCATGGTAGAAAAACACTAAAAAAGCTGCCAACACCTGTTTGATATGGCAAACACATTATGCACGGGTGTCGTGAAATAGCAGCACAGCGTTCCGTGTTCCTCATTTAACTGCCATTACTATTATGTAAAGAATATTCAGTGAAAATTTGGGCGAGGTCGAATGTTGCGTCATGTTGGGTTATTCAGTCCGGCCATCGGCACAAAGTGTTTTTATTTTTATTTTTGCACGTGCCATTCAATCATACACATGGCTGGTGATGTTGTGTACGGCTGATGATGATGTGTACGGCTGGTAGGTAGTGTTGTGTGCGTCTGGTGGTATTGTGTAAGGCCTGTAGTGTTGTTTAACGCTGATGTCATCCAGTTGCTATGATGAATAATCGCTGCGCATATCCTCATTCACATCCTGACCACTCCTTTTTACGTGCAGCTTTTCATTGGTTTGGCTGAAACCACAGCGCAGTCTTTGTAACTGACTTATTTTAGGCACTTAATTTCTCACCGATGACTACTTGTGGTTGGTTTACCGCCATCGCCTATCTGTACCTTGTGATATGCTGACACTTTGTCTAGCTTTACCCAATAGTTAGTTGCATGTCCTTTGTAGGACGTCTGAATCAATCCCAGCATGTATTCGCTGTATTTATCTAGGAAATATTACGTTCGGTTTTTTTTTTTGGTTTTTTTGCATATCCTTTACAGGACATCGCTGTCAACATCAGCATCTTTAAGCTGTATGTTGATTTCTTGGCAAGATTACGCTCAGTAGTTTGCCATTGCTTTCTGAGCGGCCGGCTCAGTTATCCCGCAAGTCACCAGCGGGGATCGAACCACTCCCAGCTCTCGCCCCGCTACGAGACTCTGCGTGATAAACGGGATTACGGATAAAGTGTTGTAACCCCTCGGCCAGAGAGACCGGCATTACGTTCGGTAATTTGTCGTTGTTAATATTTCGGTCACTTGAAACGTCACGAAAGTTTGGAGAGAACAATAATGGAGGGGTATATGCCTGGGAAGAGAGGAAGAGGAAGGCCAAAGAGAAGATGGGTGCAGGATGTGGCGGATGATCTCCAGATGGTTGTATCGGACGCGGGACATCTTGCTTGTGATCGAGAAGTTTTCCGGAAGGTTGTTATGGGAGCGAGGTTCTGCAAAGGACATGCTACTGAATGAATGAATTAAGTTTGTCATTGCATTCTGAACGGCCGGCGCTCATATCATTGTGAAAATCAACGCAAGCGATGTGCTGCCATATCAACTGCTGCTAACTTCAAGCCAGTTACGTCAAATTTCGATCCTAAGCTCATTACCCATGAGTCACAGATGTCGAATTACCAGGAGACCAGGTGCAGTTGAATGCGAAGAATTTCGTACAGTCAACCTCACAAAGCATGTCACCACATTTATACTCAGAATTAAAACGAGAACAGGAAGGGAAGAAAAAAGATAGAAATGAGTAAAGAACAGTATGCAGGTCTGGAAGGGAAAGTTACCAATAATGAAACACACATTTACCGAACATTTATAAAGAGATGAAATGAGACACAGAAATACCTGTAATTGTGCTTTAAAGATTACACCAACTTGTTCCAGTGAAACATAATTAAATTATTACGATATTAGAGAAATTAAAATTCATGGGAAATATTTCAGAATAAATAAATTTACTGGAAACAAGTATAGTAGCAATTAAAATAGGAAATAAAGTTAATGATGAACAGATAAACAAGCTGTAAGATAAGGATGAGTTGATACCGGATATCTTCTCTCTCTCTGTAGCGAAATGATGAAATAGATCAAAACCAGATAAGGATTTCAAGCTGCAGGTTGTGATTTAAACCATCTACATTGTGGTAAATGACACTGAACTCATCAATGAAAACGCAAAAGATCTGCACCAACTGTTGGCCATTGTAGTAACAGAGTGCAATAAAGGGACTTTTCTTGGGTTCCAAGAAAACAGAAACAATGGTTACATAAAAGAAAATGATACCTTAATGTAATATTACAATAGAAAAATAAAATGCTTAACCAAGTCAACAAATTAAAGTATTAGGGCACATTCATCCGTCAAATTGAAAATTCACAACAGAGATTAAGAGCAGATTAGGCCCAGCAAAAACTGCATTCCACAATATTAAGGGATATTAACACATGGAATCAACGACTGGCAAGAGAGGGTCCACCAGAGAGACGAATGGAGACGGATTGTATCTGCAGCAAAGAACATCAATGGCTCGGAACGCTGAAGAAGAAGATTAACACATGGAAAAATTTTTCGAATAAAAGTAATTTACTAGAAACAAGTATGACGCAATTAAAATAGGAAACAAAGAGAGCAATTTATGAACAGATAAACAAGTTGTGAGACAAGGATGTATGTGGACACCGGATCGCTATGTAATAAATTACTTTCATTGTATATCAGAAAGTGAGCACTTAAATGGTATGTCGAACCTGTTCTGCTGTATGACATTCAATCTTGTAGTGTGAATGAACAAATTAAGAAGTGCTGCTAGGCAGCGAAGATATGGTGCCTTATGCGAATGTTGCCAACACCTTGGAAGGTGAGAGTAACAACGAGCGGTGCAAGATACTAATGAGAGTAGAACATTTAACACAAAGCGAAGATGTGGTGTCTTATACGAATGTTGCCAACACCTTGGAGGTGAGAGCAACAACGAGAGCTTGGAAGATGCTGATGAAAGTAAAACATGCAACACAACTATCAGCAAGAGACAAAACAGAGGTATTGGAGACCATGGTCACAAGGCGTTAGGCATGGACGAATGAGTAAGAGCGCTCGTTTTTAACAATTCGATGCGCTGATGTTGAGGCAGTGGGTTCAGTCCTTACACCAGTCAGTTGGATTAAAATGCTGACTTCTCGCCCTTGGCATGGTAACGTAAATTACAACTACCTCAGAAGTCGGAGTGGGTTTGTCTGATGGTGAGGGACACTAGTAATAGTGAAAATTAATCCACACGCAAAAATAAGTTCAGTGCACTAGAAGTGGTAGCACGGGTATGGACAACGCTTCAGTTCATAGCGAGCGAACGAAGGGAAAAAAAAATCAACAACAATATGATGGCGACTGGAAAACTTAGAGGTGAAAAAAAAAAAGGTAGACTTGAAAGAAATGTTTGTTCGTGTTGTAGGGTAGTGCGATCGAAGAATATCAGTATTTGAATAGATCACGAAAATAATAGCACTGGAATAGATCCAGAAAATATCAGCACTGAAATTGATCAAAAAATAGTCAGCAGTGGAATTGATCCCGAAAATATCAGCAATGTAATTGATCTCGAAAATATCAGCTCTGGGATAGATCCCGAAAATATCAGCACTGGGTATAGATCACGAAAATATCAGCAGTCGATGGAATTGATCTCGAAAATGTCAGCAGTAGAATTGATTCCGAAAATATCAGCCCTGGTATAGATCCCGAAAATACACTGGAATTGATCCCAATAATATCAGCACTGCAATAGATCCCGAAAATATCAGTTCTGGAATTGATCCGGAAATTATAAGCTATGGAATTGATCCCGAAAATATCAGCAGTGGAATTCATACCGAAAATATCAGAAGTGGAATTGATCCCGAAAATATCAACACTAATTGATCCCGAAAATATCAGTACTCTAATTAATCCTGAAAATATCAACACTCTAATTGATCCCGAATATATCAGCACTGGGATTGATCCTGAAAATATCAGCACTGGAATTAATCCAGAGAATATCAGCACTGAAATTAATCCAGAGAATATCAGACGGAAAAATCAAGTGAAATTGACCCCGAAGATATCAGAAGTGGAATTGATCCCGATAATATCAGCAGTAGAATTGATCATGAACATATCAGAAGTGGAATTGATCCCGAAAATATCAGCAGTGGAATTGATCCCGAAAATATCAGCGCTGGAATAGATCACGAAATTATCAAGTGGAATTGATCCGAAAATATAAAAAGTGGAATTGATCCTGAAAATAGCAGCACTCCAATTGATCCCGAAAATATCAGAAGTGAAATTGATCCCGAAAATATCAGCACTGGAATTGATCCCGAAAATATCTATGTAATAGATCCCGAACATATCAGCTCTGGAATTGATCTCGATAATATCAGCACTCTAATTGATCTCGAAAATATCAGCACTGGAATAGATTCCGAAAATATCAGCAGTGAATTTATCTCGAACATATTAGAAGCGGAATTGATCTCGATAATAGCAGCAATTGAATTGATCTCGGAAATATCAGCTCTGGAATAGATCCCAAAAATAGCAGTGGAGTTGATCGTAAAAATATCAGAAGTGAAATTGATCCCGAAAATATCAGCATTCTAATTGATCCCAAAATATCAGCACTCTAATTGATCCCAAAATATCAGCACTGTAATTGATATTGAAAATATCATAAGTGGAATTGATCTAGAAAATATCAGCACTAGAATAGACCCCGAAAATATCAGAAGTGGAATTAATCCCGAAAATATCAGCACTGGAATAGGTTCCGAAAATAGTAATGGAGTTCATCGCAAAAATATCAGAAGTGGAATTGATCCCTAAAATATCATAAAGTTGAATTGATCCCTAAAATATCATAAAGTTGAATTGATCTTGAAAATATCAGCACTGTAATTGATCCATAAAATATCATAAGTGGAATTGATCTCGAAAATATCAGCTCTGGAATAGATCCCAAAAAATAGCATTGGAATTGATCCGGAAAATATCAGCACTCTAATTGATACCGAAAATATCAGCACTGTAATGGATCTTGAAAATATCAGCACTGTAATTGATCCATAAAATATCATAAGTGGAATTGATCTCGAAAATATCAGCACTGGAATAGACCCCGAAAATATCAAAAGTGGAATTAATCTCGAAAATGCCAGCAATGGAATAGGTCGCAAAAATATCAGCAGTGGACTTGCTCCCGAAAATATCAGAACTCTAATTGAACCCGAAAATATCAGCACTGTAATTGATCTTGAAAATATCAGCACTGTAATTGATCCATAAAATATCATAAGTGGAATTGATCTCGAAAATATCAGCACTAGAATAGATCCCGAAAATATCAGAAGCGGAATTCATCCCAAAAATATCAGCACTGGAATACTTGCTGATAATATCAGACTGGTATTGATCCCGAAAATATCAGCTCTGGTATAGATCCCGAAAATATCAAAAGTGGAATTGATCCCGAAAATATCAAAAGTGAAATTGATCTCGAAAATGGCAGTAATGGAATAGGTCCCGAAAATATCACCAATGGATTGTATTCCGAAAATAGTGGAATTGATCGCAAAAATATCAGCAGTGAACTTGCTCCCAAAAATATCAGAAATGGAATTGATCCCGAAAATATACGCACTGGAATATATCTCGAAAATATCCGCACTGGAATTGATCATGAACATATCAGAAGTGGAATTGATCCCGAAAATATCAGCACAGGAATAGATCCCAAAAATTTCAGCATTGGAATTGATCCCGAAAATAGCAGTGGAATTTATCTCGAAAATAGCAGTGGAATTTATCCCGAAAATAGCAGTGGAATTGATTGCAAAAATATCAGCAGTTGACTTGCTCCCGAAAATATCAGAAGTGGAATTGATCCCGAAAATATCAGAAGTGGAATTGATCCCGAAAATATCAGAAGTGGAATTGATCCCGAAAATATCAATGGGATAGATCATGAAAATATCAGCTGTGGAAATAATCCCGAAAATATCAGAAGTGGAATTGATCCTGAAAATATCAGCACTCCAATTGATCCCGAAAATATCAGCACTGTAATTGATCCGGAAAATATCAGAAGTGGAATTGATCCCGAAAATATCAGCACTGGAATAGATTACGAAAATATCTGCAGTGGAATTGAGCCTCAAAATATCATAAAAGGAATTAATCCCGAAAATGCAATGGAATTGATCCCGAATATATCAGAAGTGGAATTGATTTCGAAAATATCATCTCTGGAATAGATCCGTAAAATATCAGCCCAGGAATTGATCCCGATAATATCAGCACTCTAATTGATCCCGAAAATATCAGAACTGGAACAGATTCCGAAAATATCAGCAGTGAATTTATCCCGAAAATATCAGAAGTGGAATTGATCTCGAAAATGCCAGCAATGGAATTGATCTAAAAAAATATCAGCTCTGGAATAGATTCCGAAAATAGTAGTGGAGTTGATCGCAAAAATATCAGCAGTGGACTTGCTCCCGAAAATATCAGAAGTGGAATTGATCCCGAAATTATCATAAAGTCGAATTGATCCCGAAAATATCAGCACTGTAATTGATCTTGAAAATATCAGCACTGTAATTAACCCATAAAATATCATAAGTGGAATTGATCTCGAAAATATCAGCACTGGAATAGATCCCGAAAATATCAGAAGTGGAATTAATCCTGAAAATATCGGCACTCCAATTGATCCCGAAAATATCAGAATTGTAATTGATCCGGAAAATATCAGAAGTGGAAATGATCGAGAAAATATGGGCACTGGAATAGATGCCGAAAATATCTGCAGTGGAATTGAGCCTCAAAATATCAGAAGTGGAATTAATCCAGAAAATATCATCTCTGGAATAGATCCCGAAAATATCAGCGCTGGAATTAATTCCGAAAATATCAACATTGGAATTGATCCCTACACTGTCAGCACTGGAATTAATCCTGAAAATATCAGCACTGGAATAGATTCCGAAAATATCTGCAGTGAAATTGAGCCTCAAAATATCAGAAAAGGAATTAATCCCGAAAATACGATGCAATTGTTCCCGAATATATCAGAAGTGGAATTGATTCCGAAAATATCATCTCTGGAATAGATCTCGAAAATATCAGCCCAGGAATTGATCCCGATAATATCAGCACTCTAATTGATCCCGAAAATATCAGAACTGGAACAGATCCCGAAAATATCAGCAGTGAATTTATCCCGAAAATATCAGAAGTGGAATTGATCTCGAGAATGCCAGCAATGGAATTGATCTAAAAAATATCAGCTCTGGAATAGATTCCGAAAATAGTAGTGGAGTTGATCGCAAAAATATCAGCAGTGGACTTGCTCCCGAAAATATCAGAAGTGGAATTGATCCCGAAAATATCATAAAGTCGAATTGATCCCGAAAATATCAGCACTCTAATTGATCTTGAAAAATAACAGCACTGTAATTGATCCATAAAATATCAGAAGTGGAATTGATCTCGAAAATATCAGCACTGGAATAGATCCCGAAAATATCGGAAGTGGAATTAATCCTGAAAATATCGGCACTCCAATTGATCCCGAAAATATCAGCATTGTAATTGATCCGGAAAATATCAGAAGTGGAAATGATCCAGAAAATATCGGCACTGGAATAGATGCCGAAAATATCTGCAGTGGAATTTCTTCTTCTTCGTTCATCCGGAGTTTTTTTTCGGACGTGATTGCGTTGTGCCTGTTTACAGCAGAGCTGCGTTCTTGCGCCGTTAGGCCGACACATCCGACTTCTGCGGGAATTTGTTGACCGGGTTAACCTTCCCGGGGGCAGTGGAATTTGAGCCTCAAAATATCAGAAGAGGAATTAATCCCGAAAATAGAATGGAATTGATCCCGAATATATCAGAAGTGGAATTAATCCAGAAAATATCATCTCTGTAATAGATCCCTAAAATATCAGCGCTGGAATTAATTCCGAAAATATCAAAATTGGAATTGATCCCTACATTGTCAGCACTGGAATTGATCCTGAAAGTATCAGCAGTGGAAGAGATTTCGAAAATATTAGAAGTGAAAGCGATCACGAACACTAAGAATGATATGTGTGGGGATAGATGAACGCTTACGCCAGTTGGCAGGGCACATGATAACGTGTCCCTTATTACAGATCGGAAACAGGTATTTGATTTATGTCGTCACATTATGAGAAGAAGAAAAAAAAACATTGAACTTATTGTGTAAACTGGAAAGACTTGTTTAAAGTGAGATAGAGAACAAGTGGGAAGATAACATCAAGAGATGGGCGAACATCAGCCTGACAGAATGTACAGTCAGGGCGAGAGACAGTGTTAGAGATCCATTGCAGCCAGCTTTCATTGTGGAGACGGCACCTGATTGATTGATTGATTGAGATAGAGAATACAGTGAAGTTTATACAAGAGACAACATTGCAGGTATAGACAATACATTTCTAGCGAACGAAATAAGAAATCCAGAATGAAAATAATAATGTATTTTTCGCACTCTTTCATCACGACACGGAAACCATTATCAAACGAATTAATACATTTTATTGAGATCGTGAGATGTGGAGAATCGTAATCTCCATAGCCAGACGACAACTTACACGATGATAATAATATATTCCTTATGTGACCTTGCAAGAAACAGCAGTGCCGTCTTCGTCTCATATATATATATATATATATATATATATATATATATATATATATATATATATATATATATATATATATATATATATATATATATATATATATGGAGAGGTAAAAAAACAAAATTAGACAATTCAGGAGCCAGCCTAATTTTCTCAGGAGCCAGCATTTAAATCTGTTTTATGGTTGCATATACAGGCTATGAAAATGAGTGAAAATTCAGGCGCCAGGCAGAAACT
Source organism: Cepaea nemoralis (assembly GCA_014155875.1). NCBI lineage: Eukaryota > Metazoa > Mollusca > Gastropoda > Stylommatophora > Helicidae > Cepaea > Cepaea nemoralis. The sequence continues at coordinate 242,470 of JACEFZ010011250.1, read as the reverse complement.
TCCATCTGCCATGGCGACTGGTAGAATACCAAAGGACGTTGTTGTTGTTGTTGTTGTTGTTGTTGTTGTGAATTACATGTGGGTAAAAGATATCGGCCGGCTTCGTGGCTAAAGGCTTGCGAACGCGGTTCGTGAGCCGGGTACCAGGCGTTCGAATCTCAGCTGCGACCAATTTGTGCAGCAGACCGTGTCGCGTTGTGTTATAACGTGCTGGTATGGGAGCCGATCGTTCAGAATCAATGGCAAACTACTGAACGTAACACTTGCCTAGTACATGAACAGCAGCTGAAAAATGCTGGTGTTGACGGCAACGTCCCGTGAGGGATACGCAAGTTATAAAAAAAAAAAAGATCTCAGCGTCAGCCTCAACTAGGATACAAAGATGTGTGTAAGCGGGATATGAATGATACAGGCATTGATAATGCACTTAGGAGCAAGTCGCCGCCGATCCCGTTGCACGCAGGGCAAAGATCGGAAATGGAATAGATATAGGTCACACGCCGAGCGTGGGAGACGTCGGATGGTGCGTGATAGTGGAAATGACCATGTGTTCAGATTTATCCATTGTGGACGAACATGTACCGCGCGAATTCGTCTAATGTCACATTCGCTACCGCTATGGGTTGTACTGTTTTTTTTTTTTTTTTTCCTTTTAAAGGCAGTGAACAAACTATCATCTGTCAAGCCGGCAAGGTAGCAGTGTGGTATGGCAATTGGCATCTTTGAGTTTTCTACCCATCTGTCAAATGAGGAACAGTATATGCAATAAGTCCTTGTCATTGAAAGTTAGAAAAAGTTATGTATGTTACATAGAACCAGTTTTAACATACGACAGCAGACCCTGGGCAATTAGTAAACAGGCGAATAAATCCACAGAAGCTTTAGAGATGTGCCTTTATAGAAGATTGCTGAAAATTCATTGGACAGCCGAAATGAGCAATCTGAAAATTTTGAAGAAGGCTAAGTCGAAAAGACGACTTATCGCAAACATCAGAAAGAGGTAGTCATCATTTTTGACAACATTATGAGAAAATAAAAACTGGCACATGTGACAACCGGAAAGATTTGTGGGATGAGACAGATGAAGACAGCGAGAGATAATTCTTGATAGTCTTGTGACATGGCGAGGAAATGAATCAACACATGAATTGATCTATGCCGTTGGAGATCGCAGTTTGTGGAGAAGCATAATCGCCCACGTCAGCCAGCAAGGCATATGGTTATATATATATATATATATATATATATATATATATATATATATATATATATATATATATATATATATATATATATCAAATGACTGGGTCAAATGCCCAGGATCTTTGCTCAGAAAGGGCCGGGATGGAAACTTTACACACCTTACGGCGTAATAGACATATGGTGCTAAAACTACATATTTGTTAGAGCAATCGGTAGTAAACGGGTGATGTGTTACTTTTGCGCATTGTCTTCCTATGATATTTTCCTGGTATCCACTTTAATCTGTATTCACCTGGAAATCTACGTTAAGTTAAACAGACAATCGGTCCTCTCAAGGATTCGACCATATGACCACCGGAAGGGCAGACAAGCATGCTAGTCAGTGCGCTTTCGCTCCATCCACATGGACCTGGTAAACGTAGTCTAATTTTTGTTGATATCGATGTCCTGTAAAGGATATGCAAACATTTAAAAAAAGTGTCAGAATTATATTGAATCTGTAACACTTTAACTGACAAAGACTTAACTGGTCCGGCCACCTAGTGAGAATGAACCCAATGTCGCCAGCGGCAAGAGCATACAACAGGAAAATGGAAACTTCAAGAGGCAGGGGAAGACCACGAAAAAGATGGATGGACGGAGTCACCAGCACTTTAAAATCATCTCAGCATACCAAGAGACCGAGCGATTCCTAGTTTGTACACCAATCATCAAACAAGCCTGCGTCCCTTAACGGCATAGGTTATTGAAGGACAAAAGAAAGAAGACTTCAACTGTCGACATATGGAAACAGTCATACTTGCGTGTTTATAATCAAGATGAATGATCTGTGTAACTGTTACTGTGCATTGGTCGAAATATTGTGTGCGTTGTCATTTTGAGCATTACGCATCACTCATATCGGAACTATTCAGAGATTATCTTTAGGATAAAGGCAAATGTATGGCAATCTATTCTTCATCGTTCGCCAATGAGACATCTAGTGGAGTACAGGCCAAAGGGCAGGCAAGCCAAACCCTTTGTAGGCTATTTCATGGTTAGCTGGATGTTGCCTTTTATTTTTTTTTTCTACGGTGCGAGATAGCCAGTCCCAAACCAATCCTCCTTAGCCGCATTTTACGACATGCGCGGGAGGTCTACACTGCTACTATTCTGTACTTCACCGTTGGGGCCGCGGTAAGGCACGGGTGATGGCAATATGTACATAACGATAGTCTGCTAACATTCCAGGGGGGGTGGGGGGGGGCATATAATGATCACTTCCAAGAAGATCCAGGACAAGAACCATCTAAGAAGAAAAATCGTCAGCCGTGGACGTGGATTTAATAGAACAGAACATCCAAGCGACACGGACGACACAGAAACGGAAACAGACTATGCTTGCAGCAAAGATATACATGCCCTGGAACACAAAGAGAAGGTGGAAGTATAAGGAAGGCAAAGAAGAAGACACAGAATTTGAGGAAGATGACGATGAAGACGGTTTTCAGAAATTGCCGATGGTAATTGTGAATCTGTTTCAAGCTCATTATCTAACCACACTTTGAGTGAAAACAGCGATATTGCAGGTTTAACCAATCTTTTAGTATATGTATGTACGAGTCGGTTGAGGCGATGTACTGTACTCGTAGACTTGTGCGCCACTTAACGGCATCATCGTGTAAACAACTGTTTGCAGAAAGTCGCTCTCATCACGGCCCACGGAAACTGTTTCTCTATCTCTTACCATTTCTCCTACCACACGTACCCTCATGGGTGTCTGCAATGTCCTAGTGTCCTTCTTTGTGCTGGTCGACCCCTGCCGATCCTTCTAGGAATCATGCCTTCCATGGCTGTTCTGTCCAAGCTTCTAGGAATCTAACAAATGACAAATCATGGATGTTTTGTCTCTGATGTTGTCAGTGCTAAAGATCAAATTGTTTGTGTATAGGATGTTCCTGGGTTTCTGCTTAAGGACGCGGGATCATTGTAGTGTAGATTCTCACAGACTGTCCTTGAATCTGACAAATGTTCACGTGCAGTGAATAATGCCAGGCTGTAGCTCACCCGAACAGTGGAACATTGGGGCACAAGACAATAGTTTCGTGACCTTAGGTATTGTCTCAGGAAGGAAGATATATCAAGGACGTTAAACGTAGAATAGCTCAAGTAAAGGCACTAAACCACAACATGATTAATATTCTCTAATAATAAATTGATCTGTTGTCTAACTGATGTAAGGAAAAGAGTTCTTACAAGTTAAAGTGAGTTAAGCTTTAAATACGGAAGCGAATCATGGACAAGTGATGCTATATTGTATGAAAAATGCGGAGACGTTCTTTTACAGAATATTGATGAGAATATCATGGATGAATAAAAAGAGCAATAAAGATATCTTGAAAGAAGTTAACTCACAATGAGAACTCGTTACTTGCGGTAGAAGAAGACAGTCCCTATTCTGTGGGCATGTCATGAGAAGAGAAATGATGGAGTATTTCATCACAGAGGGAAGGTTGAAAGGGGAGAAAGGCATGGGAGACCAGGAGAGAAAATGCTGGACAGTTTGACATCATGGAATGCTGGACAGTTTAACATCATGGCTTGAAGTAAGTAATCAGTATCAGAAATGATTTGCAGCTCAAGAGACAGGATGTGGCCAGACATGATCACCAAATCCACGGGGCGAGGACTGTAAGAAGAAGAAGAAGATATTGTCAGTGTTAGACGTATTTCAATATAGAAGACACATACGATAGATTGCGCAATATATTGAAGTAACACATAAACTACAGCAATACGATATATTCTGCAAGGTAAAATATTAAAATATACAACACATTTTCACACGTGTGTAACTGAAGAGATGAAACGAAATATGCCAGCCCATAAATCGTACAATCTATTTTTTGTATGTCTTCGTTATTCAAATTCACTACGGGAAAACGTTGTTTTGAATTATGTATATATTCCATAAATGTTCACCCAAATGTTCGTAACCATGAAACTGTACATTACTATATTGATCTTAGTCACTTGTATTGTAATGAATTAATTTATGTGTAGGGTTTTCATTGTGTTTATTTTAATTTCCCAACGCATGTTTCTGCGTGCGCATTAGTTTAGCTGATAGGGAGCTGCGCTGATATTGTCATGAGCGCGGTCGTACGGGGAAAGGGTCGAGGCTAAAAGTCTATGACACCTTCATTTGTCACCAAGTTCTCCACTTTCTTTTCATAACGTGACCAAAAATGTGTGACTGTCGACGTCTAATCTCTCTAATCTGTTTACGATTTTCATTTGTTTCTGTAGGACTTGGTCATTGGTTTTTCTGTCTGTCCATGGTATTCTTTGCATTCTCCTCAGAAATCACATTTCCACAGCCATCAGATGTTTTTCAGCTTGACTACTAATTTTCTTAGCTTCACACCCATACAAAAGTACAGGTTCTATGTAGCACCTCAACACTCTTTTTTCTTGTTTCAATTGGCACCTTTTTATTGGTCAGTATGTTTTTCATCTTGCTAAAGGCTACTTTCGCCATGTCGATTCTTGTTCTAATTTCTTCAAGGCATCTACAAGATGTTATGACTGTTCCGAGATAATTGTACCGATTCACTTGTTGAAGAATATTCCCATTTACTTGTATATTACATTGTAGTATTTCCTTCTTCCTAGTGACGATCATAATCTGTGTCTTTTTACAAATTACTTATAACCCTAGTTGTTCACTGTGTACAACAATCTCATCTACTAAATGTTGCAGAACCTTCTCATTGTCTGCAATCTGTATCATTCGCATTTCTGATGTTATTGATGTTTCGTCCTCCAATGACGATTCCTTTTAGGTCTTCTACATTTCTGAAAACATTGTTACTGTACAGGGAAAAAGGACACGGAGACATTACACATCCATGTCTCACACCTCTCTTAATAGGCTGATATTGACCTACTTCATTATCAATCCTTATGGCAGCTTGTTGTTTCCAAAATGTGTTTAAAAAAAAAAAAACAAGTCTAAGGTCTTTCCTATCAATTTGTAGATCTGCAAGCATCTCCATCATGATGACATGTCTTACTTTATCGAAAGCTTTTGTGTAGTCAATAAAGCAAAGATGAAGGTCTTTGTTTACTTCTGTAGAACGTTCAATTAATGTTCTCAGCAAATATACATAATTTACTGTACCCTTGCCCTCCACAAACCCACACCGTTCTTCTCCTATTTTGGGTTGCATTTTCTTTCTAACTCATTACATAATAATTCGTAGCAAAACCTTCGTGATGTGGCTCATTATACTAATTGCCCGATGTTGATCACGTTCCAAGGCTCCCGTTTTCTTCGGGATTGCAACAAATATAGAATTAACATAATTCAGTAGGTGTATCTTCAGTATCATATATTGTCTTACCAGTGTTCATTTGGTTAAGAGCATTCTGAACTTCCGTCTTCAAAATTGATGGCCCTTCATTATTATTCCGAATATCATACTGTTCTTCTCTTGTATCATCATGAAGGTCTTTCACATAATCTGACCACGCATGTAAAATCTGATCTTTTTCTATTATGATTTTGCCAGTTTTGATGTTTAGACAACCCGTTGATGTGGGTGTTCGTTTGTTAGTGGTGAACTTAATTCTTTTGTGCATTATTTGGGTATTCCGCGTATTTTCAGTTTCCCTGCAATTTTCCTGAAGCCATGCTTCTTTTTGCCCTTTCGCTTAGTTTCCTAATTTTCCTGTGAATCTCTTCATATCTTTCATGGTTATTTTTATTTCTTCTTATTTCCTATGAGTTTTAATGTCTTCCAGTCAACATTCTTAAGTCCCATCATCTTTATTTTTTAGGATTGTAGTTTCTGGCATCTTGATTGACTGATTTCTTTAAATATTTTCCAGTGGTCGCTGACATCTTGAATAATATTTCCATATCGGACAATGCATTACATCTGTTCTTTGCCACTACGCTGAATTTATCTGTTATCTCTTCATTCTTCAGTACACCGTAGATCAAATTTTGTGTTTCTTGGTGTATATTTGACTTTCTTTAATTTTATATGTACATTGATTATGATTAATCTATGGTAGCTGTAGCAATCTGCGCTTGGTATAGTTTTTACGACTTTTAAGGCAGTTCAAAATCTTCTGTTGATGATGCCCTCATCACTGCTCTCTCTCTCTCTCTCTCTCTCTCTCTCTCTCTCTCTCTCTCTCTCTCTCTCTCTCTCTCTCTCTCTCTCTCTCTCTCTCTCTCTCTCTCTGTGTGTGTGTGTGTGTGTGAAGACGACAGTCATCGCCACACACCGAAGACAGGCATAGTGACGCTGTCAATGATTGTAATAAACGATGAATAACCCAGCAAGACAGACGTAATGGCGACGAAAATGATCGTAATACATAATTAATGAACCAAGAAGACAATGACGACAGGGCTCATAATACATGATATATAACAATGCTCATAATACACGACAAATGACTGAAGAGGATTATGACCTTGCTCGTAAAGCACAATTAATAACCCAAAAAAGACATCTTAATGATGACAGCACTGAACATAACGCACAAGTGATGACCCAAGTAAACCCACATAATGATTATGACAGTTAACATAACACACAATATATGGCCCATGAAGACAACCAGTGCCACGAAGCATTAAGCCCGAAGAGCTGCATCAACAACCAGCGTCAGGAGGAGGATAGACTATAGGAGGCTCGTTATGCCCTATCCGTCAGGAACTGTGGTATCAATCTACTAGCACAGTGTCTGTCGGAGCGGCCATAACGTCCTTCTGCCGACAACGAGAACCACAATCACTGCCGATCTAGTGCCCAGATATTCCACCATCACGAATAGTAACAATTTGCTTCGTCACAGGATCGTCATTCTTTCGCCCTGTATCCACCACTCACAACCAACTCACTTCAGGCCGTGATATCTTGTGTACAGGATGGTTACTGTTGATTGATTCCCTCCTGATGCACGTCTGCAGATAACTCCACTGACTCAAGCCAATCATCACCATCATGTGCCCTTCAAATGTCGCAGGCGTTCGTCATCGCAGTCAGAGCTGAAAAAGCATATGATGGCTGTGAAAATGTGGTTTCTGAGGAGCATGCAAAGAATACCATGGACACAGACAGAAAAACCAATGACCAAATACTACAAGAAACAAGTGAAAATCATAAACTTATTAGAGAAATTAGACGCTAGACAGTCAAAAAATTTGTGGACATGTTATGAGAAGAAATAAATTGGAGAACTTGGTGACAACCTGGCAAGATCGAGGGGAGGAGAACAAGGGGAAGACAGAGAAGTAAATCCCTGGATGTCTTGACCACATGGCATGGTCGTGAAAGAACACTGAGCTGATCCACGACTCTAGTGATCAAGTGAAATAGCTAGTCATGACCGTCCACGCTTACCGGCGTGGCATATGATGGATGGAATGTTCATCATCTCCGCGGATCTCAGTCCTGGGTGTTCTGGATGATTTGTTGATTGTATTTCTACATGCCATCGTCTTAGGCCTCGATTATCATTTCTCTCTGTCTATCTCTGCTACCACTGATCTTTCCAGGCACGATGTTTTCCAGCTCATTTCTTTCTCATTACGTGACCGAAGTTTGTCTCTTTCTTATTAGTTAAATTCGAATTCGATTCTACCGTTACTCCACCCTCATTCAACCTCAAGGAGAAGGTATATTAGGGTCCATCCCTGGCTCAGATCAATAATCCTGTCAGTAAGTCAGCCGCAAATAGTAGCTGCCCACGGTTTTACTCTCACAAGCTTATTAGTTTGAAGGTGATTGTTGTTCATGGGGAGTAACAATATAATTGTTACATAAAATTGTTGACTTTTATTAGCCTCTTCCACGCTCTACTGGTTAGTTACTCTTGACAGTCAGGGGTATTTGCCTCAAAATCTCACCCCTTCCTTGCTGTCAGGCTCTTCCTATTTCGTTGGTTAACATGCCACAATTCACTGCCGAACAGCAGAACTTATTCTGTATAAGGTTACAAGACTCTTCTAATGGTAGTGTAGCATCATACATGTAGCTGTATATAGCAATCGTCGATGTTTAAGTGTTGGTTTAAGGAGCTTCTCAACATTCTGTCTTCCTATAGTTAAACAAAAGAGTAACTAGAACATGTGTTTTGTATACTCCACGGCACGTAATTTTCCCGATATTTGTCTCCTTCACCAGTCTCACAGAGTGGCAGATATTTGTTGCTGGCACAACATGTGTCTCTCCATGGTTAACTCTTTGGTGACAATATGTTTGAATCTTGAGATTGTTGTTTTAAGTTACCCACCTGTGGATGGAATCAGAGACTGGTTGCACCCAGAGAAATAAACACATTTATTCTAAGCATAGTCGAGTTGTGCACAGCGTGGGTTCTAACCGTTACACATCGTCATAGAGAAATATGATTCTCATGCAGTCAGAAAGCGGGAAAGAAGACACATGACCACTCCCCTTAGCATTTAGCCAGTCCACTGTTTATTTGTCGGTAAATACAGTAAATGTCTTAAGGTGCCTTTTGCAAGTTATGCTAGATCCATATTTGAATACATAAATCGGTACTGGGTGGGTCATGTGGTCAGCATCACACCGACCGCCATATTTCCTGAAAAATATATCTCTGTGCGATTGATTCGAGAACTGCAGATCTGGGCCGATCTGGGGATGCAGGTCTAATCATCCCCTATGCGCATCAAACCCGTGACCACAGAGCCTGCTGGCGAGCGTCCTGTCACTGCGCATGCGCCTCCCGACGATTATGTGACATGGCTTTAAACATGGATAGAGAGTTTGATGAGAAAGGAGTGACTTCATTGCACCGCGTTTTACTCTCAAGTGGCACAGTATCTCTCCGTAGAAAGCCGCACAGAACATCGTACAGATTCTTTAGCTCCAATGACGAACGACACAGCTCGGATATGAACCCACGACTTTCAGAGCGCAAAGAGACGGCTTAACTACTTGATGACTGACAACCTGCCAAAGTTAGCAACTGTTCAGGGATGACTGATTATGTTTTTGACACGGTATACAGACTGATGACAGGAAAGACTGATTACTTAAAACAGCTTATAGCCAATCAAAACACAATACATAACTGATAGACTGCTGACTACAGCCAATCAGAACGGAGAATGGCTGATCGATTACTAAACATGGTCTACGTGTAACATTTCAGTATGAGATCATCAAATCTTACTGCGTGCTAAGTTAGTCAACAGATCATCCTCATTGCACATCGAACTATAAGACCATAAATTCCGAGATCCTATCAATATATCCCCCAACTTGTATCGACTTGCAAGCTTGACCTAGTTTGACTTAATGTTCTTGCAGTCTGGCCAAAGATGACGATTCACATCCACCCTTCTAGTTATATACTCATTCTGCTTCCCTAAGGAGTTCATATCAACCTAGTCCACTGTTTGTGATATTAAGTACAACCTCCTTCATGTTTTTTTAAAATTTTTTTTAAAGTTGCATATCCTTTACAGGACGTTGCAGTCAACGCCAGCATTTTACTGCCGCTGTTGTCTAGGAACGTTTTTACGTTCAGTAGTTTGCGGTAGCTCTCTGAACGACCGGCTCCCATACCAACACGTTAAACCAGCGCGACACGGTCTGCTGCCAAATTGGTCGCCGCGGTGTTTCGAACGTGGTTAAGTTGCATCACGAATCGCGTCCGCATCACCATTACCACGGAGGCCGGCTACTCATTCAAGTACCGATTGATTTATACCAATATAAGGCTAGCATCATGTACCCAGAGGACTTCAAGACAAGTTTCGTTGACATTATTGAACGCTCTTAATATTTGCCCTGTTGTGTTTCCTAGTAGTGTTAACATACTGTGTTGTCTTAATATTGGCCCCATTGTGTTTCCTAGTAGTGTTAACATACTGTGTTGTCTTAATATTGGCCCCATTGTGTTTCCTAGTAGTGTTAACTTACTGTGTTGTCTTAATACTGGCCATATTGTGTTTCCTAAAAGTGTTAACATGCCGTGTTGCCTTAATATTGGCCCCGTTGTGTTTCCTAGTAGTGTCAACATGCTGTGTTGACTATTTGTTCTCAGACCTGGCATTTTATGAGTGATTGTTCTGATTTCTTAGATCATTGACCAGCATTGACCAGTCCTGTCAGACGCTCTGCCAACTCCAGGATGGGTGCACATATCTTATAGACAAGCGCTGTGTCTAGCTGGAGTACACAGCACAAAGACGAGTTGTATCAAGCTGGAGGTAAACAACGCCTAGACTTCTTCTTCTTCTTCTTCTTCTTCTTCTTCTTCTCCTTCTTCTTCTTCTTCTTCTTCTTCTTCTTCTTCTTCTTCTTCTTCTTCTTCTTCTTCTTCGTTCGTTCGTTCGTCTGGAACGTTGTTTTAAACGTATTTGTCCGGAATGTTGGTTTAGACCAGTGGTTCCCAAGCTTTTCAAGCAGAGGGCCATATCTACTATTTTCGGTAGTTAAGCGGGCCACAACGTTATAAAATTATAAAAGTCGTGCAATATCATTCTTACCTTTCTTAAATTTTGTCATCAAAATTCAAAAACTTTAAAGGCAGTCAGTGTCAGTGCTACACTACGGTCATTTTTTGGTTTAAAATCAAATCTTCATTTAACAATAAATTTTAAATGTTTCGAAAATCGCTATTATTGCAATTAATTTACAATTTTAACTGTTCTTCGTAGCTAGTTACTTAAGTTCAGATGCCAGTTTATCAATGTCTGGGCACAAATCTGTCGTGCCCAAAGTCATAAGCGCAGCTAGGTTACTGTCGGTGAGTCTGAAACGTTGCTTTTTTTTTGTTTTTACGGTCATTGCGGAAAATGACTGCTCGCATCTGTAAGTCGAACCATAACGACAAATGTATCTCTGGGCGAATGAACGCAAATGTTCAAGTTGTTGTTCTTCTTCGTTCATCCGGAGTTTTTTTTTTCGGATGTGATTGCGTTGTGCCTGTTTACAGCAGAGCTGCGTTCTTGCGCCGTTAGGCCGACACATCCGACTTCTGCGGGCATTTGTTGACCGGGTTAACCTTCCCGGGGGTTTCTTAGGACGTTTGACTCTCACTGTTGTGGTGTTATCCCCCATCCCAGCTGGTCCATATAGAACAGCCAAAGATCCTGGTCAGCCCTCAAGGGAAGGCAGGGGCAGACCATGGGCATTCCCCGCCATCCAAGGAGGCTTCCATACTTGCAGAGCCGATACATAGCGCTCTGGTACTGGGCTCACCCAAGGAATCGTCACGTCCTGCACATGGCTGCTTTGCCTCACTTCCGTATATTGGGCCTTCCGTTCACCATAGGCTGTTCTTCCGGAAACCAGAAGTATGCAGTCTGCAGATGACATCCACACAGTGAGCTTTCGATTCGGACTTTCCATGTAATGGATTTGCTATCCAAGCAATATTCCATTTCGTGCCACTAGGACACTTTTCCACCTTTTATGAAGCCCACACAGTGGGCTTTTGATTCGGACTTTCCACGTAATGGATTTGCTATCCAAGCAATATTCCATTTCATGCCACTAGGACACTTTTCCACCTTTTATGAAGCCCACACAGCGAGCTTTCGATTTGGACTTTCCACATAATGGATTTGCTATCCAAGCAATATTCCATTTCATGCCTCTGGGTCTTCATGCACCTTTAAATGTCAACCTGTATATAGTTAAAGTAAGCTGCGGTCAACTTGAGCTTGTTGATATCTCCATAGAGCTTGTCCTCAAATGAAGCAGGTGTGGGCCAAAATATCTTTCTCTGTTCTGCATACGTTGGACAATCCTGCAGCAAATGTTTTGCTGTCATTTTTCCAGTTCTACAATTACATTCATCGGTATCTCCTATCTTTAGTTTATTGAACAAGTGGTATTTCAGCCTGTTATGTCCTGTGCGGAGTCTGAAGATTGCTACTTGTTCTCTTCGGTCGAGTTTGTAATATGCATCATCCTTCTGATGGCCTGGATGCTCTGATTCCCATTTGGTTCTATAAGTGCTTTTTATCAACCTCTTTGCCTCATTATAGGTTATGTCTATGTCAGGCTGTGGTAGTCGTCCGCCCTCTTTTGCCAGTCTGTCAGCCTCTTCGTTTCCAGGTATACTGCAATGTGATGGGATCCACTGTATTACAACTTTTTTGGATTTCTGGCATAGACCATGGAGTGCTGCTCTTAGGTCAGTTAGTTCTGTGCTGTTATTGCTCTTCAGTATTGAGACAGCTGACTTTGCATCTGTGAAGATAGCTATTTGCTTCTCTTTATTTTCCTCCATCAGGAGCATTTCTGCTGCAGTTTTCAGAGCCTCTACCTCCGCTTTGAAGTTACTTGAAAATTTTCCAGTTGCCATTGAATGTGTTTTTTTCACTCCATTTTTTAAATTTAGGAGAACTCCTCCTCCTCCATTCTCTATTGAATTTTTGGCTGATCCATCTGTATATGCATGGGTCCAATTCCTGCTTGGGTAATGTTCTTTTATGTAGTTTAGGGTTATTTCTCTTCTTTCGGTTTCATGCTGAGTGTTCTTTTTCTCAATACCAGGAATGTTTTCTATCATCTCAGGCAGTTGCTGCTGTCGCCAAGCTGGGAACTTGTGTGCATTGTGTATGGGCTTGACTGTTGATATGTTAAGAATAGGATCTGCCCTAATCCTTCGTTTTGCAGTTTCTACAAAGTTGCTACGCTTCAGTCTTCCCTTTCCAAAACCATTAAATCTGTTGTACATAGGGTGGTCTGTCAATCTTCTAAATTTTTCTGCTTGTTGCTGGGCTCTGCTATCTCTTCTATCCTGCATTGGTTGTAAACAAGTGATCTTTTCTAGTTCATTAATAGGCGTTGTCTTCAGGCTTCCAGTTATGATTCGCATTCCTTGGTTTTGGACTCTACTTATTTTGTTAAAGTTTGACTTAGCTGCTGTTGCCCAAGCTGCAATGCCATATTCCAGTACTGGCCTCACCCGTCCAGTATATAACTTCTTGAGAACTTTCTCATCTGCTCCCCACGTTGTACCAGCAAGCTTTTTCATGATTGCCATTCTCTGCCTTGCTCTTGTTCGATTTTTCTCAACCTGTGTCTTCCATGTCAGGCGACGATCAAAGGTGACTCCTAGATAGTTTGGATTTTCTTCATGGCGCAATATTTTTCCATTCAATACCAGCTTAGGTTGCTGAGGTTTATTTGAGAGGGAGAACACTGTGCATGTTGTTTTCTCCTCACTTATCTTCACTAGCCATGATTTTGACCAGTCCTCTAGCGCTAATAAGGCTTGCTGTATTCTGCTGTTAGCTGTGCTAATATATTCTTCAGATGTCCATATGGCTAGGTCATCTGCAAAGGAGGATGTGTGTACTCTGGCTGGAAAATTTTCTGTGATGTCATTTATATATGCTAGGAATAATGTTGGTGAAAGAACTCCTCCTTGGGGGACACCTTGCTCCAGCAGCATCATTTTGCTTGTTTGTCCTTGTACTTTTGTCCTGGCAGTTCTGTTCTCAAGGTAGTGGCTGATCCATTTATACATTTTTCCACAAACATGCATGTTTTGCAGTTTTACTTTCAGTCCTTCCTTCCATACTTTATCAAATGCTTTTTCTAAATCTATCCAGACTGCTAGTGTGTGCTTTTTCTCTTGGAAGGCATCCTCTATTTCCTGAGCTATATAGGTTATTTGATCTTCAGTGGATCTGTACTTTCTGAATCCTGCTTGGTGTGGTGTTAAGAGTTTGTTTTCTTCCATATGCCATGTTAGCCTGCCATTGATAATGCGTTCCATTAATTTTCCTACACAGCTAAGTAGACTGATAGGTCGATAGCCATTTGGTTCTTCCAGGTCTTTTCCTTTCTTTGGGACTGGTATTAGTATAGCTTCCTTCCATGCCTGTGGGACTATTCCTCTCTTCCAGCTGTTATTTAGGACTGCTAGTAGTTTCTTCTTTGCCTTGGTGCCTAGTCCTATTAGCATTTCATTTGTGATTCCATCCTTTCCTGGTGATTTCTTCTTTTTTAGGGTATTCATTGCCTGTTCCATTTCTTCCATTGTTAGATTTGCCATCATATATTCTGCTGCTGTCTCTGTATTTCTATGATGTATCTGTTTGTCTTTGATTGCTTTCTTCTGTTCAGTTGTAATATCAATGTGGTTTGCATTGGCATAGTGTTCCATTAGTGCATTTGCAGCCTTTTTTCCTGTAAGCAAGGCATTTCCTTGTTTAATTGTTATTTGTTTGTTTCTAGGTCCTTCATTGTTCATGGCTTTCACTAGTTTCCATAGTTTGTTTCCATCCCTGTCAAAATTCAGGTTTTCTGTTTTTTCCCTCCAACGATCTCTTGTTGTTTGATTTACTGTTCTTTTATATTTTGCTGAGATGGCTTTGAGAGAGATGTTCGCTTCAATTGTTTGTTCTCTCTCTGCTGTCTTCCTGGCATCTTCAACTTTGTCCTCCAAACTTTGTAGTTCTTCAGTCCAGTATGGTTTGTAATTTTTCCTCGCTCCTCTTGGAATGGACTCAGTGGCTGCCTGTATTATTGCTCTGTTTAGACTGTCCACCATTTGCTTCATGTTGCCATATCGTGTATTTATGTTTTCACAATATTTGTCTGTTAGTGTGGCAAATCTGTCCCAATCTGCTCGTTTGTAATTCCAGCGGGGCAAGGGCTTTTGCTCCTGTGGAACATACTCCATATTCATTACAAGCTTGATTGGTCTGTGGTCACTACCTGCTAATTGGTCCAGCACATGGCGATCGATTTTGTGGAGGATGTCTCCTGTGCAGAAAGCTAAGTCTGGAGTAGAAGTGGTAATCCATCTTCTGGAGTAGAAGCTCGGTGTGTCATCCGCTTTGTTGAGTAGATGGAGATTTGAGTCTATTTCCCAGTCCTCCACTTCATCTCCTCTTTTGTCAGTATCTGGGTATCCCCATCTTTCTGAACGGCTATTAAAGTCTCCGACAATAATGCAATTTGTGTCAGTTATTTTCATGTTTGAGAGTGTAAGATCCTTATCTGCTGGGCTATAAAGATTGTAAATTCTTATTTTCACGTCCTTTATCATTATATCAACACCTATAATTTCTGTTTGGTTGTCAGAGATCACAGATACTTCGCTGCAAGGTATTGTATTTCGTGTAAGTATTAGAACTCCTCCTTTATGTCCTTCGCGGTCGAAACGTGTGGCCTGATATCCCCTGACTGAAAATTTGTGCTTGGCGTTGAGGTGTGTCTCTTGAATGCATGCCACATCTATTCTATCTTTATGAAGACGCTGTGTCAGGGATTCTTTCTTGTTATAAACTCCTTCGGCATTCCACTGTAGTATGTTGAGTGTCCTTGGTATTTGGTCAATAGCTCTTAACCTACTCCTCTGTGCCTTGACTCCACAGCACAGGGGAAGGTGACCACCAGTAGTCATGGGTGGACCCCCTCGAGGCAGGGGGCCCGGCACTATCACCGCCTGATGGGACTTCACGGGATTAGCACCATAACGATTAATTTTCATCTGTGGCATCATGAAATGACAAAGTTACGTTGCACTGCTTTGTCAAGCCTGTGGCTCAGTACATCCGATTTCGACAAGCATATTTTGGGGTGCTTTCCCTAGCCTTTGACTGTCCCCAGTCTACCTACAAGGCAGCAGGTTTGTGCGTCACTTCGTCTGGTCCCTCTCCCTTGACCTGTCCGACATGGGTGACCCTACCAGTAGCTGTGCTACCGTCGGCATAGCTCTTGGGGTCATTGGAACGCGGAAGCCCCTCTACCTCGTCAAGGTGGACGCACGGCAGAGGGGTTCAAGTTGTTCGAAAGGCAATAGTCGCCAGAATTAAATCATATGATCAGATGAAGGTGAAGCAGACAGCTCCAGAAATTTACATCTCAGTGCAGAATTGCATTTCAAATCAATTACTTCCTGTTGAAGGTTTCGCTGTAATTGACAGAGCTTAGCATCAGGAAATACAAACGGATTTATTAAGAGGGCAACGTTATCCTCCTCTATTCTGAACTCTTGAAATCTCGACTGAAACGAAGTGCCTCGCGTGCCACTTTCTGACAGCTGGCGGGCCACAAGTGGCCCGCGGGCCGTGGTTTGGGAAACCCTTGGTTTAGACGAAATTATGTTGTGCCTGTTTATAGCAGAGCACCTTTCGGCTGACAGATCCGACTTCTCCAGGCATTTGTTGACCGGGTTAACCTCCCCAGGTGTTTCCTAGGACGTTCATTGGAATCTTTGGAATGTTCTGTGTGAAGGTATGTTGGCACAGTATGTGTCATTCCATTCTCCAGTTTGCGTTCTGAATTTTGACTGCCTCACCCTGAGCACATCAAAAGCCACTAGGAGTTGGGTTCCTGTCACTCGTTGTAGTAGTGTTGTTGTTTTTTTTCCCAAATAAATAAATAAAAAACAAAAGAAGCTACTTTCTGACACTACAAGGTAAAGCTTATTCCATCTCGGATAATGCCTTTTGAGGTGTTATGTTCTAAGTCCTCTTATTAGCCACGTCATAGTAAGATGAGGTGGCCGTTTCTTTTCCTCAGTTTCCGTTACTTCCGAGGCAATTTTCTGAAAATTATTCTGTTCCCATTCCACGAGGCTGGACCGTCCGTACTGGTCGAAAACAGTATCTGGGGATTGAACTCGGCCCATTGGTTGAGTACGCCAGCTCATTAGTCAGTTGTGTACACATATTAAAACCTGTTTGATTCTCAGACTGTAATTCATATTGTTAAATGTTGTTTTGGTCATTCCTTTTCTCCGAGTTATGTATCACCTCACACCTGCCATCATCTCTTATTTATTGTCAAAGATAAGAACAGTGATTGACTTGTTTAAGTCATTGCGTTCTATCTTATATTCACAATGGTGTGGTACTGTCTATGATGTCGAGCGATTTGGAAGCAGACGGCTTAGCTTTGATATTTACAGCGGTTTCGACCTTCCGCTTTCAGAAAGCAGTGTCATGCAGGTCCGCGTGGCCGAATGGATAAGAACGGTGTTCTTAAACATCCGGTGTGCGAATGCCGAGGTTAGCGGTTCAACCCTACACCGGACAGCTGAACTAAAATGTTGACCTGTCGTCCTTGACCTGGGGACGTTAATTACAAGTACCTATGAAGTCGGAGTGGGTTCGCCTGAAGGCAAGGGACACTGTTAATAGGGAAAGCTAACCCACACGCACAATTCAGTCCATCACTACTATAAATAGTGTGTATGGTCTACGCTTTGAGTTTAAAGCGAGCGAGTGGGAGAAAAAACAGTGACAAGCTACTGAACGTAAAATTACCTTAGACATTATAAACCGCCAAAATGTGTTGGGGTAGATTGCGACGTCCAGCCAAGGACATATTTTTGTCTGTAACATTTATTGCTTAGTTTACGTACTTGGTTGACCAATTCTCATGTTCTCTTTAAGCTAACGAAACCAACATCTGAGTCTCTCTCTCTCTCTCTCTCTCTCTCTCTCTCTCTCTCTCTCTCTCTCTCTCTCTCTCTCTCTCTCTCTCTCTCTCTCTCTCTCTCCTCTCCCCCCCCCCCCCCAATCTCTTACACGGTATACATAAAAATGGAAGCAAAATTTAATAACACATACTATAACAAGTCTAGACATCTACATAAAACGTGATTTGCGGGTCTACTTACGTTATAAAACGAATTTCATTAGGGCGAGAAGTACAGAACCGTAAAATTTAGAGGGAAAAACAATATCAAGTAACTAGTTCTTGTATTAATGCTATCTTGAAATAATCTTAATTTCTCTCTCCCCCCCCCCCCCCCCTCCCCCCTGGAAACCCTAAAATTCCCCTCTGGGGGGAATTCCCCACCGGTTGAGATCCACTGACCTAGAGAGAAAGTGCTGCAGGGAGTGACCGTAGTCCACTCAGACCCGAGACTCAGTATCCCGAGGTGGTGTAGGGAGTGACCGTAGTCCACTCAGACCCGAGACTCAGTATCCCGAGGTGGTGTAGGGAGTGACCGTAGTCCACTCAGACCCGAGACTCAGTATCCCGAGGTGCTGTAGGGAGTGACCGTAGGCCACTCAGACCGGAGACTCAGTATCCCGAGCTGCTGTAGGGAGTGACCGTAGGCCACTCAGACCGGAGACTCAGTATCCCGAGGAAATAACAGCCGGACACATAACCAGACTGCAACTAGTACTATTAGTATTGGGACTCTTCGCTGGCAGTTGAAGACGAGGACGGAGCACGAATGGGCATGTCTCGAGTGCTATACTGTCTGTGCTATACTGTCTCAACTCTTGTAAATGCACACAGGGAACCTCGCCAGTGTTATGGAGTTTGTGCACTGTGTTGAGAATCTTCTAGTGTGACGTATGGAAGGAAACTGGAGCAATTAGGAGAGATCCGTTTTTATTTTTGTTTACTGTGACTAAACATACACACCATAGATCAGTCATGAATCTTAGGTAGTCAGCATGTTGGCGGTGCAGGCTAGGTGTATCAGACACCCCAGGCCTTATTTACCAGCCACCAGTGGTTCCCACAGGGCTCGGTAGACAGGTCCACGAGTGGATTTTTGAGCCCTTGAATTTGCAGTTGTCAAATTACATACACACGACGTGTGTGTGTGGGGGAGCAACTGGACATATTACTGTGGAGGCAAGCCAATGGAAGCTGGACAAAGTTTGAGACACATATATCAGCATTGCCACGTAGATAATGACCACAATACACAAATATGGGGGGGGGGGGGGTATTACCACGTTCCGTTGTTTCTTCTTCTTCTTCTTCTTCTTCTTCTTCTTCTTCTTCTTCTTCTTCTTCTTCTTCTTCTTGAGACTCCTAGTGGTGTATGGGCCCACCTGCACCCACGTCATGCCCCATGTAAACCAGTTCATTGTTGATTGTATATTGGCTTCATTTTTGTCTATCTAAGGTGTGAGAAAGCCAGTCTTAAACCAATCCTCCTTGGTTGCCTGTTACGACATGCCCAAGAGGCCTACAGTGTTAATGTTCTTTACTTCCCCTTTGGTGCTCCGGCCAGTCACGGGCGCTGGTCTCCTCTGCTAATTGTATGTGAATGTCACACGTGTATTTTTTTGCGTTCACTCGCTTTGAACTTAAGCATAGTCCATACAGAGCTACTGCTTGTACTGGAGTGGTTTTTGTGTGTGGATTAGCTTTCCCTTTTGCCCGTGTTCCTCGTCATCAGGAGAACCAACTTCAGAAGTACTTGTAAATTGGTCATTTGTCAGTGTCAAGGTATAAAACCCATCCTTCCTCAAGTTCAACTGTCCTATAAACAGAATTGTTTTCTGCCAACAGGCGACTCCGGATTATTAGAAATAGAATATTTGAGACAGTAATGATATAGGTTATGCGTCTTATTTTCTCATCTTTAAAAAAAAAAAAAAAAGTCGCTTAAAAGTCGACAGGGTCGAATTCATTGCACCGGGTTTTATCCCATATGGCTCGGTCTCTTTCCGTAGCTCTAGCGACGACCCACAGGAGTCTCCGAAAACTTTCACCCGTGAACCGAAAGACGCGGCCCGGAATCGAACCCACAACCTTCGGAGCCTGAGTTAAACGGCTTGACTACTTCGCCACGGAGTCTTCCACATCTAATCGCAACAAGATCATCTTGTACCTTGTGGTGTCGATGTGAAGCATAAACAGCGGGAGAGTGCCCGTTTATGGACTTCGTATATTGAGATTCCCATGTATTCTGTTATTCCTTTTGTCCATCATGGTCGGCCACTTCTTCTGGTTCCATTTGGTCTGTACATCATTGCTTGTTGTGGTATACTGTTAGTTGGTAGCCTAGTTATATGGGCGATTTAATCATTTCTGGTTTTCTCCCTTCTTGATACACTGAGTATTCTTCTCAGGAATCTAACATGCACTGTTATAATTTTTCTGTTCTTTATTGTCCAGGTGTAGCATAGAGTTGGTAGGAAGATTCTGTTATATGGTGCCTTTTTAGTGACTGCTGATACGCATGCGTTCTTTATTATTTCTTGAGTTGGTTTGCCGTATTTCATCTTATTTTATTCCTCCTGGAAATATGACAAGTTTAGTTGAGGGGTCATACCACCCCATGTAATAATCCATGGGTCATATTACCCGTTGTAACGAAGTTCACACTGACTGCTAATTTACTTACTTTTTTGTTTGTTTGTTAGCATATCCTTTACAGGACATCGCTGTCAACATCAGCATCGTTCAGCTGATTGTTGATTTCTTGGCAAGATTACGCTCAGTAGTTTACCATTGCTTTCTGAGCGACCGGCTCACATACCCCGTAAGTCACCGACGCGATTCGAACCACTGCTGATTCTCACCGTCGTCACGTTACTTACGAGATTGCGGAGAAAAGTTGCTAACCTCTAGACCAGGGGTGGCCAACCTTTTCAGCTGGCGGGCCAAATGTCAGAAATAATATTTTCTGCCGGGCCAAGCACCTAATTTATTATTTTTTTTTTTTTTTTTGGGGGGGGGGGGGGGGGTAATTAAAGTAAACAAGCAAGCGTGCTACAACCTCGACAACAGCATCGCTTCCCAATCCGCGGGCCGCAACATGACGTCCGGCGGGCCGCATGCGGCCCGCGGGCCTCGTGTTGGCCACCCATGCTCTAGACAATTTACTTACTAGGGACGTTTAAATCCTTAGCTATGTGTTGTTTTCATATAACGATAGTAGTTCCCGCTCGAGAGGTCATATTGCCCGCTTTGAGAACCGGTGATCAAACAGGACATACACATGTACACGTGTTTACCTTGTTCTGTACCAGGAACGGATTACATCCTTTTCTACGCCTGGTTCCCACCTGACGAGTACAGGTGACAGTACCACGCAGGATGTCACGTGATGTCACGTTTGAATCTGGGATCCCTCCGTCGTCAACCCCTGTTGTCTAGACAAAAGGTCGAAGGTGAAGGCGAGCAAGTGTTCAGCAAATAAACATGACAATTACGTTTTACTTTTTGTGATCGAAGACGCGGCGAAAGTAATGAGTGCAGTAAGTGATTCGCGGCATGACTAAGTTCATACAGGGCATCGAATCAGAGCTGACGACTACCTATAATAAAAATACCTTGTTCAAGTGCTGGTCTCGGAAACCGCAGTCAACTGAAGGACATGGTTCGAAGAGGTCACATGCTGGACACAATGCTAATAATATGCCGTTAAGTCTCGATCCTCAAATATTATATAATGTCTCATATTATGTAATAAGTTTCACATTATATACGAAAATATTCTCCTATATTATGTCAGATGCCGTGCTCCCTGGCCTAGGGTTTAACGTCTTTCACCGTAATCCCGTATACACTCGTGAGTAACGTGACGTGCGCGAGAATGGGTAGCGGTTCACTCCGCGTTGGTAACTTAGGGGTATGTGAGCCGGTCGCTCAGAAAGCAGTGGCAAACTACTGAGCGTAATCTTGCCAAGAAATAAACAATCAGCTGAAAAATGCTGGTGTTGTCTGCGATGTCCTGTAAAGCATATGACCAAAAAAAATATATATATATTAGTCATTAATTCATTTAGTTAACATGACCCTTGCAAAACTTCACTCCCATAACAACCTTCTGGAAAACTTCTCGGTCGTAAGCAAGATGTCCCGCGTCCGTCCGATACACCCATCTGGAGATCATCTGCTACTTCCTGCACCCGTCTTCTCTTTAGCCTTCCTCTTCTTCTCTTCCCCGGCATATAGCTCCATTATTGTTCTCTCCAAATTGTTATAACGTGTCAAGTGACAAACATTTCACAATTTTCTTTACTTTGTTGTCTGTTGTAGCCAGTCTTCTTTGGTATTCAGCTTTTGTTGTATGGATGCATTTGTTCTTTTCTGTATCCAAGATATTCTTAGAACTCGTCTATAACACTTATATTGAAAGGCATTTATGCGCTTTTCAGCTTGTTTAGTAAGTGTCTAGGTCTCGCAGGCGTATTTTGCAATGGAAAAGATGCATGTTCTTGAGAATCTGTTTGTAGTTCTATCTGTCCCACTCCACAATTTATTCAATTGTTTTAGTTTCTGAAGAGCAATAGATACTCGTTTATAGTAATTAATGATCCAAGATATTCGAAGTGATGACTGCACACGTCTATCGGCACGGCATGTAATGATGATAGAACCAATCAAATCACCACTAAGTGATGCATACGTGGATGTCAACCACATCTGGGTGATATCGCCACATCACATGGGACAAAAATAGATCTAGTTGCTGAATAGTGATCGTGTGAACTAGCCAACCTTTATCGCCCACACTTATCGGTATAGCGCGAGAGGATAATATCTAATAAAGTCACCATATGTCTATGTTCTTCTAAAAGATATGTTATTGTTTTCGCACAGTCATGTGATTCAAGGAGTGGTCAAATATGGATGATGAAGTCGTGGGTGCAACTGGCTATTTGGTGACTGGAGACATTGTTGAGTGGTAGGGACATTTAAATCACCACCAAGTACTTATCCTCCTGGACGAGCGCGCGGGCAACCTCCCACGACTGACGTATAACCGTGCTCAGACGCACAATGTGCTATGTCATTCTCGTAGTCCGGATAGCGCGCTATATTTAGACACACGTCAATACGTTTCGTTGGGCTGGTGTGCTGAAGGAGAACTGCGTAGTAAAGTTCCAGGGCTCCTTGCAGTCTGTTTACTAGCGTGATCTCGTCAAAATATAAACAAACCGAAAAATAAGGCCGACGGTACTCAGTCAGGCAGCCGTCTTCTTCTGTTGCGGGCGTTTGGTGTAATTCTTAAGATTAAACAAGAACACTATATGATTAAAATACACGTATATTTCTTTATCAGTTACTGGGCGTTTGAAACTGATGTTTTCATAACGTTATGGATTCGTTTTTAAAGTTTGTTTTTTGTATGTTGGTAAGTAAAAATGACGGTGGTGTTAACAATAGAGCCCGTATTTTAGTGCCGTAAGGTAAGAAGCCGAGGTGGGCCGATGTAGATTACTGTAACGCAGATGTTTTTTTAAACTAATGTGGTGGTGGGCCTGTTGATTCGTCGGGTGGGTGGAAATTACATTTGGTTGTTGCGAAACTGGGTTTGGCTGTGTTAGTTGAAACCAGGATAGTAAGTATTTTTAGGAGATTAGGCAAGTTGCGTTTGTTCTTTGGCCAGTTCGGTAGGTAGTGTTTATCTGTGACGAGGAAGGTAGGTGATGTTTGTTTTTTGCAGAGTATAGAGACATTGTGTGTTTTTCTATGGACATTGGCAATGCCTGTTTGTTGCTTGGCGCGACAGGTAGGTTGGGTGTTTGAAGAATTGTGTAAATGACGCTGGTTCTTTAGCACTTAAGCTTGGCGTTATGTAAGTTGTTTTGTTTGGTTATGTAAGGTGCGATTGTGCTGTAGCGGGTTGAGTGTGCTTGTGGCGGACTGCGGCTGTCCTCTGGCTAGTTAATGCGGCTTGTGGTTGTTCTGTGACAAGCGATGCGGGTTGTGAGGGCTCTGTGACGAGCAGGTGAGCTGTGGTTGTCCTGTGACTAGTCAAGTTTGTTGTTGGTGTCCTGTGACGAATCTGGTTCTTTGTGGCTGTCCTGTGACAAGTTAATGTTTGTTGTGGTTGTTCTGTGACAAGACAAGTGGGCTGTATAAGCTGTGGTTGTAGTGGGCTGTATAAGCTGTGGTTGTAGTGGGCTGTATAAGCTGTGGTTGTTCTGTGACAAGTTATATAACAACAGGCGTATTGACTTTGTTGTTTAAACAAAATTGCTTAGACCGTTTTCATTGTTGGACGAGTCAAGTTTGGTTAAGTTGTATTCGTTCAGGCCGATTCTTCCTCATGTGTGCATTACCTGTTCAGATGTCTCATTCTAGGTATTAGAAACGAGCTGTAATAGTAATTGTTTTACATGTTCGTTTTGTTGCATCAGCTCTAGTGAACCAGGCGACACCGACCAGAACCCTCATGCTGTTGTGATCTTTTGGCAAGATTACGTTCAGTAGTTTTCCATTGCTTTTTGAGTGACTGGTCACTGGGATGCCGCCTCTCCAGATATGTATTGGACCAGTAAATACACTGATGCGGTCGCGCTAGCGAAGCGAAGGTGGTAGCGAACCCTAATGGTAATGTTAAGGACACGGTCGTGACGTGAGTTCGATGCTTGGGCTCGTTGCTTGCCATGAGGGAAAGATAGGCCACCTGTCCTTCCTTGCTGTCGGTCTACAAACTGTGATCAGGGTATCAAAGCATAACAAGAAACTGCCCTGAGACAGTGTATGATGATGATTAAATGCACTGGTCACAGTTAAAAGGAAACTGCTTTGAGACAATTTATTATTATTATGATTTAAATACCCTAGTCACAGTTCAGGTAATATGCACTTGGTGCGACAGAGACATTAACTGATCAAGTGCCATAGGATGATTAATTGTCTTAAGCGAATTCCCGTATCTGCCATGAGCTTATATACAGTAGTTTTCCTCACGCAACCCCCTTGCTACCATAATAACTTTTAAGTCGTAATTGTGACACACCCATGCTTCCCATTTCACGCCATTCATTTTTGATTCGTCCAACCCTTCTTTTTGTGTGGCATTGAATCTGTGAATTCCTTTGATGATCGCTTCTCGTTACATTAACCTCTTAACAATTTCATACCCTTGACATGACGTTGCGGTCAACCCCAGCGTTTATCGGCTGTGCTAGGCGATTTTACGTAGCAAATCACAACCGCGGCTGGAAATGATTGCCACGTCCTACAAAGGAGAGGTTGGCTTGGCTGAGAGGTTTAAAGCATATAAACTTTCTCGTCCGACAGCAGCATATTGGATTCATCCCACGTGCTGTCAACTCATCATCATCATCAAGTGCCCTGCCAGCTGGCGTAGGCGTTCATGGCTCTCCTCAGATCTCGGTCTTTGCTGTTCTGGATCAACTCTGCAGATGATATTTCTCCATAGCAACGTCTCAATCCATCCAGCATCATTTCTCTTGGTCTGCCTCTCTTCCCCTCGATCTTTCCAGTTGTCACGATGTTCTCCAATGTCTCTCTTCTCATCACATGACCAAAGCAAGCTGTTTGTCTCTTTCTTATTGTTGCATATAGTATTCTAGTTTCATCATCCTCTGTCGGTTAATCGTTGACAATGACTGTTACTCTGGCAGTCCCAGGATTTCGCAACATTTGTCTAAAAAACCGCAACTCAGTTGCTTCTAAGTTTGCCGTCAGTTGCGAATTAGAAATCAACTCAAAGCGATTTTCTTCATCATCGCGAGAGGCAGATTTTAAATCCTGATTCGGGGAGTTGAGAAACTGCCTTCGCTAACCCCTAGACCACAGACGCCGCCATTAGCCCGTTAAACCGCGGTTAATTCACTCTTTCTTGATACAGATAACTTCATCATCATCATCATCATCATCATCATCCACTTTTGCTGTCAAGCGTCGTGGGGAGGAATAATTGACGTTTCAGCGCCCGAGGGGTGGCACTGGATAGTGTCATTCCGTGTGATTGTAGAATGTCTTTGATGTGGTCAATCTATTTTCTTCTTGGGCATGTCTTGCTCTAGTAGCAGATCATCTTTGATGTAGGACTAGTGCTGCTAGTTGTTTGTGTTGCGTTCTAACGAGATAACCGAATCATTTGATTTTATGACTTTCAATATATGTGGCACAAGGTGTTGATCCCACTGTCTGTCTGATAATATCATTTCTTATTCGGTCTCCGATAGTTAAGTTAAGGCAAGGTTGAGTTAACTTATGATGTGACGCTGCGTGCCCTTCCCAACTTCAAAGACATTATCTGGTCTCAGTTTATTGATTTACTGTGACATGGTGGTTAGTTGACTTTTTTTCCCCCACCGAGACAGTAGTTAGGGTTCGAATCCCCAATAGGATTCTTTCTTTCGAACCCGTGAAATGAGTAACGCATTTTTTCAGTGAGTACTTAGCGGGCTTGCGTTGGCGAAGAAGAAAACAGCGAGGCTGGTAGCTGGCCATAGTTTGCATGCGTCGTTATTGGTAGATGTCGTCATTGATTGTTCCCCATACGTGATCGCGGGTGGCTTTTAGAAATAATCTTCGTCACTGGTGTGTTCCCCCGTGTGTCTGAGCGAGTGACTTTTAGAAATGACAACTACGCAGGGGTTTGTCGCACATGAATGCCAACGACTTTCGGGAATGACAAATATGCAGGGGCGTGTCGCGCATGTGATGACGAAGTGGGCAGGTGCGTCATACAAGTGCGAGGGTGACTTACCGACGGAATAACAACTACCGGATAATGGCGGAAATGGCGCAGTGGGGCTTTCTGTGCCATTCCAACACAGCCGTCCAGGTTCTATCGCGGACGTAGGTTTTCTTGTTTTAACATCCACACACAGAAATGTCGATCCTGCATTGTAAAATGAGTAATAACCAGTTACCTCACCTCATAATGTCGTGACTCGTGAAGTGTAAAGACTAACTTGACAGTACTAGGACAATTTCTGCTCTTGGAATACCAAATACACCGGCGGTGTATGGCCCCACGTACTGTCAGCAGCGGCTGACGGAACTGTGCCATTCGTGACCAGTGTTACCTTATTTAACATGATTAGTCATTCCCTTTCCCATAGTGACACAGCAGAAACTTGAGGCCGGCCAACGTATGTCTCATGTTTAAAGTTCTGTGTATTGAAGTTTGACTTTACTATCAACGTGTCCGCATCGTGTTGTCTTTGTTTTGTTTATTACTGTTTAATTAAAATGTGTTGTTGTCAACACAACATCGTGTGTTAAAATAATCGCTGTACAGGAAGTCTTTCTTTAAAAACAAATGGTCGGGGTGTGGGCCGGAAGAATAAGAGCGGTCGCTCTTAAACTTTGTTTACGCTGATGGCGTGGTAGCGGGTTTAGCCACAACAGCTGTCTGTTGGAATAAAATGTTGACTGGGAGTCTCTGGCAAAGTGGTCAAGCTGTCTGACTCGGGCTCCGAAGGTCGCGCCCATCGGTTCACGGGTGCTTTTTCGGAGACTCCTGAGGGTTGTAGCTGGAGCTACGGAGTTCGTGCTTTGCGCGACGCTTTCCGCGCTGCGGAAAGAGACTGAGCCATATGGGATAAAACCCGGTGCAATGAAGTCGACCCTGTCGACATTTAAGCGACATTTTTATGTTGACTTCTCATCCTCGTCTTTGGGACGTAAATTACAAGGACCCCAGACGTCGGTGTGCGTTCGCCTGATGTGGGACACTGGTAATTAGGGAAAGCTAATCCACACGCGCATATCAGTCCAACGCACTCCCCAGTGTGAGCAATTACTAGTGGTAGTATTTCAAAGCGAGCGAAGAGAAATAAAACTACAAGAGACAGGTAGAAATGGAGACCATTTCCTGCACTGGGAGAGACACATTATATGTGACTTAATAGTAAACACATACATATTCCAAATGCAGAAATGTGTGTGTCCTGTGGGGAATATTGTGTGTGTCGCCTGGGACATATTGTGTTTGTCTAGTCTAGGGAATATTGTGTATGTGTGTCTTCTGAGAAATATTTTGTGAGCTGGGACATATTGTGTATATGTTTATATGTTTCACTGTGTTTATGTGTGTAAATAAAGTCGCACACACACTATATATATATATATATATATATATATATATATATATATATATATATATATATATATATATATATATATATACACACACACACACACACACACATGCGTGTGTGTGTTTACTGGTTATGTTACTGGTTATGTGACACTATGTCTTCATCCACAGCTGCTTCTAGCATGTTGGTTGCGTCATCACCTGCCACACCGTCGAGCGTGACCGTCAGAAATCAGCCCATGAGGTGATATCGATCACTGCCAGAACCGACCGAGTGCCCATACAGTGGGGGAAGGAGCGTTATGCCATTTTTATCAGTCACTGTGTTAATTTCACTTCACGGGACTGGTAACAATGGCGTGATAACCTTCCCATAGCAACAATTGGAGTTATCAGCGCAACATTCACAATGGAAGGAACAGTGGAAGCTGGGGCGTGTGTTACAGTCAACACTGTAGAGAAGTGAATACCAACCATTAAAAGGTTTTAATTTTTTTGGGGTTCTACATTACAGAATCAACAAGCTGGGAAGGCCTGTATTCAGTCAATCAAACAATGGCTTTGCCTTGAATGTGCATTGTTCAAGCAGCTTTACATATACAAACAAAACAACAGCAACTAATTCAAAGATCTGTGCGCGCCATGGCAGAATGTGGCCATTATTTGAACAATATAGTTCTTGCATCAATAGTAGACATTCACATAGAGCTGTTGTTCTTGACAATATGTAGGCACTATTTGAGCAGCAATATTATTCTTGTCATCAATACGTGTAGGTGTTAGTTACCAACAATGTAATTCTTGTCATCAAAACATGTGGTCGTCTCTGTCTTCCCCTCAATCTTGCCAGTTGTCACCAAGTTCTCCAATTTATTTCTTCTCATAATGTGTTCAAACAATTGTGACTGTCTACGTTTAATTTTTCAAATCAGTTTACGGTTTTCATTTGCTTCATATAGGACTTGCTCATTTGATTTTCTGTCTGTCCATGGTATTCATTGCATTTTCTTCAGAAACCACATTTCCACTGCCGTTATATGTTTTTCAGCTTATAAACTTATCATCTACGTTTCACATTCATACAAAAGTACAAGCTCAATGTAGCACTTTAACACTCTTTTTCTCATTGCACTTGATATGTATTTATTAGTCAGTATGTTGTCGATGTTGCAAAAAGCTACTGATGCCATAGGGAATTATTATTCTAATCTCTTCAAGGAATCTCCATCACCACTCTTCCAAAATAGTTGTACTGATTCACTTGTTTAAGAATATTCCCATGTATCCTTATATTACATGACCCAGTCACAGTTCTGTACACAATCTGGTGTTCATTACCCAGTCAACACAACATGGTGTACATTACTCAGTCACAGCTCTGTACACAACCTGGTGTTCATTACCCAGTCAACACAACATGGTGTACATTATCCAGTCAACACAACATGGTGTACATTACCCAGTCAACACAACATGGTGTACATTACCCAGTCAACACAACATGGTGTACATTACCCAGTCAACACAACATGGTGTACATTACCCAGTCAACACAACATGGTGTACATTACCCAGTCAACACAACATGGTGTTCATTACCCAGTCAACACAACCTGGTGTTCATTACCCAGTCAACACAACCTGGTGTTCATTACCCAGTCAACACAACATGGTGTACATTATCCAGTCAACACAACATGGTGTACATTACCCAGTCAACACAACATGGTGTACATTACCCAGTCACAGCTCTGTACACAACATGGTGTACATTACCCAGTCACAGCTCTGTACACAACCTGATGTTCATTACCCAGTCACAGCTCTGTACACAACCTGGTGTTCATTACCCAGTCACAGCTCTGTACACAACCTGGTGTTCATTACCCAGTCACAGCTCTGTACACAACATGGTGTACATTACCCAGTCACAGCTCAGTACACAACATGGTGTACATTACCCAGTCACAGCTCTGTACAAACCATGGTGTGCATTATTCTTGTTCAGATTCATGGGCACTTGCGCTGATAATGTCATGAGCCTGGTCGGACAAGCATCCAAACCTGGACTCATCACAAGCTAAGTAATAGAAGGGTAGGCCGCTTGATCTTCTTGTACCTGTCACATGACATGTCCATATCTGTGACGAAACAGCTACAGATCGGCATATCTCTGCATAATAGCCCTTTGAAGGGAGTGCGAGGCGGTGGTCTCCCTTGAAATTAATATCAATTAATAGGGGATTTCCCTAGAAACGTAGTGCGGGGCGGAGCTATTCTAGTTATTTATAGAACAATCTAGAATGTTCCCTCAAGTGCCTACGTGGGAAATAGCTCTAAGTTCACGAGTGCTTCAGGCAGCACGGGTTGGTGGAACTAATCGTGACTCTGGTTTTCTTCATGAATCATGAAAGTCACGCGGCCCGTGTAGGCGAGTGGAAGGCGCACTGACATTGTCGTGGTCAGTCGCCCACCAAATCTCAGCGTGAACAGATCGCAGCCAACAGGCTGATGTAATTTTGATGTCAATAATCGCGGCCAGTGCGGACATCTGCAGTCAAGGTTGTGATTCTTCAATCACCGGTTAGTTGAATACTTATTCTATTATTTAATTGTTGTCGTGATGCCGTGCTGAGTTCCCGGAATGAATTAATTGCCGTCGCAAAATTGAGTTATCCGTTACAGTTGGCGGTTGCATATTTAAGTAGGCTTTATCGATCAGCGATGTAATGTGTTACCTGACGGAACAAGCCGTATTCCACAGCGAGTGGTGTGTACATAAAATAGGCCGAACGATGTGCGTTACAGTGTGTAGCAGTTACTGGTTTGGTTTATTAAGTACGCAGGCAAGGCGACAGTTTGTCAGTCATTACATCAACATGCATGACGCTGTAAATGATAAGGTAGAGCTTATTATTAGAGATGTTGAATGTGCTTCGTGACATTAGAATTGTAACTTAATTGTTCTATCAGTGGTGGTGATTTTTCGAGGAATCAAGGTGAGATCAGCAGTGGTGTATTTGCTGTGTGCAGATAGCCGTGTTATTCCGCGTAAGCCGAATGGTGTTGCATCGATAGGATAACAGGCGGTTTTGTCACAATATCAGGAAACTGCTTCGGGACAAATGAAATTAAGTATAGCTCTATACAACACATAACAGACCTTGTTTACACATGTAATTAAGTATAGTTCTATACAACACATAACAGACCTTGTTTACACATGTAATTAAGTATAGTTCTATACAACACATAACAGACCTTCCCTACACATGAAATTAAATATAGTTCTATACAACACATAACAGACCTTGTTTACACATGTAATTAAGTATAGTTCTATACAACACATAACAGACCTTGTTGACACATGCAGTTAAGTATAGTTCTATACAACACATAACAGACCTTGTTTACACATGAAATTAAGTATAGTTTTATACAACACATAACAGACCTTGTTGACACATGCAGTTAAGTATAGTTCTATACAACACATAACAGACCTTCCCTACACATGAAATTAAGTATAGTTCTATACAACACATAACAGACCTTGTTTACACATGTAATTAAGTATAGTTCTATACAACACATACAGACCTTCCCTATACATGAAATTAAATATAGTTCTATATAACACATAACAGACCTTGTTTACACATGAAATTAAGTATAGTTTTATACAACACATAACAGACCTTGTTGACACATGCAGTTAAGTATAGTTCTATACAACACATAACAGACCTTGTTTACACATGAAATTAAGTATAGTTCTACACAACACATAACAGACCTTGTTTACACATGTAATTAAGTATAGTTCTATACAACACATAACAGACCTTGTTTACACATGAAATTAAGTATAGTTGTATACAACACATAACAGACCTTGTTGACACATGCAGTTAAGTATAGTTCTATACAACACATAACAGACCTTGTTTACACATGAAATTAAGTATAGTTCTATACAACACATAACAGACCTTGTTTACACATGTAATTAAGTATAGTTTTATACAACACATAACAGACCTTGTTTACACATGAAATTAAGTATAGTTTTATACAACACATAACAGACCTTGTTGACACATGCAATTAATTATAGTTCTTTACAACACATAACAGACCTTGTTTACATATGCAATTAAGTATAGTTCTATACAATACTTAACAGACCTTGTTTATACATGAAATTAAGTATAGTTCTATACAACAAATAACAGCCCTTCTCTACACGTGAAATTAAGTATAGTTCTATACAACACATAACATACCTTTTTTTACACAAGAAACTAAGTATACTTCTATACAACACATAACAGACCTTGTTGACACATGTAATTAAGTATAGTTCTATACAACACATAACAGACCTTGTTTACACATGAAATTAAGTATAGTTTTATACAACACATAACAGACCTTGTTGACACATGCAGTTAAGTATAGTTCTATACAACACATAACAGACCTTGTTGACACATGCAGTTAAGTATAGTTCTATACAACACATAACAGACCTTGTTTACACATGTAATTAAGTATAGCTCTACACAACACATAACAGACCTTGTTTACACATGTAATTAAGTATAGTTCTATACAACACATAACAGACCTTGTTTACACATGAAATTAAGTATAGTTTTATACAACACATAACAGACCTTGTTGACACATGCAGTTAAGTATAGTTCTATACAACACATAACAGACCTTGTTGACACATGCAGTTAAGTATAGTTCTATACAACACATAACAGACCTTGTTGACACATGTAATTAAGTATAGCTCTACACAACACATAACAGACCTTGTTGACACATGCAGTTAAGTATAGTTCTATACAACACATAACAGACCTTGTTTACACATGTAATTAAGTATAGTTCTATACAACACATAACAGACCTTGTTTACACATGTAATTAAGTATAGTTCTATACAACACATAACAGACCTTGTTTACACATGAAATTAAGTATAGTTTTATACAACACATAACAGACCTTGTTGACACATGCAGTTAAGTATAGTTCTATACAACACATAACAGACCTTGTTTACACATGAAATTAAGTATAGTTCTATACAACACATAACAGACCTTGTTTACACATGTAATTAAGTATAGTTCTATACAACACATAACAGACCTTGTTTACACATGAAATTAAGTATAGTTTTATACAACACATAACAGACCTTGTTGACACATGCAGTTAAGTATAGTTCTATACAACACATAACATACCTTTTTTACACATGCAATTAAGTATAGTTCTTTACAACACATAACAGACCTTGTTTACATATGCAATTAAGTATAGTTCTATACAACACTTAACAGACCTTGTTTATACATGAAATTAAGTATAGTTCTATACAACAAATAACAGCCCTTCTCTACACGTGAAATTAAGTATAGTTCTATACAACACATAACATACCTTTTTTTACACAAGAAACTAAGTATACTTCTATACAACACAAAACAGACCTAGTTTACATATGAATTTAATTATACTTCTGTACAACACAACAGACCTTGTTTACACAGGAAATTAAGTATAGTTCTATACAACACATAACACACCTTTTTACACACAGTAGGCCTTATTCTGGCACAGATATACAGTTGTAACACAGATCACCATGTAACCTACCAGCTGGCCTAGGCATTCTTACCTCATCACAGATCTGTCCTTAGTGTTCTGGACAACTCTGCTGATGATATTCATCCATGCCATCGTGGCAGTTCATCTGCTTCTTTCCCCACTGATCTTTCCGGTCGTTGCAATATTTTCAAGTGCCTCTCTCCTCATTACATGACCACAGAGCATTCGGTGTCTCTTTCCTAAAGATGTATATAACGTGTGAGTGTCGTTAGACTCTTCAAGGTAATTGTGGAAAAACACATGGCAGGGGTTATGATCTGTCCCAAATATAGTTCTATATTACACATAGCAAGGGTTATTCTTACCCAGATATAGTTCTATATTGCAAAAGATGGGTGATATTATACCCCAAATATATTTTTATACACGATATGGCAGGTCTTATTCTGCACCAGGTATATTACACAGATATATTACACATGGCAGTGATATTCTGCCCCATATATAGTTCTATATTACACATGGCAACTGATATTCTACCCCAGATATAGTACTATATTACACATGGCAACTGATGTTCTACATTAGATATAGTTGTAAATGACAGGTGATTTTGTACCCTAGATATAGTTCTACATTAACCCTAGATATAGTTCTACATTAACCCTAGATATATAGTTCTACATTAACCCTAGATATATAGTTCTACATTAACCCTAGATATAGTTTTACATTACACATGACAAGCGATGTTCTACCCCAGAAATAGTTATATTATATGCATGGCAGGTGATGTTCTACCCCAGATATAGCACTATATAACACATGTAAGGTGATGTTCTACTCTAGATATAGTTCTATATTACACATGTAAGATGATATTCTACCCCAGATATAGTTATATATTACACATGTAAGATGATATTCTACCCCAGATATAGTTATATATTATACATGTAAGATGATGTTCTACCCCAAATATAGTTATATATTACACATGTAAGATGATATTCTACCCCAGATATAGTTATATATTATACATGGCAGATGATGTTCTACCCCAGATATAGTTATATATTACACATGTAAGTTGATGCTCTACCCCAGATATAGTTATATATTATACATGGCAGGTGATATTCTGCACCAGATATAGTTCTATATTATACATGGCAGGTGATATTCTGCACCAGATATAGTTCTATATTATACATGGCAGGTGATATTCTGCACCAGATATAGTTCTATATTATACATGGCAGGTGATATTCTGCACCAGATATAGTTCTATATTATACATGGCAGGTGATATTCTGCACCAGATATAGTTCTATATTATACATGGCAGGTGATATTCTGCACCAGATATAGTTCTATATTATACATGGCAGGTGATATTCTGCACCAGATATAGTTCTATATTATACATGGCAGGTGATATTCTGCACCAGATATAGTTCTATATTATACATGGCAGGTGATATTCTGCACCAGATATAGTTCTATATTATACATGGCAGGTGATATTCTGCACCAGATATAGTTCTATATTATACATGGCAGGTGATATTCTGCACCAGATATAGTTCTATATTATACATGGCAGGTGATATTCTGCACCAGATATAGTTCTATATTATACATGGCAGGTGATATTCTGCACCAGATATAGTTCTATATTACACATGGCAGGTGATATTCGGCACCAGATACAATTCTAAACCATACATTGCGAGTGTTGTTCTGGCCCAGATATAGTTCTAAACATCACATGACAAGCCTTACTCTAGCACATAGAAAAGCTCTTTCTACCAGACAACTGCTCTGTATGCTATAACACTACAAATATTGAATAAGAACAATCAATTCACCATCACGCAGCAAGAAACTTTGCTCTAATCATGGCACCCTGAAAGACTTCCAGGCCTGTGCCTGTTCTCATACACTCATATCCACTGTCCTGCGTCCACTTGTGTACTAATGGACTCCCTTTTCTCCCAGGAACCATGCCTTCCACCACTACTGATGGACTCCCTTCCTATTCTCACAGGAACCATGTCTTCCACCACTATTGATGGACTCCCTTCCTATTCTCACAGGAACCATGCCTTCCACCACTACTGATGGACTCCCTCCCTATTCTCCCAGGAACCATGCCTTCCACCACTACTGATGGACTCCCTTCCTATTCTCACAGGAACCATGCCTTCCACCACTACTGATGGACTCCCTTCCTATTCTCACAGGAACCATGCCTTCCACCACTACTGATGGACTCCCTTCTTATTCTCCCAGGAACCATGCCTTCCACCACTACTGATGGACTCCCTTCCTATTCTCACAGGAACCATGCCTTCCACCACTACTGATGGACTCCCTTCCTATTCTCACAGGAACCATGCCTTCCACCACTACTGATGGACTCCCTTCCTATTCTCACAGGAACCATGCCTTCCACCACTACTGATGGACTCCCTTCCTATTCTCACAGGAACCATGCCTTCCAAAACTACTGATGGACTCCCTTCCTATTCTCACAGGAACCATGCCTTCCACCACTACTGATGGACTCCCTCCCTATTCTCACAGGAACTGCTAGCCTACGGGACACCCTTCGGCAAGGTGGAGTACCCGTTTAGCCTCCCGATCAGGGTTACGTGAAGCCATGCGTGCAGGTGGTGGATGAAGAGCAGCCGACAGATAGTTGTAGGTTATGGTCTCCACCTTCACGACGGTAGGCAGAGGATCTCTTTTTTTTCTTCGAGGAGACAATGGCTATGGTCACTGCTAGGAAGGAAAGCAATGGCAAACTACCTTCTTTATAGATGCCAAGAAAATCATGTTGTGTGGGACTCATCGATAATCAGAGAAACAGCGTAAATGGGTGCTCCATAGGAGCAGCCTCGCCCGGTATGGATAGTCAGGCGTACCAGGTGACTCCAGACCGTCAACAGGCTACTAGGTGCAAAAGATTAATATCACTGAAAGTAGGAACTTGGAATGTTAGAACAATGAATGCAGATGGAAAATTAGAAAACATCAAAAAAGAAATGGAGAGAGAGAAGATTAACATATTAGGAATATCGGAAACGAGATGGAAAGGAGCAGGGATAAGGACAGGAGAGGATTGTAAGATTATTTACTCTGGGGAAGAAGAACAGCAAAGAAGTGTAGCCATTATATTAGATAAGCAAACATCAAATTCTGTCAAAGGATATCGGGCTGTGTCAGACAGAGTTCTATTAGTAAAATTAAACAGAAGACCTTTTAAAATAAATGACATTCAAGTATATGTCCCAACAAGTGAATGCAGTGAAGAAAGTATAGAGGAATTTTATAATGGCATGGAGTCTGCTTTGAAGAACTGTAAAAAATCAGAAATAAATATCATAATGGGTGATTTCAACGCAAAAATAGGAAAGCAAAGCGATGGATGCAGTGTAGGCAACCATGGTTTGGGAGAGAGAAATGAAAGAGGATACAGACTTGTAGAATGGGCAAAAGAACAAGAAATGGTTGTAGGAAACACCTGGTGTAAACAGCATCCTAGAAGATTATGGACATGGAGGAGTCCAGACAGCAGGATTAAAAACCAAATAGATTACATCCTGATTAGCAAACGGTTTCGAAATGCGTTAACAGTCCTAAAAACAGTTCCAAATGCAGACTGTTACAGTGATCACAGATTAATTATAGGCACATTGAGGGTACCGTTAAAGAAAGTCAAGTACACAGCAGGAAACCCTAACTATGACTTGTGCAAATTGAAAACTGACAAAGAAATACAAGATAATTTTAACATAGAAGTAAAGAACAAATTTGATTTATTGTCTGATCTAAAGATCCTATTTCAAGATGTAGATGATAAATGGTTATCAACCAAGATAAGACAGAATATATGGTAATTTCAAGAGATGGGATGGCTAAAAACTCTGGCCACATACAAATAGATAATATGACCATTAAAAGAACGGAAACATACAAATACCTGGGTACAATCTTCAACTGCTCCAACATCATAAGGGAAGAAATACAAACTAGAATCAACTCTGGAAATAAGATATACTATGCACTACAACATCTACTAAAATCAAAGTCGCTATCTCGTAACACCAAAATCACAGTATACAAAACACTGATCAGACCAGTTGTGCTGTATGGCTCTGAAACCTGAAGTACAACGAAAGGAGACGAAGCCTTGTTACAAACCTTTGAGAACAAAATTTTAAGACGCATCTTTGGACCCATTAGGGATACACAAAGTGGAGAGTGGAAAAGAAGAAGTAACAAAGACATTTATGATTTGTTTAAGTCCCCGCTAATCACTGGTATCATGAAGGCTAATAGACTACAATGGCTGGGGCATATAGAAAGAATGGAAGATAATAGGGAAACAAAACTCGCTTACACTCAGGAAATAAATGACCGTAGACCCCGAGGTAGACCAAGAAGGCGGTGGAGAGATAATATACATACAGACCTACAAGCACTTGGAATCAACGACTGGCAAGAGAAGGTCCACCAGAGAGACGAATGGAGACAGATTGTATTTGCAGCAAAGAACCTCAATGGCTCGGAATGCTGAAGAAGAAGAGAAGAAGATCTTTGGACCCATTAGGGATACACAAAGTGGAGAGTGGAAAAGCAGAAGTAACAAAGACATTTATGATCTGTTTAAGTCCCCGCTAATCACTGGTATCATGAAGGCTAATAGACTACAATGGCTGGGGCATATAGAAAGAATGGAAGATAATAGGGAAACAAAACTCGATTACACTCAGGAAATAAATGACCGTAGACCCGAGGTAGACCAAGAAGACGGTGGAGAGATAATACATGTACAGACCTACAAGCACTTGGAATCAACGACTGGCAAGAGAAGGTCCAATAGAGAGACGAATGGAGACGGATTGTATTTGCAGCAAAGAACCTCAATGGCTCGGAAAGCTGAAGAAGAAGATGATAAATGGGAAATGCTGAAGAATTCAATCAGTTGTGCAGCAGAAAAAACTATTCCAAAAGTAAAGAAAGTGGGCCGTAAGACATGGATGACTGAAGAAATTTTACACCTAATGGAAACAAGAAGACAGAACAAAAATAATCCTGCCAATTATGAAGAAATTCACAGAAAAGTCAGAACCTTATGTAAGGAGGCAAAAGAAACATGGCTTGAGAAAAATTGCAGAGAAATTGAAGAACAACACAACAGTAAAAATGCGAAACTAATGCACAAAAGAATTCAGGAGCTTACTAATCAAAGAACAAGTACATCAGCAGGCTGCCTAAAGACAAAAGATATAAGAGTCATAATAGAAAAAGATCAGATCTTACATGTGTGGTCAGATTACGTGAAAAACCTTTATGACGATAACAGAGACGAACAGTATGATGTTCAAAATAATAATGAAGGACCAGCAATTTTGAAGATGGAGGTTCAGAATGCTCTTAACCATATGAAATCTGGCAAGACCCCCGGTTCAGACAGCGTCACAACAGAAATGATTAATGCTTTAGAAGAATATGGAATAGATAAAGTTACCAGTCTGCTTAATACAATATATGATACTGGAAATATACCTCAGGAGTTATGTAATTCTGTATTTATTGCAATCCCAAAGAAATCCGGAGCCTTGGAATGTGATCAACATCGAACAATTAGTATAATGAGTCACATCACGAAGATTTTGCTAAGAATTATCATGCAAAGAGTTAGGAGGAAAATACAACCTGAAATAGGAGAAGAACAATGTGGTTTGTAAAAGGCAAGGGTACAGTAAATGCTGTGTATATACTGAGAACCGTAATCGAACGTTCTATAGAAGTAAACAAAGATCTACACCTTTGCTTTATTGACTACACAAAGGCTTTCGATAAAGTGAGACATGTCAACATGATAAGGATGCTTGAGGATCTACAGATTGATGGAAAAGACCTTAGACTTGTAAAAAACATATATTGGAAACAACAAGCTGCCATAAGAGTTGATAATGAAGTAAGCCAATATCAGCCTATTAAGAGAGGTGTGAGACAGGGATGTGTAATGTCTCCAGATCTGTTTTCCCTGTACAGTGAAAGTATTTT
This sequence comes from Cepaea nemoralis, assembly GCA_014155875.1. Classification (NCBI taxonomy): domain Eukaryota; kingdom Metazoa; phylum Mollusca; class Gastropoda; order Stylommatophora; family Helicidae; genus Cepaea; species Cepaea nemoralis. Next base: position 203,026 of record JACEFZ010011250.1, on the reverse strand, counting down.
CAGAAATATTGAAGATATGGAAGGAATCAACATTGGGGGACGATGCATCAATAACATTAGATATGCAGATGATACAGTCTTGATTGCAGACAATGAACAGGACCTGCAAAATTTAGTAGATGCGGTTGTTACACACAGTGAACAACTAGGGTTAGAATTAAATTGTAAAAAGACACAGATTATGGTCGTCACTAGGAAGAACGAAATACCACAATGTAATATACAAGTAAATGGGAATATTCTTCAACAAGTGAATAGGTACAATTATCTTCGGAACAGTAATAACATCTGATGGGAGATGCCTTGAAGAGATTAGAACAAGAATCGCCATGGCAAAAGTAGCCTTTAGCAAGATGAAAAACATACTGACCAATAAAAAGATGTCAATTGAAACGAGAAAAAGAGTGTTGAGATGCTACATAGAACCTGTACTCTTATATGGATGTGAAGCTTGGACAATGAGCAGTCAGGCTGAAAAACATCTGATGGCTGTAGAAATGTGGTTTCTGAGGAAAATGCAAAGAATACCATGGACAGTCAGAAAGACCAATGAACAAGTTCTTCAAGAAACAAATGAAGATCGTAAACTGATTAGAGACATTAGACGTAGACAGTCACAATTTTTTGGGCATGTTATGAGAAGAAATGATCTGGAGAACTTGGTGACAACTGGTAAGATCGAGGGGAACAGACCAAGGGGAAGACCTAGAAGCAAGTACCTGGATGGCTTGGCCTTGTGGCATGGTCGAGACAGAAACACGGAGCTGATCCACGACTCTGGTGATCGAGTGAGATGGCAGAACATGACCGCCCACGCTTACCGGCATGGCACATGATGGATGGATGGATAAGATGCCATGTTGTGTATGAACCAGTTGTCTTCAATGTTCAAGTTTTCACAATGTCAGAATTTGTCTTCTTAGTAAGCAATGTTGTAAAAAAATAATTAACAAAATTCTGTGACACTTAAGTTCAATACTGCCGATATTCTTTTATAGTGATGTTAAAATATTCCATGACTCGTATCTGTATGTAGGTCAGCAAGGTCATGTGGTTAAGAGCACATGTTCTTACACTTCCTGTGTGCTGATGCCAAGCTAGTGGGTTTAGTCCTACATCGGTCAGTTTTACTAAACTGTTGACTTCCATCCATCCATCATGTGCCATGCCGATAAGCATGGAAGGTCATATTTTGCCACTTCACTCGATCACCAGAGTCGTGGATCAGCTCCGTATTACTGTCTCGACCATGCCATGTCTTCCCCTTGGTCTCTTCCCTTCGATCTTGCCAGTTGTCACCAACTTCTCCAAGTCATTTCTTTTCATAACATGCCCAAAATATTTTGACTGTCTACGTCTAATGGCTCTAATCAATTTACGATCTTCATTTGTTTCTAGATAAAATGACCATTAAAAGAAGGGAAACATACAAATACCTGGGTACAATCTTCAACTGCTCCAACATCATAAGGGAAGAAATACAAACTAGAATCAATTCTGGAAATAAGATATACTATGCACTACAACATCTACTAAAATCAAATGCGCTATCTCGTAACACCAAAATCACAATATACAAAACACTGATCAGACCAGTGGTACTGTATGGCCCTGAAACCTTGAGTACAACTAAAGGAGACGAAGCCTTGTTACAAACCTTTGAGAACAAAGTTTTAAGACGCATCTTTGGACCCGTTAGGGATACACAAAGTGGAGAGTGGAAAAGAAGAAGTAACAAAGACATTTATGATCTGTTTAAGTCCCCGCTAATCACTGGTATCATGAAGGTTAATAGCCTACAATGGCTGGAGCATATAGAAAGAATGGAAGATTAATAGGGAAACAAAACTCGCTTACACTCAGGAAATAAATGACCGTAGACCAAGAAGACGGGGGAGAGATAATATATATACAAACCAACAAGCACTTGGAATCAACGACTGGCAAGAGAAGGTCAACCAGAGAGACAAATGGAGACTGATTGTATCAGCAGCAAAGAACCTCAATGGCTCGGAACGCGGAAGAAGAAGATTTGTTTCTATATTACACTTGACTTGGGGATGTAAATTACAAGTACCTCAGATGTCGGAGTGGGTTCGCCTGATGGTTAGGGACACTGTTAATAGTGAAAGCTAATCCACATGCACAAATCAGTCCAGTGCAGTAGAAGTAATATAGTATAGTGTATCGACTAATAGAGTATAGTAGAGTGTATGGAATAATAATAATAATAATAATAATAATAATATGGCATTAGGGAAAGCTAAGCCATATGCAAAAATCAGGCGAATGTACTAGAAGTAGTATAGTAAAGTGAATAGACTAGACTTGAATTCAAAGTGGGCGAACGTTAAAAAAGTCTGTTGCCGCAGGTAAAATTTGTTTATTTGCATTGCTATAGCCAGTTTTCATCTGACTTCTTTTGAATGGTTGCCATCGTTGTTCAGTGTGTAGCCAAGATATTCAGAGTTTGTGACATGTTCAGTTTCTTCATTGTAAATTGTGATGTTTGGTTGCCATGTACTTTTGTCCGTGGACACTATGTTTTGTTAAGTTCACAACAAGATTTTGTTCGGCATTGTGCCTCTTGACATATTTTATCAACTCTTCTAATCATGTAAGTACTGTTTGCGGGGAGGAAGAATGTCTGACATATCTGAGCTCTGGTGGTGGATTTGCATCAAATGGATCAAAATTGTTCCTGGTCTCATCACTTTGACGTTCCTCATGATATTTTCTGCATAGATGTTACAGAGATTTATAGAGAGAATGCAGTCCTATCCTGCTGCACTTTCAAGCACTGTACTACACAGCTAGAACATGACATACTAATAACAGTACTACTGGAACTTCATGGGTTTACTTTATTTAGTACTACAGTTTACTTCTATTCCAGGATTGGAGCGGCTTAGAGGTTACAATGCCCACCTCCAACTCTCACAGATTATACTTTCAGTTCGACTGTGGAGTATTATCAAATAAAAACGAGGATGGTATACTCAACGTGATGCGCAGACAGTGGATCGGATGTTTAGCCTGCTGAGACAATGGTGAAAAACTTAGATGATTCATGATCAGGTTGCTCGCGTTAAAAATCCCTCGGTAATTGGAAATGGAAAAGAGCAGACTGAATAGGGCGCAGCCCAGATTACAGTTCAATCTTATAAAACATACCCATGAGAGAATAATTTTGCAGGTATAACTCTGGTATACACAAATTTGCTTCCTCCCTGGTGCTACAGGGTCCATGCACTGTGCTGAGATACTCCCTGCTTGATCTATGAAGGACACTGCTGAGATACTTCCTGCTTGATCTATGGGAGGACACTGTGCTGAGACACTCCCTGCTTGATCTATAAAAGGACACTTTGCTGAGATACTCCCTGCTTGATCTATGGGAGTACACTGTGCTGAGACACTCCCTGCTTGATCTATGTGAGTACACTGTGCTGAGACACTCCCTGCTTATCTATGTGAGTACACTGTGCTGAGACACTCCCTGCTTGATCTATAAAAGGACACTTTGCTGAGATACTCCCTGCTTGATCTATGGGAGTACACTGTGCTGAGACACTCTCTGCTTGATCTATGTGAGTACACTGTGCTGAGACACTCCCTGCTTGATCTATGTGAGTACACTGTGCTGAGACACTCCCTGCTTGATCTATGTGAGTACACTGTGCTGAGACACTCCCTGCTTGATCTATGGGAGTACACTGTGCTGAGACACTCCCTGCTTGATCTATGTGAGTACACTGTGCTGAGACACTCCCTGCTTGATCTATGTGAGTACACTGTCCTGAGACACTCCCTACTTGATATATGGGAGTACACTGTGCTGAGACATTCCCTGCTTGATCTATGGGAGGACACTGCTGAGACACTCCCCGCTTGATCCATGAAGGGCACTGCTGAGATACTCCCTGCTTGATCTTTGGGAGGACACTGTGCTGAGATACTCCCTGCTTGATCTATGAAGGACACTGTGCTGAGATACTCCCTGCTTGATCTATGGAGGACACTGTGATGAGATACTCCCTGCTTGATCTATGAAGGACACTGTGCTGAGATACTCCCTGCTTGATCTATGGGAGGACACTGTGCTGAGATACTCCCTGCTTGATCTATGTGAGTACACTGTGCTGAGATACTTCCTGCTTGATCTATGGGAGGACACTGTGCTGAGACACTCCCTGCTTGATCCATGAAGGACACTGCTGATATACTTCTTGCTTGATCCATGAAGGGCACTGCTGAGATACTCCCTGCTTGATCTTTGGGAGGACACTGTGCTGAGATACTCCCTGCTTGACCTATGAAGGACACTGCTGATATACTTCTTCTTCTTCTTCGTTCATCCGGAGTTTTTTTCCGGACGTGATTGCGTTGTGCCTATTTACAGCAGAGCTGCGTTCTTGCGCCGTTAGGCCGACACATCCGACTTCTGCGGGCATTTGTTGACCGGGTTAACCTTCCCGGGGACTGATATACTTCTTGCTTGATCTTTGGGAGGACACTGTGCTGAGATACTCCCTGCTTGATCTTTGGGAGGGCACTGTGCTGAGATACTCCCTGCTTGATCTTTGGGAGGGCACAGTGCTGAGATACTCCCTGCTTGATCTATGAAGGACACTGTGCTGAGATACTCCCTGCTTGATCTATGAAGGACACTGTGCTGAGATACTCCCTGCTTGATCTTTGGGAGGGCACTGTGCTGAGATACTCCCTGCTTGATCTATGAAGGACACTGTGCTGAGATACTCCCTGCTTGATCTATGAAGTACATTGTGCTGAGATACTCCCTGCTTGATCTTTGGGAGGGCACTGTGCTGAGATACTCCCTGCTTGATCTATGAAGGACACTGCTGATATACTTCTTGCTTGATCTTTGGGAGGACACTGTGCTGAGACACTCCCTGCTTGATCTATAAAAGGACACTGTGCTGAGACACCCCCAGCTTGATCTATGAGAGTATACTGTGCTGAGATTCTCCCTGCTTGAGCTATGATAGGATACTATGCTGAGACACATCCCGCTTGATTTATAAAAGTACACTGTGCTGAGACACCCCCTGCTTGATCAATGAAGGACACTGTGCTGAAATACACCCTGCTTGATCTATGAAGGACAATGAAGTCGACTATACTATTGATCTATGAAGGACAATGCTGGGATACTCCCTGCTTGATCTATAAAAGGACACTGTTCTGAGACACTGCCTGCTTGATCTATAAATGGACACTGCGCTGAGGCACTCCCTGCTTGGATCTTTGAAGGACACTGCTGAGATACTCCCTGCTTGATCTATAAAATGACCCTGTGTTGAGATACTCCTGCTTGATCTATATGAGGACACTATGATGAGGTTCCCCCTGCTTGATCTATGGGAGGATACTGTGCTGAGATACTCCCTGTTTGATCTATATGTCACAATGCGGTTGACAGATAGAAGTCGCTGTGGGTGTGTCTACTGTATGTTAGTGTGGATATTGTGCCGGACGACTGCTCAAAAACGATGAGTCAATATATAACACCTGTTTGCGCACATACAACTTTATTGATTATGACGAGACATGATGAAAACGTATCCTTCCAGGAACGATCATAAAAACGACAGACACAATAATTCCATGTGAAACCAATATTGCCTTCTACAGGCCTTCGAAAATCACTTGTTACGCTTCACTCTTCTCCGTCCCTGACCATAACCAACTCCTCTCAGGCCCCAGTTCCCCTAACTGGCCCGATCCTCAATGCTAAACGATACTCCCGGGCTGAAATGTCCCTATCTTCGCCCAAAACTCAACTGCCCTGGCTAAGTTTCCCTAACTTGGACCCAAAATTCACACCGCCTTCAATTTGCCCAGACTTAGGTCTTTATTCACATATCCTGGGGCCACCCTTAAAAATCTATTTCACCCTTGGACCCCATTACTAATTCCCATCAAAATACCTTTCTGGGTGTTCCCTTGTCTATCCCCTATCTAGCACGTTCTTCTTTGTCCCCCGGTGACTCAGACTGACATCTACGTGCTTATAACAATCTACTGTGTTTGGGGCTCAACCATTGTCTTGGGATTTCTAATCAACCTCTCTGGCCCCACATCAGCTTTCCTCTTATCTCCACACCTGTAACCTTCATTGCAATTTTCAGATTCTTAACCCGTACATCAGCAGTGTCCTTTTATAGATCAAGCAGGGAGTATCTCAGCACAGTGTCCTTTTATAGATCAAACAGTGTCCTCCTATGTCACACTATGGGAGGACCTTGTGATAAGATTCTCCCTGCTTAATCTATGAAGAACACTGTGCTGAGATACTCCCTGCTTGATCTATGGGAAGATAATGTGCTGAGATACTCCCTTCTTGATCTATGGGAGGACACTGATGAGATTCTCCCTGCTTGATCTATGAAGAACACTGCTGAGATTTTCCCAGATTGATCCATGAAGACGGTCTGAGATACTCCCTGCTTGATATCTAGGGGATACTGTGCTGAGATACTCCCTGTTTGTTCTATCAATCAATCAATCAGGTGCCGTCTCCACAATGAAGGTTGACTGCAATGGATCTCCAATACTGTCTGTCTCTCGCCTTGTCTGTACATTCTGTCAGGCTGATGTTCGTCCATCTCTTGATGTTATCTTCCAACTTTTATCTTTGTCTACCGCTTGCTCGCTTGCCCTCAACTTTGCCTTCCAATATGGTTTTTATAGAAGTACCATGTCTTTTAACTTGGCCGAAATATTTCACTTGCCTCCTCTTTATTTCTTTCATCAACTCTCTCATCATTCCCAGGTTTTCTAGAAACTCTGAATTTGATTGTTTTTGTTTCCACGAAATATTATTCGGTATATCCACATCTCCAGAGCTTCTATACGACTTTCTAGTTGCTTGATCAATGTCCAGGCCTCCGCGCCATACAGTAGTGTTGAATATACGTAGCATTTGACAATTCTCATTTTGATTATTAATCTCTGTAGATGTTAATACTGATTTAATGCCGTTGAAAGCATTTTTCGCCATTCATATTCTCTTTTTTATTTCTATTTCACTTCTGTTATTGTATGTCCAAGGTAGGAGGAACTGGTTACTTGTTCTAGTATCTGCCCGTTTACTGTGATGTTCATTGATGACCTTTCCCTGTCACTGCTAATTATCTTAGTGTTTTTTTTTTTAAAAATGTTAATATCTAAGCCACATACTGCACTATGCATGTTTACGTGTTCCACTAGGTCTTGTAACTCTTATTCGCTTTCTGCTAATAACACGGCATCGTCAGCATACCTAAGATTGTTTATGATTCTTCGATTGATGTTAAGTCCAGGCATTTCAACTTGTTTAAAAATGCTTTCTGTGTATAGGTTGAAGAGGCTTGGGGACAGTACACATCCCTGCCGTACTCCTCTTTTCATCTCTATAGGCGACGAATAGTTATTTCCGCATCTAATAGACGCCACTTGTTCCCAGTACAAGTTACTAATAAGTCTGATGTCCTTTCCGTCTACTCCTATATCTTGAAGTCACACAATTAGTCGTTCATGTTGTACTCTATCAAAAGCTTTCTTGTCTAAATATATAAAAGAGCATGTTTGTGTGTGTCTTTGTGTGTCCTTTATGCGTTCGCGAACGGTCCATCCGATTGAGATGAAATTTTCTACAGATGTTCTTCTCATTCCCGGGCAGCCAACTGGCATAGTTTGTTAGTTTACAAACACTTATTTACGTAATAAATTAACATTAATTAAAATATTGCAAGGGGACTTAACTTAAGAAAAGTTATATCAAGGGACATTACTTTTAGTAGCATTGCTATATTATGTAATTTAAATAATTGTTGTATTTTTCTCAAAGTTTTATAAAATGTTTATCTACAGTTATCTACAGGCATATGCGTTATAATATAATGATAAAATCTTTAAGGCATTTTCAAAGTTTTCATAAAAATAATGCATCTATTTTAAATACGTGAAAATTTTCTAACTCATCTTTTTATGTTTAAAGAAGTTATCTACAGTCATGTCCGTTATAAACAAGGTGATAAAAAAAGTTTTCATTAAAAATAATGGATTTATTTTAGATACGTGAAAATTTTATTTCTGTACTTTTTTGGGAGAGAAACTTTTGCATATCCTTTGAATTACGCCGCAGTCAACCCAGCATATCTTGGATATCCTTCACACTTTGGCGTTTACAGGTTTTGTTTTTCCGTTCGCTTGGCCGGGAGAAGGTCAGTACAAAAGTCACACTTGCATAAAATGTATATGCTTTATTTTAATTTTTAAAAGACATTGTTTTTGTATACAATTAACGTTTATATTTTTAAAAAGGTGCAACAATAGTTGGCCGCGTGTGCGGTCAACATCAGGTTTTCCCAACATTTCATTCAATGTTGTGGGTGTGAAAGAGAACACATGGTGTGTGGAAGGACATTCTTAAGTTAATTTTTTTTTTTGGTTCATACTTTATGCATACTATGTAAATATGTCATTTGATGTTCAAACGCCCTGTTAAACAGACCTACACAAATACCATACACGCAGCACGCCTGTTAAAATACTAAAAGGACATTGTTTTTGTATACAATTAACGTTTATATTTTTTTAAAAAGTGCAACAATAGTTGGCCTCGTGTGCGGTCAACATCAGGTTTTCCCAACATTTCATTCAATGTTGTGGGTGTGAAAGAGAAGATAGATAGATAGATAGATAGATAGATAGATAGATAGATAGATAGATAGATAGATAGATAGATAGATAGATAGATAGATAGATAGATAGATAGATAGATAGATAGACAGACAGACAGACAGATTCCCGCCAGGGACTGGGCGAAGCCGGGCCGGGTCAGCTAGTAGTCTATAAAACAAACATGTATACTGTATTGAACCTCTATATATTTTTCAATTAACATCCTCAAACAGATAATTGCTTCTCTGGTGCCGCTGTTTTTGCGGAACCCAAATCGTTCTTCAGCTACTTCCTCATCTATTTTATGTTTAATTCTTTCTTGTATGACCTTGAGTAGTATCTTCGTTATGTGGCTCATTAAGCTAATTGTTCTGTAATCCTCACAATCAACAGCTCTTGGATTTGATCTATGGGAGGACACAATTCTGAGAGACTCCCTGCTTGATCTATGGGAGGCCACTACTGAGATACTCCCTGCTTTATATATGGGAGGACACTACCGAGATACTCCCTGCTTGATCTATGGGAGGACACTGCCGAGTTACTCCCTGCTTGATCTATGGGAGGACACTGCCGAGATACTCCCTGCTTGATCTATGGGAGGACACTGCCGAGTTACTCCCTGCTTGATCTATGGGAGAACACTACTGAGATACTCCTTGCTTGATCTATGGGAGGACACTGCCGAGTTACTCCCTGCTTGATCTATGGGAGAACACTACTGAGATACTCCCTGCTTGATCTATGGGAGGACACTGCCGAGATGCTCCCTGCTTGATCCAATAACACATTACTGAGATTCTCTTTGCGTGATCTATGGGAGGACACTGGAGTACTTAGGGAGTTATTCACGTCTGCAATGAAATTGTTACTTTAAAATATACACTTCACAACCTACCCCTTTCTGCTTATAAATTCCTAAACAAACAAAGAGAACTGTTTTCCAGTTGAATCTTTCATATAGTAACTCATCATCATCATCACCAAGTGCCGTGCCGGCTGGCGTAGGCGTTCATGGCTCTCCATAGATCTCGGTCTTTGGTTTTCTGGATCAACTCTGGTGCTGATATTCCTCCATGCCACCGTCTCAATCCATCCAGCATCACTTCTCTTGGTCTACCTCTGCCTCTCTTCCCCTCGATCTTTCCAGTTGTTACGATGTTCTCCAATGCCTCTCTTCTCATCACGTGACCGAAGAAAGATGTTTGTCTCTGTCTTATTGTTGTATATAATGTTCTAGTTTCATTAGCCTGTTTCAGGCAGTCGTCGTTAGTTACTCTGGCAGTCCAAGGAATTCGCAACATTCGTCTCAGGAACCACATCTCTGTTGCTTCTAATTTCTTCTTAATTTGTTCATTTACGTTCCAAGATTCACTGCCATACAGCAAAACTGGTTCTACATAGCATTTCAGCACTCTCTTTCTTACATTCAGTGATAGTGACTTATTGCATAAGATACTCTTCATTTTCTGAAAAGCGGCTTTTGCCTGCCCTATTCTACTCCTAATCTCTGTTGTACATCTTCCATCTGATGTTATAAATGCCCCTAGGTATCTAAAATTATCAACTTGGTTAAGGATTTTCCCTTCTATTTCTATGTCACATTTTGGTGTCACCATTTTCTTTGATATTACCATTGTTACTGTTTTCTTGATATTCAAGGAGAGTCCTTTCCTTGCACTCTCTGTTACTACAACGTCTAATAATTGTTGTAGGTCTGTTGAATTATCCGCCACCAATACTGTGTCATCTGCATAGCGTATATTATTTATATTATAACCTCCAACTAGTATTCCTGTCATCTCTTTGATCTCTCTCATTATTACTTCGCTATACAGGGAGAAAAGATCTGGTGACAAGACACACCCTTGTCGTACTCCTAGCTTTATCTGTTCGTAACTACCCTCTTTATTTCCCATTTTAATTGCTGCTACTTGGTTCCAGTAAACATTCTTTATTATTCTTAAATCTTTTCCATCAATGTTGATATCTTCCAACATTTTAATCAGTTCATCATGTTTTACTTTATCAAATGCCTTAGTATAATCTATGAAGCACAAATATACGTCTCTCTGTTTCTCTATTGACCTTTCTATTAGTGTCCGTAATGTATAAATTGCATTGTTTGTGCCCTTTCCTTCCACAAATCCATACTGTTCTTCACTAATTTCCATTTTTATTTTCTTTTTGATTCTTCTCATTATGATTCTGAGTAGAAGCTTAGTGATATGGTTTATAAGGTTAATTGTACGAAAATCTTCACAATCAATTGCTCCTGGTCTTTTTGGTATAGCTATAAATACAGATTTCAACATATCACTGGGTAAATATCCACTGCTGTAAATATCATTCAACATTTTGGTTAATATATCTACTCCAAATTCTCCCAATACTTCTAATTCTTCTATTGTGATTTCATCTGGCCCAGCTGTTTTTCCTTTCTTCATACGTTTCATAGCGTCAGCGACTTCTTCTTTCAGAATAGGTAGACCTTCTAAGTTACTATCTTCTGTTAATTCTCCCCTTTCTCCTTCATATAATTCTCTTATATACTCATTCCACCTCTTCATTATAGCATCTTCCTCTAATATTATCTTTCCTGTTTTTGATTTCAAACACCCTGTATTTATTCTTATTTTTCTTCCTGTAAGCTCACTGATTTGTCTGTGCATATTTTTTGTATCTTTAATGGAATTTAATTCAATTTGTTTGCATTGCTCGTTTAACCAACTTTCTTTAGCCTTCCCACATTTATCTTTTATTTCTTTATTTATCTTAGCGTATTCTTGTTTGTCATTTTTACTCTGTTTTCTTTTGTCCATCAGTTTTAAGATATCTTCATTCATCCATTTTTTCTTAGCTATTTTGCCTCTCTCCGGTAATACTTCTTTGCTAGTTTGATGAATGGAGTCCCTTAACATTTCCCATTGTTCATCTATACTCTGTATTTTAGTTATTGCATTGTACCTATTTTTCACAGTCACTCTGTATTGTTCTTGCATTTCTTTATCTATTTTCAGAACCTCTTTATTAAGTCTCATGTTCTTAACCATTTTTTTCCCTCTCTTTAATCTTACTTTTATTTGTCCACATAGTGGTACATGATCACTATTACAGTCAGCACCAGGCATTGTCTTTACATTAATTAAAGCATTTCTAAATCTTTTATTAATTAGTATGTAGTCAATTTGGTTGCGTATTTTCTTATCAGGGCTTATCCATGTGTACAGTCGTCTTTTATGGTGTTTAAACCATGTGTTTCCAATTATCATCTCATTGATATTTGCCCATTCTATTAGCTTTTCCCCTCTTTCATTTCTTGTACCTAAACCATAATTCCCCACTACATCCTCCATTTTTCCCTTTCCTACTTTTGCATTAAAATCACCAAGTATTATTTTTATTTCTTGTGATCCAATTTGAGCCATCGCCATTTCTATTTCGTCGTAAAAGTGTTGTATTTCTTCCTCACTACTGCTTGCTGTTGGTGCATATACTTGTATAATATTTATGTCTATTGGTTTGCCTTTGATTTTTACCATAATAACTCTATCTGAAATACACCAGTATCCATTAATTGACTTGGCTGTTTTTTCGTCTAATATTATTCCTACACCTTTTTCATGTGTATCCCCTCCAGAATAAATTATTGTGTGATTGTCAGCTATAATTTTGCCCGATCCCTTCCATCTCATCTCACTAACGCCTAGTATATTCATTTTCATGCTATCCATCTCTCTTAGAACATTGGTCAACTTTCCTAGCTCATTTAATGTCCTAACATTCCATGTTCCTACTCTAAATTTATTTATTTTAGTTATGATTTTGCCATCAGTAGCTGGATGACGGTCTGGTGTCACCTGTGGCTCATGACTGTCCCTACCGGACGAGGATGCCCTAAGACAGCCATTAACGTCCTTCACTAACTTTGATTTATGTTTTGCCATGAAGTCTTGGGAAGATAATGTGGTGGTTTCCCCTTGCCTTCCACATTCACATGGTGGTCTTTTTACCTCTGCCTTTGACAGCCATTTCCGACTGTAAGGACAAGTGAGTGCCCTGCTCTGCTCAGCTGCAGAGTTGTCCACTTATTCCGGTGGATACTCGGTCCCCAGAGCTGTGTTAGCCACACTATGGTGTGTTTCCATCCTCTACCACGTGGAGGTGCAGTTGGGATTTTCCCTTCATAAAGTTATGGTCTCTGACCAAAAGAAACGTCAAAAAGGGCAAATTGTATATGTATATAGATAATAGGGAAACAAAACTCGCTTACACTCAGGAAATAAATGACCGTAGACCCCGAGGTAGACCAAGAAGGCGGTGGAGAGATAATACATATACAGACCTACAAGCACTTGGAATCAATGACTGGCAAGAGAAGGTCCAACAGAGAGACGAATGGAGACGGATTGTATCTGCAGCAAAGAACCTCAATGGCTCGGAACGCTGAAGAAGAAGAAGAAGAAGATATATATATATATATATATATATATATATATATATATATATATATATATATATATATATATGTGTGTGTGTGTGTGTGTGTGTGTGTAGTAGCTATTTGCCACAAGAGTTTAGTAGTAACGTGTCCTTTACTGTTGACACTAAAACCCTGTTATAGTTCTTATCTTAAACATATATTTCTAACCATGTTGTCATGTTTTTACCCATTGAGTCCCAAATAGTGGATATTTTAACCCAATCTGTTCTTGGTCTTCTTGTAATTATTTCTAACGATGTTGTCACTTTTAACCCATTCAGACCCAAACAGATGATACTCTAACTCATTCTGTTCTTGTTCTTTTTTCAAATATTACTAACCAAATTCTTACTTTTATCCATTGAGTCCCAAACGGTTTATACTTTAACCTACTGTGTCATAAATGTCTTAATAGTTGGCATGACATTTGATGATGATGATGATGATGATGTTGTTGTAACTTTGTTACATTGTACCCATAGAGTCCCAAACAGTAGATACTGTAACCAGTTTTCTCTTATTCTTCTTGTAATATTTCTAACCATGTCGTTACTTCACCCAGTGTATTCCAAACGGCTGATGCTCTGTTGTTGTTGCAAATATTTCCTACCATGCTGTTACTTTACCCAGTGAGTTCCGAACAGTTGGTACTCTAACCTACTCTGTTATAGTTCTTCTTTTAAATATTTCTGACCATGTTGCTTTGTACCCATTGAACCCCGGTAGATACTGTACCTCACCCTGTTCTAGTTCTTATTTCATATGTGCCCACTCTTGTTCCTTTTACCCATTGGGTCCCAGACAGTGATAATGAACCCACCCTGTTCTATTAATTAAACATCTTTCTGACCAATTTAGACCCGTTGGGGAGACATGCCCAACCCAGGCCATCAATTGGGGAACCCTTTGATTCCACTAAGACAGTCCATAAATAAACACACATAGTATTGTTTGGCGCTCATAGAAGGAGAAGAAGGAAGTAGAGATTAGAGGACGCACTAGACAACATAAAACTTGAAATGTATGTTGTCTAGTGCGTCCTCTGTTCTCTACTTCATTCTTTGCCTTCTGTGAGCGCCAAACAATGCTATGAGTGTTCATTTATGGACCAACCCAGGCCAGATCCCAGGAAGTCCTTGTGTGTTGTGCTGAATCATGACCTGGTCACGTCACAGTATGCCCTCCACAGATCTGACAAGTTCCTATAGGTGTGGCGTACACAGCTGGTTTCCAAGCTTGGAGAGGGGAAGGAAATTTCTGTATCATGGTCCTAGTGGTGATGGTACTTCTTCACCAAAACATCATTACAGTAACAGCACCCCGACAGCGATAGACGCAGGCCTTTGGGAGGGGGCGCTTAGACGCCATGAATCCGAAGCATCGGTCTTAATAGTTGAAGCTCAGTCTTGCATAGGCTCACCAGCCAATCCACTCTTCAATTTATTCCGTTCAATATTGTTAGTCCAGTTTTAGTTCCAACGACTATTTATCAACATCATGTGCCTTGCCAACTAGTACAGGCGTTCATGCCTCTCCACATGCCTCTGCTTGATGTCCTGGACCAATCCTGCTGATTACATTCCTCAGTGCCACCGTCTCTTTCCATGTAGCTTCTTTTCTCTTGGTCTGACTCTTTAAGCCACTGGTACTTTCAAATCGTTACGATGATTCCCAACGCCTATCTTCTCATTACATGACCAAAGAGCATTGTATGTTTGTTTCTTATAGTTGTGTATTTTATGTTCTATTTTAGTTTGCCTCTTCCTTTTAATCGCTAACTACTTTGGTTGTTTAAGTATTCGCCACAGAAAGCGCATTTCAGTTATCTCCAAGCTCTTTCTAATTCGTTCATTCACATTTCAAGTATTCACTACCACACAGCAAAACAGGTTCGATATACAATATCCGTACTCTATTTCTTTTTTTTTTTTTTAAGCGACTCTATTTCTGACATACAATGAAAGTGGTTTATTACATAAGATACTTTTTCATTATCTGAAATCTAGCCTTTTCGTGATCTGTTCTAAATCTCTATCATTTGATTGTTAATGGTGCTAAAGTGGAGAAGGCCGACTTCATTATACCAGAATGTATCCATTAGGCCCAGTCTCTCTCTGCAGAACGGCAGGCAGCTCCGACGATGACCTCCAGGAGTCTCCGTGAAAATCCCACCCGTTCTCTGGACCAAGCAGTCCGGGAATCAATCTACGACTTTCAGAACGCGAGGCTTAACCACTTCACCTTGGAGACCGTTTGATGTGAGGATTACCCCAAAGGTATCAGCTTGATCAAACATTTCTTCTATTGTTATATCACATTTGGTGTTATCTTGTTCTTTGTATATTCATTGTGTCAGTTCGCATTGCTATAAGGGTTGGGTCTTTTCGTTAACAATGACAAGAGCCCTATCGGGCGAAGGTTCGATGCCAGCTGTCGTCGTTGGCTACGGGAGAGAAAGACTGACCACCCAATCCTCCCTGCACTCAGGTCTACAAAATATGATGGTCCTAACCCTTCACATACCCACAACAGGTTCCTGCATGTCAGCAAACCCTTTGGTCCCCCATCTCCTCCTTTCTTCTGTTTTCTTGATATTGATGGAAACAGTTGTTAGTTATCTGTTTGAGACCTAGAATGTCAGTATTACATAATACCTGTTGCTGGGGTCATAAAAGAGTAAAGTCATTAAACTAGAGATATGAACAGTGGAGTTATCTATCTACGCATTAGCGTGTGTTTCATGTGAACCCGTGTCTAACCAGACATTCCAGGCCATTCATAAACGGGGACCGCTGACAGGTCCATGACGCATGGGTTTGAAGTATGCCGTGTCAGTGCGTGACAGCGCCACATTCCAGGCAGGTCTGCACTGTTGGTTCACTGACTGCGCCAGAGATCACATTTCACAGACAGATGAAAGTTACTGGTGTTATCAACCTTTCACTGAAGGGATTATAAACCATGTCACCATACTTCCACTCGGAATTATAATGAGAAGAACAAGAGGTAGAATAAAGATACATTCCAGACATATTTGAGGCGGTCGTTAAGAATGACTCTGCGTCAGAGATAAAAATTTAACGGAGATAATATTTCACTATAGGAGAAAGCAAGGAGTGTTATCTACCTTTCACTGTAAAGAATTTATAAAGCACTAGCTGACCCTGCCCGGCTTCGCCCAGTCACTGGTGGGGAGCATCTCATTTAATTCATATAAGTAGTCATATAAGTTCTCGTTCCCGTTACCGACTGTCTGTCTGTCTGTCTGTCTGTCTGTCTGTCTGTCTGTCTGTCTGTCTGGCCCGGCCCGGCATTGCCCAGCTCCTGGTGTGGAGCATCTCATTTAATTCATATAAGTAGTCATATAAGTTCCCGTTCCCGTTACCGACTGTCTGTCTGTCTGTCTGTCTATCTGTCTGCCTGACCCTGTCCGGCTTCGCCCAGTCCCTGGTGGGGAGCATCTCATTTAATTCATATAAGTAGTCATATAAGTTCTCATTAAATTCATACAACAAAAAAAGTAACTTAAAAGAATGTCCTTCCACACACCATCCATTATTTTTAATGAAAACGCTTGCTAATCACCTGCATGACTACAGTAACTTCTTAAGCAAATAAAGATGAGTTACAATGTTATGCATTGTGCATTATTTTTATGAAATCTTTGAAAATGCCTTACAGTTTGTATCATTATTTATTATAACTCATATGCCGGTACATAACTATGGACACAGAGTTTATAAATCTTTGAAAACGATGCCACAATATGACTATAAGTTATACAGAAATTTTATGCCCCTTGAAATAACTTTTACGGAGTTAGGTCCCCTGAAATATATGAAATTATAATGAAAATTGAAATAATATTGAGTAAGCAGGCGATTTCACACTAAAAAAATATCACAGTTGGCAGCTCTGGAATGACAGAAAGGCGTGTAGAAAATTTCACCTCAATCGGATGGGCCGTTCGCGAACACATAAAGGACATACAGACAGACAGACATAAATACAGACAGACAGACGATCCTTATTTATATATAAGATGTCACCAAACCTTGATTCAGAATTACAATGAGAAGAACAAGAAATAAATAAAGATACAATAAGGCAAGTTGTTACTGTGCCAGAGACACAATTTCACAGACGGTGGAAAGTTAGTGGCGTTATCCACATTTCACGGTGCAGGGATTATAAAACCATGTCACCAAACCTCTACTCAGAATTTGATGTGAAGAACAAGGGAAAATGTGAGGGTTAAAAGGGTTTAAAATGCGAGAGCATCGACTTCATTTCATCGGAGTGGATCCCAGGTCTTTTCTTTGGGGTGGCCTGCCGAAAAATTC
Organism: Cepaea nemoralis; assembly: GCA_014155875.1. Lineage (NCBI taxonomy): Eukaryota > Metazoa > Mollusca > Gastropoda > Stylommatophora > Helicidae > Cepaea > Cepaea nemoralis. The sequence goes on along the minus strand of JACEFZ010011250.1, from coordinate 185,509 downwards.
GCACAAAGCACGAACTCCGTGGTTCCAGCGACAACCTCCAGGAGTCTCCGAGAACACTGCATTCGTTAACTGAACGACGTAGGCAAGAACAAGAAATAAAATAAAGATTAATCCCAGGATTGCCTGCCGTGGTTGTTAACAATGGATATCAATCAAAGATAAGTGTAACAGAAAGTGGAAAGGTACGATCTTCAGACTTGGCGACCATGTCTCGGTAATACAATGGTTAATTGATTGATTGATTGATCTAGGAACCGACATCACAGCATTCGGGGCATTCCCATAGGCACTCTGTCCCCATCCTCAGCAGCCAGCGAAGAGTTCCAACACCAATAGTACCAGTAGCAATCTGATTATTTGTCCGTCTCGCCTTTCCTCTGAGCAGAGAATATAATTCGCCGCTTGAAACGCCGGACGTGTGAATTCCAAACGCTTAAGCCACTTCAAGCGGTAGGTTACTTCGGCATGTGAAAGTTAGATACGTTAGATATTATGGTAACATGGACTTTGGAAAGATTATCGAAGGATGTCAAGTTTCGCTGCGGGGTTTTATTGTCATCATCAAGTGTCTTTGCCAACTGGCGTGGGTGATCATACATCTCCACAGCTTGCGATCTCTACTTGATGTATCATTTGCTTCGCTGACATCCTTCCGTGCCTTGTGTCGACTCACGGCTGTCAAGAATCTCCTCTCGCTGTCTTCCTCTATCGCGCTTGCCACAAATCTTTCCACTTGTCACATGTTTTTGTCTTCTCATGATGTGATCAACAAAAACAAAACAAAAAAAAACATAAATAAATACATAAATAAATAAAATGTCGACTGCCTCTTTCTGAAGTCTGTGATGAGTTGTAATTGTGATTTAGCATCTTTCAAAATATGTAGATAGCTCATGTTGGCTGTCCGAGGAGTTTTTAGCATTCGATAAAACCACACCCCCGAGGCCTCGGCGGATTTATTTGTTGTGAGTACCTTGGACAGCCGTAATAACTAACAATGATTGCATGGAAATACCGACTGAAAGTAGAACATTATGCACAACTATACGCCAGAGATCAGCATTCCCCGTTGGCCATATAATGAAAGGAGATGGATTTTAGAAAATCTTAACGACTGGAGGCGGAGTAATACGAGGTCTTCTGATCTACGGTAGGCGCGAGGAACTGTTTTTCCGCTAGCGCCATTTCGGATATTTATAAAATCATTCGCAGGACATACAGTTATCAGCTTAAAAATAGGCTTGCTATGCTTGGTCACAGATGTAATGAACTCACCCCTAACGTGATGGCGGGCGGGCGGGCGCGCTAGCGAAGTTGACAAGGAACTGCACTGTCATGAACACGGTCGGACGCGGGTTCGCTGCCTGGGCTCGTCGACTGCTAAGTGAGGGGAAAATTGGTGGCCTAATCATCATTGCTCTCAGACCTGTAACATGTGATGGCGCTGCCACAATACAGACCCATAGCAGGAAATTACTTGGGGGACAAACGATAAACGTATGATTAATGTGACGACTGGATGTGCTTCTCATTGGTGAGGCGTGTGATCTTAGCTGATATTTATGATGTTGCTAATCACACAATCACAACAATATCGATACATGAAGCCCATAAGCGGGCACTCTCCCGCTGTTTATACTTCACCTCGACACCGCAAGGTACAAGAGGAACATGATGAGAGAGATGAGATGAGAATCACAACTTATTTTTCAGATCTGCGTGGTCCAGTGTCTGAAGTGCAGTCGACTCTTTTCCATGGAAGTGCTTAAAGCTGTTAATTGTCTCGAACACACTTGCCTATTTCAATGCATGTCTTTTCAACGTGGGAAAGCCATCATTGCTTATGTCACGTGTGTAGATCTTAAGCTGTCTTGGCAGGGTCTGGCCAAAAGATTTCGCGGCAGTGTACGACCCACAGACTCAACGTTCCTCGACTCAGATCTATGGTGATGGCCCATAGGGATATCTTCATTAGCACTGATCCACAACATTTGTTTTTTGCAGATCATTTTTTACAGGACATCGCTGTCAACATCAGCATTTTACTGCTGTTATTTTTGTCTTGGCAAGTTTACGTTCATTAGTTTGCCATTGCTTTCTGAACTGACGGCTCCCATACCAATTCGTTAAAACCCAGCGCGACGTGGTCTGTTGCAAAATCGCGTCTGTAAGCCCTTAGCCACAGAGACCGGCTGATCCACAACATACAGGACGGAAATAAGTCGACAGGCACGAGCGCCTAGGCAACGCTGCAAGGATATGCTGACGATAATGCTGATGACCACAAACCGTATCCCAGGATAAAAATGACAGTTGTAGGGTAAAGACAATGATTTCAAACAGTTGTGAACAATCAGACACAACAATGGAAAATGAAAGCATGTCCACGTTAAATTAGACAACAAAAAGAAACATTACAATGGTTATATGGTAAGATTATTTTGTTTTGTTTTGTTTGCTCGCTTTGAAGTCAAGCGAAGTCCATACACGAGCAACTACTTCTAGAGCACAGGGCTGATCTTTGCGTGTGGATTAGCTTCCCTGATTACTAGTGTCCCTCGTCATCAGGTTGATATTGTAATCAATGGTAAACTCAAGAATATAAGGAATCAAGTTTGTCTGCTTTAAGAAGCGCCTGTGCAATGGCTCCAGCTGAATCTTTCTCGGTGTAAGTCAAACACGACTATACGTATAGACCGAAAATGAGGTAAATCTTAGTGTTCCAAGAAATCAAGAAATGTACAATCTTCACAAGTGTTTTATTTTTAACACTATGTAAAAAGGATTGGCGTATGATGATATGATGTCACCATTTCCGACATGCGAATGGAAGTGGAGACTGTAACGGTGGCGTCCCTATGGCTGGAGAATAACACAGAATATGTTTATTTGTGACAGCAGTTTGGCAATGACCCCAAGAGCTATGTCGTTGTTGGTGCTGCTGCTGGTAGGGTGTTCCATATCGGGCAGGTCAAGAGATAGAATCCAGAAGAAGAGATACTCAAACCCGCTGCTTAGTATGTAGACGTGACAGTCACAGTTTAAGAAAAGAAAGCCCGAAACAAAAACTTTTGCGAAAACAAATGCATTGAGCCCAACGCAATTCACTTTATGATGTCATAATAGCCGGGAGCACACAGCGACAACAAGCGAGACCTTAACAACTGTTGTAATCGAACGATTATCTGGGTTAGGCATGCCAAGAAAGCGATCCAGATTTAATTGCAACCGTCGAGTAAATAACAACAGGCATGATATACTTATCTGATGAACACCACCGATGTAATTGCATGCTGTTACAGACCGTCTCGAGGAAGAAGCTTCGCGGGTACAAGCATCATGAAGTCTTGTGTATTTTCTTTCTATTTTGTGGCTGAGATTTAGATCAGGGATTCTCAAACTGAACTTGGCCGTAGTCGTTCTTTTGTTTCATATTATTTTGTTATCTCACTTCATAACTGCATGTGGGGAGCACATGCACGTTGGAAATCAAGAATTTAGGTCTGATGTTTCCAAATGTTCAGAGATAACTTTTACCGAACTTTTTGCATCGTGTTGCCCTGGCTATACATTTTAAATACCACTGTTATTTTTTTCTTTTAAAAAATCTCACGTTCTTTGCAGTACGCTGCAATCAACCCTAGCCCGTATCTGATATAGCAGATTTTGCAAGTCCTGGATCCTTTTGCAGAACGTAGTTCTCATCAGGGTGTGCTGAAAAAAGCTCTTTATCTCTGGCCATGTCTAAGCCACAGTGCCAGGAGCAATTATGTGTCCCAACAATGAACTAGAAGGGTATAACTAGATATTATCTGTCAGACAGCTGATGGAGGTAGATAAATATATGTGTCACAGCCTCACTGTAGTGAAATACTGAAGAGTTAACGATTCCCAGATGGACGACTGTATATACCCGACTACCCAGGTAGGAGAAGGGTTAACAAAGGAGTGACCAGGCGCATGTGTTTCTAGGTCAAGACCCAGAATGAGGCCAACAGTACAGGTAAAATGTCGCGTGGAAAAATTGGTTTGCAACAAAGGCCGACAGCATTATTGGATAGCATATGGCGGTCTGAATGTATGAAGAATGGAAACGGTTCAGAGCTGGAATTTTCCACTAAACAATGATAATGCAGTCTGGATGCGAGGGGTCCAGCAATGTCAAGGACTATGCGGCAAAAATGACCTATATAAAGAGTGGCTACGTCTTTGTGTGGAGAGAAGGTGTTTCTTAGGTTTCGGGAGAGAAGGATTATGGAAAGGGATGTGCGGCGTTCCGAAGAACGTTTGTGTATTTATGGTGCATTAGTACTCCCAATTCAGTAAAGGATGTTTATAAGGTATTAATTTAGTATAGTATAGTGGTAGCATAGGAATATAGATGTGCGTGTATTACCTTTAACATTACTTTCTATTAGTAGGAATAGTATAGACGATTAGGTGAATCTTCTATCCTATGTCAGAGTGGGTTTTTTCGGAAGCCTTTTCATTTCGGCTGGAGGAAAAGACACTCACATAGGAGAGAAGAGGAAGCAGACACAGATCTCATTATTAAATGTATATCACACAGGTTTCCATACCAGTGCGGGACTTATCAACTAGGAGATGACACAGATGGCTGTGGTCAGGTTCACCCAGTGTTGATAATCCACAAGAAAGCACTTTAAAGTAATAAAGCACGACACTTGTGCATAAGAAAGGAAGGAAAAGAAGTGGCATCTTAATAAGTCAGGAGGACAGAGAATGGAAAATAGAGATCATCCAAACTAAAGAAAAAAAAGACTCAAATTACTCAGTATCGTAGAGTTGCAAGGTGCATACAAAGTGCCTATATCAATTAAGAACTATCCAGTGTAGAACTTTTACAGGACAAAAATAGAGAACAATAGAAACTCGATGTGTTTTCCAGGATGGAATTAAGAACGCTATAAGATAATAAAGAACATTCTGTACGCTGACAGCATATGGTGATCGGGTTAAATACATTCATACAGTGGTGAACATTTTTTTCATTACAAACAACGGATATATCTACCTACTCAAGCAGACGGAGCTGTCAGGGTGAGACCGTTCTGTATCTATGTCATGTCCTGTACTCTAGCTGAGAGAAGAGACGAGAGAAACCACGGAGACTATCTATCTACATCTTATCTGGCAACCACACTAGAAGAACATACCAACTACATAGACAATATCCATACCTACACCAGACATAGTTTTTTTTATTAATAAATCTTTTATCTTATCGTTGAAAGGAACTGTTGTCGGAGTATGTGTTGAGGGAATAATAGAGAGAGTGAAAGAAATAGATATATGGAAGGAAAGACATAAGAGAGGAGTGTAGACCAAAGTCAGTCAATAATCCCAACAGATAATAAGTTTAAAGATGTGCTTGTTGAGTCCAGTCTTCTCTCGGGAATTTTAACAGGACATAATTGGTGGAGCAGCGGGGTACGTACATACATTATACCCATATGACCTGCATATTGGCACAGGCATAGCGGAGTACCTACATGTTGGGACATACTGATTGGAATAAATAGTAGTATACATTGATGACTTTTAATGGAAGGACGTCCATTGGATATATGGTGCCATTACATTTATGGTATAAACATTTCATTAATGCTGGTGACTTTGCAGTGAGAAAGTTCCAGACAGAGTGAATGTGGATAGGTGGTAAGAGACATTACATACCTAGTCACACGGTCACACGTCTACATAAGTCTTTATCCTATATCTCCTCTTGTGGATGAGAGAGTGGTTGTGATGTACTGTGTGGTATTGGAGATTTATAATAAGTAATAGATATAGATAAATGATATAGGTTCTAGGTAGATTATCGGTTTATAGTGAGTATTCTTTACTGATTTGAGGTGTCTTTACTCAATGTGCTGACTTATCTGCTGTAACTATGGCAACTCCTAAAGTAACTACAGCCGAACTGAGGGCCAACGGGGAGGCAATTGGTTTAGCTGGTTCCGAGCTAACGGATTACATCCAAGAAAGAGAGAGAGAACTTCGTCAAGCGGAAAGAGAGGAGCGGAAGACCCAGTTGGAAGCAGAAGAAGCCCACAAGATAAGGGAACATGAATACCGCATGCGAGAACTGGAGCTCAAGACACAAACTAAGGGAGAAATAGATGGAGTGGAAGGAAATTCTTCTTCACCTGGTGCAACCCATATGAGTGGACATGGTTACCATGCCATGAAGTTTCCCTTAGCTGTCTACGATCAGTCTAAGGAACGCTTTGACCAGTACGCATCTCGTTTCGAAGCAATGTCAGTCGCTATGGGGCTGGATCGGAGCAGATGGGCTCTTAAACTATCCCAGGGTTTAATCGGTTCGGGATTTGAAGTGTACACACGCTTACCACCAGGACAGGAAAATAATTACGAGGAATTAAAAGCAGCTTTGATGAAACATTTTGACATCACCGCACAAACGTATAGGAAGAAGTTTAGATCGTCTAGACGAGAGCCGGGAGAACTATTCGCCGCCTACAGTCTGAGGCTGAAATCCTATCTCCAGAAATGGATGGACTTGGCAGAATTCACGAGGGATTATGAGAGTCTCGAAGAGATGATGGTGGTAGACCAAATGCGAAAGCAAATGTCGAAACCTCTCAGAACCTTCTTAGGAGAACAAGGGGCGGAACGGATTGATGTGGTGAATAAGCTGGCGGAACGATTCGTGGAAGTACATGGTGAAACTGAGGAACTAAGTACACAAACCAAAGGTCAGGAGAAACCAGAGAAAAGAAACATAAAAACTGGGAAGGAGAAAAAGGGGAACCTTATATAAAGCACACAGAGGAGAGTTCAGAGAAGGTGAAGGTAGGAAACCAGAGCACCTCGAATTCTCAAGCGAAACGACAGTGGTCTGAAAAGTGGTGTTCATTTTGTAAGGCGGCCTCCCACAACACAAAAGACTGCAGATCGGAAACCTAAAAGTTCTTACTTCGCAGCATGCAAAGTGATTCCTACATCGGTGATCACAGACAAGGCTGAGGTCGGCGAAGGAGAAAGGAACAAAAAGGACACAGGGAAACCTAGGAAGGGAACAGAGTGCACTCACTGCCAGTCGACAACACATAATACTGTGGACTGCAGATGCAAGGCCAAACACGCCAATTGCATAACCAACCTCGAGGAATCAAAAGAGGAAGGCAAGGAAACGGTCAAGGAGATGAAAGACACTCAGGACCAAGAGAGACCACCTGTGGTTGAACTTATTGAAGTCAATGGCCAGCAGGTTGTTTGTCTCTACGATACCGGTTTGGATGGGGAAGCGGTGGTGGACGCCAGCTTGGTAAGCCCAGACCAATTTACAGGGGAGACTATAGAGAATACAGCCGGCAATGAGGAGTGCTGTTACCATGACGCTGCCAATCGCCAAGGTGGAGATTAAATCCAGGTACGTCACGGGCATTATTCCAGCTGCTGTATTATCTGACTCCTTATTTCCAATGATCATTGGCACGAAATATGTCTTTTTGGGGATGCCCAAACAGCAAGCCCAACAGGGAACAGTAGTCAGTGGATCTCAAGGGAAGGAAAAAGAGGCAGAGACACTATGCGACAACTCAGGGATAGGAGAATTGCATACTGCCCAGAGGAAGGATACTACGTTGCATCCTTGCTACAGGAAGCTGCAAAGAAGTGCTGAGCCACCAGAACGGGGACAGTACTTTCTGAAGAATCAACTACTCTATCGGAGAGCTGGGAGGGGAGATAACCTGCATGAGCAGTGGGTGGTTCCAGAGACCCACCGTCCTTCACTATTCTTCAGAGTGGACACATCATAGGCGAGAATCGACATATGGGTGTCAGAGAGACCTTGCAGCAAATTATCCGGCCATTATTGCTGGCCAGGAATGACCGGAGATGTACGCCGGTGGGTGAAGTCTTGTTCGGAGTGCCAGAGAGCACCACCCAACAAGCGAATTAAGAGGAAACTAGCTCTTAAAGTGGAAGACAAAGTGGAAGTGTGGAGTCCAGCAGAGACCAATATACTCCAAGTAGGATGGAAAGGACCTTATCCTGTGGACAAGGTGGTGTCCAAGAACATCTACAAAATACGGATCGGGGAAGAGAAGAAAAATCTCCCTAGACATCTCATTAGGAAATATGACGAGAGATCCGGGAGCAAAGCTTCGCACTTTATGGTGATGGCAGCCATTGGGACAAAGGTTACCAGTCCAGACGAAGACCAGAGATCGCCAGTACAACATAGGAGGGCCTATGGGACAGTACGTGATAGGTCAGATTTACCCAACGACAGGAGGAGGGAAATCACAAGTCAGGGAAAGGACAAGAGTGAAAGTTTCACCGGTAACCAAGTTCAGAAGGGGTGGGTAACGTCGGGAAAAGCGAGAATTACCCAGGACTCCAACCAAAGATTGGCTGACCAGATACAACATCGCCCAAGATGGTCCTGGAAGCAAAAGCCCAGGAGGTTTGGGAAAGACGACTCGGTCCGACGAGGACGAGGCGGAACATCCCCAGAGGAAAAACCGGGGGAAACCAAGAGGACATGGAAGCAGTGTTACAATCAGGATGGGACAATCCGTTTGTATTGTGAGCCGTCGCTGACGCAAGTCGAAAGTAGGTCGACTGAACGTACAGGAGCGAGGAGCCAACACTAGTTTCAGTCGTTAGTAGTATAGTAGGGTGTCAATTAGAGCGCCTACTGGATAATGAAGTGAGCAATGTGAGGATCCAATCATATCATCAACACGTGGTGTTAATAGCTACTTCGCAGAAGCTCAACGCACGATGGATGTGAGGGACGTTGTTGCTGCAACTGGACTTCACAATGGAATACATCCTTGGTAAGGAGAATGTAGGAGCAGATTGTTTATCCAGACATTCAGCCCCGGAGGAAGAAGAATAGGGTTGTGGATCATGGGAATCAAACCTACAGTGAGAAAGATTCGACGCGGTCTAATCTCTTAAGAGGGGGCCTCTGTAGTGAAATACTGAAGAGTTAACGATTCCCAGATGGACGACTGTATATACCCGACTACCCAGGTAGGAGAAGGGTTAACAAAGGAGTGACCAGGCGCATGTGTTTCTAGGTCAAGACCCAGAATGAGGCCAACAGTACAGGTAAAATGTCGCGTGGAAAAATTGGTTTGCAACAAAGGCCGACAGCATTATTGGATAGCATATGGCGGTCTGAATGTATGAAGAATGGAAACGGTTCAGAGCTGGAATTTTCCACTAAACAATGATAATGCAGTCTGGATGCGAGGGGTCCAGCAATGTCAAGGACTATGCGGCAAAAATGACCGATATAAAGAGTGGCTACGTCTTTGTGTGGAGAGAAGGTGTTTCTTAGGTTTCGGGAGAGAAGGATTATGGAAAGGGATGTGCGGCGTTCCGAAGAACGTTTGTGTATTTATGGTGCATTAGTACTCCCAATTCAGTAAAGGATGTTTATAAGGTATTAATTTAGTATAGTATAGTGGTAGCATAGGAATATAGATGTGCGTGTATTACCTTTAACATTACTTTCTATTAGTAGGAATAGTATAGACGATTAGGTGAATCTTCTATCCTATGTCAGAGTGGGTTTTTTCGGAAGCCTTTTCATTTCGGCTGGAGGAAAAGACACTCACATAGGAGAGAAGAGGAAGCAGACACAGATCTCATTATTAAATGTATATCACACAGGTTTCCATACCAGTGCGGGACTTATCAACTAGGAGATGACACAGATGGCTGTGGTCAGGTTCACCCAGTGTTGATAACCCACAAGAAAGCACTTTAAAGTAATAAAGCACGACACTTGTGCATAAGAAAGGAAGGAAAAGAAGTGGCATCTTAATAAGTCAGGAGGACAGAGAATGGAAAATAGAGATCATACAAACTAAAGAAAAAAAGACTCAAATTACTCAGTATCGTAGAGTTGCAAGGTGCATACAAAGTGCCTATATCAATTAAGAACTATCCAGTGTAGAACTTTTACAGGACAAAAATAGAGAACAATAGAAACTCGATGTGTTTTCCAGGATGGAATTAAGAACGCTATAAGATAATAAAGAACATTCTGTACGCTGACAGCATATGGTGATCGGGTTAAATACATTCATACAGTGGTGAACATTTTTTCATTACAAACAACGGATATATCTACCGACTCAAGCAGACGGAGCTGTCAGGGTGAGACCGTTCTGTATCTATGTCATGTCCTGTACTCTAGCTGAGAGAAGAGACGAGAGAAACCACGGAGACTATCTATCTACATCTTATCTGGCAACCACACTAGAAGAACATACCAACTACATAGACAATATCCATACCTACACCAGACATAGTTTTTTTTATTAATAAATCTTTTATCTTATCGTTGAAAGGAACTGTTGTCGGAGTATGTGTTGAGGGAATAATAGAGAGAGTGAAAGAAATAGATATATGGAAGGAAAGACATAAGAGAGGAGTGTAGACCAAAGTCAGTCAATAATCCCAACAGATAATAAGTTTAAAGATGTGCTTGTTGAGTCCAGTCTTCTCTCGGGAATTTTAACAGGACACTCACATTATCCACATTATCCGGTAAACCAACATTAGTTAATAGATATTAGCCAAGGGCTACAACTCCCGCCCCAGGGGGAGAAGTAAGACCCTCGAAGGCCAGAGTAATCCAGAACCTTCCCGAAGGACTGGTCAGTGAGTCCACTGTCCCATAGACACTGATGTGGCCCGCCTATTGCGGGGTCCACGATTAACTCGAACAGAGTTACCACCCGTGTCGGATTGCGACACGTGTGAATGGGCAGAGAGAGACGGGACATCGAAGAGGCAACAGGGCCTGCCTTAGAGGGACTCAATAGTTTAGACCCATGTGTATTTGGGGTTCATAGACATATGCTAGATAGTTTGCTTAGAATGTTTGATGATGTTAAACTGTGTGATGATGTTAAACCTCTGTGATATGCAACTCAGTGCGGGCGTGTTAAACCCACTGCGCCAACGCACTGTATATTGAAATACAATAAATGTTAGATATTATATTTAACGGAGTTATTGTTGCCTGTGTGAGCCCGAGCTCAGCTACCTAGACATCCAACACGCTGACAATATGTTCTAATAATCAACTAGAAGGGTATAACTGGACATTATCTGTCAGACAGCTGATGGAGGTAGATAAATATATGTTCTAATAATCAACTAGAAGGGTATAACTGGACATTATCTGTCAGACAGCTGATGGAGGTAGATAAATATATGTTCTAATAATCAACTAGAAGTGTATAACTGGACATTATCTGTCAGACAGCTGATGGAGGTAGATAAATATATGTTCTAATAATCAACTAGAAGTGTATAACTGGACATTATCTGTCAGACAGCTGATGGAGGTAGATAAATATATTTTCTAATAATCAACTAGAAGTGTATAACTGGACATTATCTGTCAGACAGCTGATGGAGGTAGATAAATATATTTTCTAATAATCAACTAGAAGGGTATAACTGGACATTATTTGTCAGACAGCTGATGGAGGTAGATAAATATATGTTCTAATAATCAACTAGAAGGGTATAACTGGACATTATCTGTCAGACAGCTGATGGAGGTAGATAAATATATGTTCTAATAATCAACTAGAAGGGTATAACTGGACATTATCTGTCAGACAGCTGATGGAGGTAGATAAATATATGTTCTAATAATCAACTAGAAGGGTATAACTGGACATTATCTGTCAGACAGCTGATGGAGGTAGATAAATATATGTTCTAATAATCAACTAGAAGGGTATAACTGGACATTATCTGTCAGACAGCTGATGGAGGTAGATAAATATATGTTCTAATAATCAACTAGAAGGGTATAACTGGACATTATCTGCCAGACAGCTGATGGAGGTAGATAAATATATGTTCTAATAATCAACTAGAAGGGTATAACTGGACATTATCTGTCAGACAGCTGATGGGGGTAGATAAATATATGTTCTAATAATCAACTAGAAGGGTATAACTGGACATTATCTGTCAGACAGCTGATGGAGGTAGATAAATATATGTTCTAATAATCAACTAGAAGGGTATAACTGGGCATTATCTGTCAGACAGCTGATGGAGGTAGATAAATATATGTTCTAATAATCAACTAGAAGGGTATAACTGGGCATTATCTGTCAGACAGCTAATGGACGTAGATAAATATATGTCCCAACAATAAACTAGAAGGGTATAACTGGACATTATCTGTCAGACAGCTAATGGACGTAGATAAATATATGTCCCAACAATAAACTAGAAGGGTATAACTGGACATTATCTGTCAGACAGCTGATGGAGGTAGATAAATATATGTCCCAACAATCAACTAGAAGGGTATAACTGGACATTATCTGTCAGGCAGCTAATGGACGTAGATAAATATATGTCTCCACAATCAACTAGAAGGGTATAACTGGACATTATCTGTCAGACAGCTAATGGAGGTAGATAAATATATGTCTCCACAATCAACTAGAAGGGCATCACTGGATTTATCTGCCAGACTGCTGATGAATGTAAATAAATCCAAGCCTGAGATTGCTCTAGGACAAACTGCCTTACAGCTTCGGTGCATTGAAACCCCTGGCCACATCCCAAGCAGCGGGAGAAATACCGTGAGAAAGTTATTCCCCCCTCCCCCGCCCCTATAATGCTGGTATGACTAATGAGCGGGGAATCAAAGTGGCTAGCGCGTTTGTCTGTAGGCCTGGTGATCTTGTGCTCAAATCCTCTCTCTCGCGGATCTTTCTAACTGAACTGGTCTCTCAGACCGACCCAGCTAACATGGACGCCATGAAATAGCCCGGGAAATAAAGAGGACCGGCGTGAAACTGACCACATCTCCCACTGAATACTGATTGATCTATAACAGTGTGGGGGTCCATCAACATAAATCCATCACCCCCAACGCCTGTCGAAGGTGTTCGTTGCTATTGACTTTTTATTATGTTGGTATAGATACAAAAATAAATCAGTAAAAAATTGGCAGTGCACTTGTCTAAATGACCCAGGAACTCATTAACACACATATGCAGGTGTCATATAGACCACACCAAGAACCCATTAACACACATATGCAGGTGTCATATAGATCATACCAAGAACTCATTAACACACATATGCAGGTGTCATATAGATCATACCAAGAACTCATTAACACACATATGCAGGTGTCATATAGATCATACCAAGAACTCATTAACACACATATGCAGGTGTCATATAGATCATACCAAGAACTCATTAACACACATATGCAGGTGTCATATAGATCAAACCAAGAACTCATTAACACACATATGCAGGTGTCATATAGATCATACCAAGAACTCATTAACACACATATGCAGGTGTCATATAGATCATACCAAGAACTCATTAACACACATATGCAGGTGTCATATAGATCATACCAAGAACCCATTAACACACATATGCAGGTGTCATATAGATCATACCAAGAACTCATTAACACACATATGCAGGTGTCATATAGATCATACCAAGAACTCAATAACACACATATGCAGGTGTCATATAGATCATACCAAGAACTCATTAACACACATATGCAGGTGTCATATAGATCATACCAAGAACTCATTAACACACATATGCAGGTGTCATATAGACCACACCAATAATCCATTAACACACATATGCAGGTGTCATATAGATCATACCAAGAACCCATTAACACACATATGCAGGTGTCATATAGATCATACCAAGAACTCATTAACACACATATGCAGGTGTCATATAGATCATACCAAGAACCCATTAACACACATATGCAGGTGTCATATAGATCATACCAAGAACTCATTAACACACATATGCAGGTGTCATATAGACCACACCAAGAACTCATTAACACACATATGCAGGTGTCATATAGATCATACCAAGAACTCATTAACACACATATGCAGGTGTCATATAGATCATACCAAGAACTCATTAACACACATATGCAGGTGTCATATAGATCATACCAAGAACTCATTAACACACATATGCAGGTGTCACATAGATCATACCAAGAACTCATTAACACACATATGCAGGTGTCACATAGACCAAGCCAAGAACTCAATAACACACATATGCAGGTGTCATATAGATCATACCAAGAACTCAATAACACACATATGCAGGTGTCATATAGATCATACCAAGAACTCAATAACACACATATGCAGGTGTCATATAGATCATACCAAGAACTCAATAACACACATATGCAGGTGTCATATAGATCATACCAAGAACTCAATAACACACATATGCAGGTGTCACATAGATCATACCAAGAACCCATTAACACACATATGCAGGTGTCACATAGATCATACCAAGAACCCATTAACACACATATGCAGGTGTCATATAGATCATACCAAGAACTCATTAACACACATATGCAGGTGTCACATAGATCATACCAAGAACCCATTAACACACATATGCAGGTGTCACATAGACCACGCCAAGAACTCAATAACACACATATGCAGGTGTCATATAGATCATACCAAGAACTCATTAACACACATATGCAGGTGTCACATAGATCAAACCAAGAACTCATTAACACACATATGCAGGTGTCATATAGATCATACCAAGAACTCATTAACACACATATGCAGGTGTCATATAGATCATACCAAGAACTCATTAACACACATATGCAGGTGTCATATAGATCATACCAAGAACCCATTAACACACATATGCAGGTGTCATATAGATCATACCAAGAACTCATTAACACACATATGCAGGTGTCACTATAGATCATACCAAGAACTCATTAAACACACATATGCAGGTGTCATATAGATCATACCAAGAACTCATTAACACACATATGCAGGTGTCATATAGATCATACCAAGAACCCATTAACACACATATGCAGGTGTCATATAGATCATACCAAGAACCCATTAACACACATATGCAGGTGTCATATAGATCATACCAAGAACTCATTAACACACATATGCAGGTGTCATATAGATCATACCAAGAACTCATTAACACACATATGCAGGTGTCATATAGATCATACCAAGAACTCATTAACACACATATGCAGGTGTCACATAGACCACGCCAAGAACTCATTAACACACATATGCAGGTGTCATATAGATCATACCAAGAACTCATTAACACACATATGCAGGTGTCACATAGATCATACCAAGAACTCATTAACACACATATGCAGGTGTCACATAGATCATACCAAGAACTCATTAACACACATATGCAGGTGTCATATAGATCATACCAAGAACTCATTAACACACATATGCAGGTGTCATATAGATCATACCAAGAACCCATAACACACATATGCAGGTGTCATATAGATCATACCAAGAACTCATAACACACATATGCAGGTGTCATATAGATCATACCAAGAACTCAATTAACACACATATGCAGGTGTCAATAGATCATACCAAGAACCCATTAACACACATATGCAGGTGTCATATAGATCATACCAAGAACTCATTAACACACATATGCAGGTGTCATATAGATCATACCAGAACTCCATTAACACACATATGCAGGTGTCACATAGACCACGCCAAGAACTCAGTAACACACATATGCAGGTGTCACTATAGATCATACCAAGAACTCATTAACACACATATGCAGGTGTCACATAGACCATACCCAAGAACTCATAACACACATATGCAGGTGTCATATAGATCATACCAAGAACCTCATTAACACACATATGCAGGTGTCATATAGATCATACCAAGAACTCATTAACACACATATGCAGGTGTCATATAGATCATACCAAGAACTCAGTAACACACATATGCAGGTGTCATATAGATCATACCAAGAACTCAATAACACACATATGCAGGTGTCATATAGATCATACCAAGAACTCATTAACACACATATGCAGATGTCACATAGATCATACCAAGAACTCAGTAACACACATATGCAGGTGTCATATAGATCATACCAAGAACCCATTAACACACATATGCAGGTGTGATATCCACGCCCAGAACCCATTAAAACACACATGCACGTGTCATAATGACCACACCAAGAACATATTCAAAACAACTAGGAAGGTGTTATATAGGTCACACCAATAAACCTATTAAAACTCCAGTTGTGGTCATGCGGTCTACGCCTGGAACCGCTGGCTTTAGATATTATGTGTTTGGTATTTTTAGCTCTTGTTTGTCTGCAGAGTGTATCGATCAAACAAGGAAGGAAGGCGCCAGCAAAACAAGCAGAATCGACTGACGGCTTGGACCGTGACGCAACCAACATAATGGCACAAGAAGCAATTATAGTGTTTTCTTTGCAGGTAGTTTTTCTTTCGTCCTCTGCCCCCTTGGTGGCTCCTCTTTAGTTTACAGACTGTTTACAGTCTATTCTCATGTTAATTAATGATTTGTTCCTAATGCTTAATTTCCACATTTGTCACAACTAATATTCTTCCTGCTTACTCTCGTGTTCTTAATTTTCAATGCATGTATCATGTACGATTCTTTACTTCGCAAATCATTTTGGTATAGACTGTTATGTACTGTATGAATCACATAACAACGAGTATATAGGGATCTATTCAATAGAAATAAAATAAACAAATGAAACCCTAAAAGTGTGATAGAAATTAAATAACCATGCCATTGTCTTGTAACCTGTCAATATTGTTTTTAAGCATGTCAAGAGTGTTCAGCACGTCATCACCGTGCAGACGAACACGATGATGTCATAAGGGCAGTTTAAAGATGACTGCCCAACTTTTGATATGCAACAAAGATGAGCAGCGTTCTGTATCCGTTGTTTGATCAGAGAAAGGGTGAAACCCCTAGGTATTCATCGGCCAATGAAGGTCCAGCATGGCGATGCATGCTTGTCAGTCTAGCAAGTGTATGAGTGAAGTTTCAAAACGGTGTAGCTTATATGACAGACTGTTCACGACCGGGTCAGACACACCGATTAGTGACCCTAAAGTCGATTTTTCTACAGGAATCCAAGCACTTTATCGGCGCTGGAGGACTTGCATTGAACGCGGTGGTGACTATATCGAAAAATGAGTTTTTTGTGTTTTTCAGAATATATTCAGGTTTTCATTCGAAGCTCCCTCGTATATAGGGCTGAATACTATATAAATCAAATAACTATATAGGGTTACTTAAAAAGTACATCCTATGATTATACATGGTTCTTTAGTAATTAAAAAAATAACATACCTATACATCATCATCATCATCATCATCATCATCATCATCATCTTCCACTTCTGCCGTCAAGCGTCGTGGGGAGGAATAATTTGCGTTCCAGCGCCAGGTGGGCGGCACTGGATAGTGTCATTCCGTGTGGTTGTACAATGTCTCTGATGTCGTCAATCCATTTTCTTCTTGGACGTCCTCGTGGTCTCGTCGCAGATGATCTTTGATGTAAGGCCAGTGATGGTAGTATATGTATACACGTTTCATAAATACACAAGTGATATAGTTACATAAGGTTCTTTACTCTCTCTCTCTCTCTCTCTCGCTCTCTCTCTCTCTCTCTCTCTCTCTCTCTCTCTCTCTCTCTCTCTCTCTCTCTCTCTCTCTCTCTCTCTCCCTCTCCCCCTTTCATCTGCTTATACGTACGCGCAGGTGTAATTCTCTACTGTCCCAACAATTAGATAATGGTTCTGTATTATACATTTCCTTCTACTGACAATTGTTTATTCTTATAGATAACAGGAAATAGTCCACTTAAACCAGATAAAAGGAACAAAGCAATAAATGATAAACACTCGTATGATTCATTGCAAGAAAATGGAGAGGAGAAATTGTATGCAATTTCCGTTTCATTGACATCAGCATCGTAATCACCACCATCAACAATAAAATGGTCGTCACTGTCGCCATCATCATCATCATCATCATCATCATCATCATCATCATCATCATCATCATCATCATCATCATCATCAATAACAATAACATTAGCAATAAAAATAACATCTTAATATCAATCGTACGCGAAAGCGCACGCGCATGGGCGTGCGCGCGCGCACACACACACATTTGTTTATGCTATGTAGTACAGAAGACATATTAACATCCCCTCAGCATATCCATGGAAGAGACGGTTTAGGTAGAATAGTGAAATAATAGAACTAGTCACTTCAACGACACAAGACTATGACGTTAGGAAAAAAAAAAACAACAGTGTATTTTTCTACGAACTTATTTACGATTGGATCTCTTTCACTGTTTCTTGGGGTTAAAATAAAATAGAACAATTGTAATACATTTTTGAGTTACGGGACATAATTATACAAACGTCAAGCAAAACTAAATATTTGCGTTTGTGTCCCTTTATAACATTAATAAATTAAAAAACAACAATCCATGAACATAGACGAGTTTACAGAATCTTCAAAGCGACCATTTTATAAATCTGATTATTCAGTGCGATCCACTTATAAACCCGAGACTTCTATTGTAACCGTTTTATAAACCCTTCTATAAACTTAACCGAAATCTTCAATGCGACTGGCAATGAGAGGGCAGACAGGGCAGCAAAACGCGGGACAAACAGCCAGAATATAGTAGACTAAAAGCGTCATCAAACAACAAGTAATTGACACATGGAAACAATAATGAAGAGACAGCAATAAAGGACGGCACGCTTACCACATGCTCAGAGAGCCCAGAAAGACAACATAATAATACGAACGTACAAGAAACTATGGAGATTGAGAATCGGGAACTGGAAAGATAAAATCAGCCGACCACTTTGCGTTGATTGTCTGGAAGAAAACACCATAGAACACTATATTCTATCGTGCACAACCTATGACAAGGAACGCAGGGACCCAGTAGAATACTTCAAAACAAGAAACACACGGGAGGGGAGGGGGGGGGGGGGGCTGCGTGGTCTCGAGGTATGATGTCCGCCTCGAGTGCTGGAGGTCCCGGTTTCAAGCCCCGATAAGGACCGGGATTTATTTCACGTGGACTTCTAGTAATAAAATTTCCCCTGGTCTCTGGGTAGTGAGATCGGACGCCCGTGTGTATTGTTGCGCAGGTAAAAAATCCCTTGGCAGTTCGAAATCGAAAAAGAGTAGCCTAACGGCGCTGCCCGGGCAAAATTTCGAGTTAAATATCTACACAAAGTATTTCAGGATCCGCGCCGGTTCTACGGAGCTCGTGCACTGAGCTGAGTTTCTCCAGACTCAGGTTTGATTTAGGAGGAAAACGGAGCACTTATGGGTTACACCCGTGTGCCGTGATGTTGATCCATCGACTAAACTAAATTAAACTAAACTAAACTAAAACAAGAAACACGACGGTGACGATGAAGGAATGCCTACAGGTGGAAGGCGACAAAGAAGTACACAAGCTTACAAAACAATTCATTGCGAGAACAGGGAAAGAAATATAACAACATAGAATAAAGCCAACAGCAAAATAAAACAAATATAGTATGGATGGAAGAAATCGACCACACGAAAATAGGACAATAGGGAATATATAGTGTTGCGTAAAAACTCTCAAACGGTGGACAAAAGAGAGAGGAATGGACCCTCTCCGATGCGCGAGACAAGGAGAAGGGTGGAAATCTCACCAATGATTGAGAGGAGGGACGCACTGGATACCCCTCAGACACTGGACAAGAGGAGACGACAGGAAACCTCCCCAACAAATGGAACGCACAGGAAACCCCTCCGGCGCTGGAGAAGAGGAGACGGTAGGAAACCTCCCCAACAATGGATAAGAGAGACACTACAATCCCTCCCCTACGCTGGACAACGACAGCTCTGAACCAAGACCCAAGAAAACAAGCCCAGACGACAAAAAGCGGCCCTACTCAGGACTAGCCCAAGAAAACAGAGACGATAAAATTCGGGCCCTTCCCAGGGTTAACCCTGAACAAGAAAACCCCAAACGAAAGGGAGAGAAAAACCGATAGTGGCAGCAGGTACACGCAGCAACAACGGCAGAAGCAACGAGGATGGCGAAAAAGAGAAACCCTGCCAGACATGCAGTAACAGAAATCACCCAGTGCACAAAAGACCAGAACAATCTATACCGCACTATGAACCATCACAACTATACCCAACGCCATTGAGGCGGGTTGAACGAGGTGGAAAGTTTCTCTCTCTCCCCCCCCCCCAACAACCCCCTCCACGGAATGGGATTCAATGCGACCGTTTTATAAACCGGACTCTTCAATGTGGTTGGCTTATTATTTCGGTCTTAGAATGGCAACAATTTCATGCCAGATTGCATGCTAGGGTATCAAGTGGCAAGATTCACATATACTAGATAAGGCATTATGAGACGGGACGATCAGCTCCCACCGTAGCCAAATTTAGTTTGAAGTGTCAAGTGTTCATTATACGAAGTCTGTTTCTCTCCAGAACAACAGAAACTAATCCCTGGATCAGCTGCCTATTCCCACGGAGCAGGCGCTAAAACGTGGTTGTGCTTCCCGTCAAATTGACTTGGCAGTATAAAGTAATATAGACAAAGTCGGACGGTCGCCACCGTTAACTCCGAGCCAGTGGTTGTGAACTAACATGTTCAGACACGGTTTCCTTTAATGTCTCTTGTCTCTAGTTTGTTGGCCTTCGATCCACTCTAGAACTCTTGTTTCTAGTTTGTGGGCCTTCGATCCACTATAGAACTCTTGTCTCTAGTTTGTTGGCATTCGATCCACTCTAGAACTCTTGTCTCTAGTTTGTTGGCATTCGATCCACTCTAGAACTCCTGTCTCTAGTTTGTTGGCATTCGATCCACTCTAGAACTCCTGTCTCTAGTTTGTTGGCATTCGATCCACTCTAGAACTCCTGTCTCTAGTTTGTTTGCCTTCGATCCACTCTAGAACTCCTGTCTCTAGTTTGTTGGCATTCGATCCACTCTAGAACTCCTGTCTCTAGTTTGTTGGCATTCGACGATCCACTCTAGAACTCCTGTCTCTAGTTTGTTGGCATTCGATCCACTCTAGAACTCCTGTCTCTAGTTTGTTGGCATTCGATCCACTCTAGAACTGCTGTCTCTAGTTTGTTGGTCTTCGATCCACTCTAGAACTCTTGTCTCTAGTTTTTTGGCCTTCGATCCACTCTAGAACTCCTGTCTCTAGTTTGTTGGCATTTGATCCACTCTAGAACTCCTGTCTCTAGTTTGTTGGCCTTCGATCCACTCTAGAACTCCTGTCTCTAGTTTGTTGGCCTTCGATCCACTCTAGAACTCCTGTCTCTAGTTTGTTGGCCTTCGATCCACTCTAGAACTCTTGTCTCTAGTTTGTTGGCCTTCGATCCACTCTAGAACTCCTGTCTCTAGTTTGTTGGCATTCGATCCACTCTAGAACTCTTGTCTCTAGTTTTTTGGCATTCAATCCACTCTAGAACTCCTGTCTCTAGTTTGTTGGCCTTCGGTCCACTCTAGAACTCTTGTCTCTAGTTTGTTGGCATTCGATCCACTCTAGAACTCCTGTCTCTAGTTTGTTGGCCTTCGATCCACTCTAGAACTCCTGTCTCTAGTTTGTTGGCATTCGATCCACTCTAGAACTCTTGTCTCTAGTTTTTTGGCATTCAATCCACTCTAGAACTCCTGTCTCTAGTTTGTTGGCATTCGGTCCACTCTAGAACTCTTGTCTCTAGTTTGTTGGCATTCGATCCACTCTAGAACTCCTGTCTCTAGTTTGTTGGCCTTCGATCCACTCTAGAACTCCTGTCTCTAGTTTGTTGGCATTCGATCCACTCTAGAACTCCTGTCTCTAGTTTGTTGGCATTCGAACCACTTTAGAACTCCTGTCTCTAGTTTGTTGGCATTCGATCCAGCTCTAGAACTCCTGTCTCTAGTTTGTTTGCATTCGATCCACTCTAGAACTGCTGTCTCTAGGTCTCTAGTTTATTGGCCTTCGATCCACTCTAGAACTCCTGTCTCTAGTTTGCTGGCCTTCGATCCACTCTAAAACTCTTGTCTCTAGTTTCATGGCTTTCGATCCACTCTAGAATAATGCGATAATTGCTTGTCCTTTTACAGGACCTTGCAGTCAAACCCAGCCTTACTGCCTGTTCGTGATTTACTAGGCACTGTTACGTTAAGTAGGTTGTCATAATTTTCTAAAAATCTAGTCAACATTTAAATTTTAACTATCTGCCGTAAGGAATGCACCCACTACGCCACCACAAGGAGAGAAAATTTAAGTACGAACACAATGAACCTCTCGGCCACGCATGTTCTACAACTGGCGGATGATAATATTGCTCTTTTCACGACTTCTTCTTTTGTCCTACTTATTTTGCGTTTAGCGTTGCATGGAGGAAGCAGATGCAGTTTTCTGCATTTTGCTTGTCCTGTTGCGCTCTTCACAACCATGTAAAAGCAGTGACAAATGAAATAACCTTGAACATCAATCTTAATTCAATGTTTTTTATTCACAAAGTATGATGAAAAAGGTGCAGGCAAACATATATCGGGCAGAGTGGCAGGCTTCCATTCAATGATCAACAAGAGAGAGAGAGAGAGAGAGAGAGAGAGAGAGAGAGAGAGAGAGAGAGAGAGAGAGAGAGAGAGAGAGAGAGAGAGAGAGAGAGAGAGAGAGAGAGAGAGAGAGAGAGAGAGAGAGAGAGCACTGATGTATTTTGTTTTACTCAGGACATGTTGGTTTGGTGGGAATCAAACAGGCAGACAAATTGTCTGGGTTTACACCCTCTTGGTGGGGTACTGGTGCATGATAAGGCAGATGTCGTTGGGACATCTTTGGGATCGTGTGTATAGTACAGAAGAACTGGTAGATCATTACTGCTGGGAGATAATGGTGTTGCCTGATGGCGAGATACACTGTTAATAGGGAAAGCTAATCCACACGCGAAATTCAGTCTATCACTAGTATAAATAGTGTGTATGAACTAATTACCTTGAGTTCAAAGCGAACGAGCGCTAAAAAAAAAAAAAAACTGGTACAATTTAAGGGCGAGTATTTTCGCTGGCTGGTGCAGATGAGGACTAGGGCGTATGAGAATGTCCCGAGAGCGTGATGTCAGTTGTTGACTCAGCTAATTCAACTTGACAACTTTTTGAGGGATGAATAATAAAGCGCAAAGATAAATTAACTTGTGTCGATACATCTGTTACATCAGATACTGTCATGTTTGAAACTGATCTGTTTGTGATGCCCCTGCTAATCACTGTTCTCCGACACAGGGATACAAGACCACATAGGGTCGATCCTGCCATATGACGGACCCAGGAGCCATTCTGACTAAAATAAATGGTTCTAGTGACTTATCTCTATCATTTCCTTGTTGAGAAAGAAACGAACAACTGGGAGGCATCTGAATCTGGGAGATCCTTTTCAGGACCGGTCCTCAATAGGACCAACAAATCGCAATAATGAAAATACCAATAGGCGTGAGACGCATAAGACCCAACCGTCTACGTCGAGCACAGCGGGAAAAATATAACCAGTCCTGTTTAGGACTAACTCGAAACAGAGCAAAAATAGAAGGAAGTTATAAAAAATAAACGGGATCTCAATTATAACCAACGCTGAAGAAGCAGGTTGAACGAGGCTGAATTTTTATTCTTTCCCCGTAAATACCGAAGTTGAAGATCTCTATCACTTGGTTGCAGTTACTATTTGTTATTATCTACGTATTACAAATATTAGCGACAGCTATTTACATAACTGGTTATTTCTGTCCTTTTGTTACAGTGGTAACTTAATCTTTTTAAAATCTTTTCAAACATTTTGTCCCAAACGCAGTTTTCTGCAATGGGTCAGTGATACGATAGTGTCACACATTTTGTAAGCCAAGATACACGGAGGAACAGGTGTCCAGTTTTTCCCTCACTTACTAGGCGACGAGCCTAGGCGTTCCGAATCATTAACAATTGAACAGTTCAGAAAGGATAGTGAACAAACAAGGGAGAGACTATTTGACTTGGCACAAAATACACGTGATCAAACTGGATTGTTTCCCTTTCAGCTCCAACCTGTGTCAATTTGTCTTCCTATTCTTTTTCCCCCGATTCGATTACCCTACCTCGTTCAACCTCAAAGAGAAGTTATACTAGGGTCCATCACCGACTCAGATTAATAATCCTGTTAACCGGATATTAATTTGAAGATGATTGTTGTCCAAAGAGGTAGTTCACTTGGCGGAGCCAGTACATTGCTTGAAGAGTGATTCTGTTGTTAACTCTGTTATGCCCCACAGCTTCAGTTAAGACAAAACATGTTTTGTTTGTAAATCAGATTTCAAAGGTTTTGAAAACAACCTATCCGCATTTAATTGCGCCTAAAATGTGTCTTTTGATTTCCATGTTTTTCGTTGTCTCCTAGGAGTATTGATCTTCTTCTTCTTCTTCTTCTTTCGTTCGCCTAAAATATGTTTATAACTGCAATGTTGTCTCTTGTATGAATCTAACAGTCTTTTTTAGTTCATTCAGCGGTCCATAGAGTTTATCTTCCACTGTTGTCTCTCTAGGCCAGAAGGTTTGCCTAGATATGTTGTAGTTTGGGCAATCCTGGAGTATGTGCTCTGCTGTCTGCGACGCCAAACCACATGTGCACATGGCTGAGTCACCAATCTTGAATTTTGTATACATGTGGTTGCGTAATCTACTGTGTCCTGTTCTGAGTGTTGATCAATATGTGCGGCTCTAATTTGTTGTTGTTGTCTCCTAGGAGTGTTGATCAATATGTGCGGCTCTAATTTGTTGTTGTTGTTGTCTCCTAGGAGTGTTGATCGATATGTGCAGCTCTAATTTGTTGTTGTTGTTGTTGTCTCCTAGGAGTTTTGATCGATATATGCGGCTCTAATTTGTTGTTGTTGTTGTTGTTGTCTCCTAGGAGTGTTGATCGATATGTCCGGCTCTAATTTATTGTTGTTGTTGTTGTCTCCTAGGAGTGTTGATCAATATGTCCGGCTCTAATTTATTGTTGTTGTTGTTGTCTCCTAGGAGTGTTGATCGATATGTCCGGCTCTAATTTATTGTTGTTGTTGTTGTTGTCTCCTAGGAGTGTTGATCAATATGTGCGGCTCTAATTTGTTGTTGTTGTTATTGTTGTTGTCTCCTAGGAGTGTTGATCGATATGTGCGGCTCTAATTTGTTGTTGTTGTTGTTGTTGTTGTTGTTGTTGTTGTTGTTGTTGTCTCCTAGGAGTGTTGATCAATATATCCGGCACTAATTTGTTGTTGTTGTTGTTGTCTCCTAGGAGTGTTGATCAATATGTGCGGCTCTAATTTGTTGTTGTTGT
Organism: Cepaea nemoralis; assembly: GCA_014155875.1. Lineage (NCBI taxonomy): Eukaryota > Metazoa > Mollusca > Gastropoda > Stylommatophora > Helicidae > Cepaea > Cepaea nemoralis. The sequence goes on along the minus strand of JACEFZ010011250.1, from coordinate 160,198 downwards.
TCTTGTTGTTGTCTCCTAGGAGTGTTGATCGATATGTGCGGCTCTAATTTGTTGTTGCTGTTGTTGTTGTCTCCTAGGAGTGTTGATCGATATGTGCGGCTCTAATTTGTTGTTGTTGTTGGTTGTTGTTGTTGTTGTTGTTGTTGTTTCCTAGGAGTGTTGATCAATATATCCGGCTCTAATTTGTTGTTGTTGTTGTTGTTGTTGTTGTCTCCTAGGAGTGTTGATCAATATATCCGGCTCTAATTTGTTGTTGTTGTTGTTGTCTCCTAGGAGTGTTGATCAATATATCCGGCTCTAATGTGTTGTTGTTGTTGTTGTTGTTGTTGTCTCCTAGGAGTGTTGATCAATATGTGCGGCTCTATTTTGTTGTTGTTGTTGTATCCGCTCATTTTGAACTCATGGGTAGTCCATACACTTGCTACTACTACTAGTGCACTGGACTGACTTTTGGATGCGGATTAGCTTTTCCATATTACCAATCTCCCTCGCCATCAGTCGAACCCACTCATACTTCTGAGGTACTTGTCATTTACTTTCCAAAGTCAAAGACGAGAAGTCAACATTTTAGTTCAGGACGAGAAGTCAACATTTTAGTTCAGGACGAGAAGTCAACATTTTAGTCCAACTGACCAGTGTAGAGGTTGAATCGGCTACCTCGGTTTTCTTTTCTAACAGTTTTACAGGGGAAGCAGTATTATGGCCTACGCTTTGCTATGTATAACTGCTGTTGGATGTTTAACCTCCACGATTTATACATTATCCAGTATTTTGTCCTTAAACGAAAAGGCTAGGTATCTGATATCAGGCCCGAAGAATGTAGGGAGCATGCGATATCTTTAGCTACAAATAGTTTTTGGAAACGTTTCCCATATATATATATATATATATATATATATATATATATATATATATATATATATATATATATATGTCACTTGTCGTCCCTGGGGGAAAGTGGAGTCAACAAGCACACCTTTAAAATCCTTCTTATACTTTGGAACTATTGTCAGACCTTTGTCTACACTCCCCCGTTATGTCTTCTAATCACTATCTCTCTCTATCTCTCTCTCTCTCTCTCTTTTATTCCTTCATAACATACCCACACAACATTGTCCTCCAATAAATACTAACATTATTTATTGGATAAAAAGGGTCATGGGTGTGTATAGAGTGTATGTAAAGACTTTGTTGGTGTGTTCTATCGTGTAGGTGAGATAAGATTGACACTCTAAGACACAGTCCTCATTGTTCTCATCACACAACGGCATAGATGGTCACCACAGCACAGAATCAGATTGAGCTCACCCAGGGTATTTTCTCTCTGCTTGATGTTGAGGATGTCTTCACAATATAAAATGTATTTTCACAACAGCGTGTTTCTTATATGTAATGTCTTTCAGGTTGCGATATCCAATGTTATGAATGTTTTTCTTAAAATCCAGGGAATGTTTACACATCCGACACAGTTAATGTATTATAGTCTATGGATGTAGGACTAGTCACAACCCTGCGTATATATTACACTGACACACTGTCTTAAAGTCTAAGAATGTTCTATGCATCAGAGGAAAAGTTCTGGTATTACCGTTTGTTTATATTTTTCTTATGGTCATGTGAACCATATTGCCAATCCGTTCTATGTGGAGTTGACATATCTTCTGCTGTCAGTATCCTATCAGGACAGACTTATGATGTCGTTACCTTTAGAGCTGGTTGACATGTATATGTGATATCAGACTTCAATCTGGCCGATATTTATCACTGTCCCAGACTAGCGTCCATTCTTTCTTTTCAGGAGTGTTGCTATTTCTTTCTTCCTAGGAACCTGGTAAATATACAATATCAGGTGCTATCAACCTAACTCAAACTCATTAGAGGTGAGAGTAGACTTATGGCCGTTATCAGTTATATATATATATTCAGAGAAATGACTTCTGACATAAGACATAGGAGTATACACATAACTTAAGACTAGGTGAAGAATGAAATGTCATAAAAGAGCTCAGAAATCCCAGTAACCATCCATACTAGAATCTCGTATCATACTTATCCTATATTATCTTAGTACTTATTCTATCGAGTGCACTGATACTTTACACAATCCACTATGTTACTTCTCAGCTAAATTCGGCCGACGCCCATTATTACGGTCTCACACTCAAATACACTATGTTAGATTTATACTCTACACCACAACTACCTTATAATTATCCTCGGCTGAATCGGGAATACTAATTGCACAAAAAATACAAAATGCTCGTCGGTTTCATCCAACTTGAAACATCGTAACTCCCTTTTCATAATCACTCAAGAATAAATCACCACTTCTCTCGTGGAAGCCAAGTAGCACACTAAATTCAACTAGAATTTCCAGCCTATAAATACTCTGGCTCTGTACGACTATATGGGCTATTCCACCAACTCCCCCTCCTGTCCTCTTCATCTATTTCTCAATACAACCGAATTTCTCCTTTGATGCCCGGTCATTTCGGGACATCAATGATTATCTACTCGTCTCCTCCGATCACCAATATTCGCCTCCGTTACTACAAACGGCTGTGATACGGCTTGATCGCGAATCTCCGTTTTCCCACTTCAAAGGTTAGTGAAATACTCTATCGCGATACATCGGTGTTCAAAGGTTTTGAAATCGCTGTTTTTCCGTCGTCCGTTCTCCAACAAACACGCGATATCTCTTTTGATCTTGGAGTTAATGACTGGTATTCACCTCAAGACCGAAGTGCTCGCTTGTTGTCCTGCGCCAAAGGTCAATAACTTTCCCAACAACTGTCACTGTCCTTACTCATCCGGTCGATGACCTCCAGTCTCCCGCATCTCGTGACAATATATATATATATATATATATATATATATATATATATATATATATATATATATTATATATATATATATATATATATATATATATATATATATAATATATATATATATATATATATATATATATATATATATATATATATGCAGTGGACATATACCAAGCGATATGTTGCAATCTGTATTTATAACTATACCAAAAAGACCAGGAGCCATTGAATGCGAAGATTTTCGTACAATTAACCTAATAAATTATGTAGCTAAGCTTCTACTCAGAATTATATTGAGAAGAAGACGAATAAAAAATGGAAATTGATGAGCAGTCCAGCTGAAAACCATCTGATGGCTGCAGAAATGTGGTTTCTGAGGAAAATGCAAAGAATACCATGGACAGACAGAAAAACCAATGACCAAGTTCTACAGGAGACAGGTGAACATCTTAGACTGATTAGAGAAATTAGACGTAGACAGTCAAAATTTTTTGGACATGTTATGAGAAGAAATGGATTGGAGAACTTGGTGACAACTGGCAAGATCGAAGGGAACAGACCAAGAGGAAGACCGAGAGGAAAATACGTGGATGGCTTGGCCACATGGCATGGACGAGACAGGAACACTGAGCTGATCCACGACACTGGTGATCGAGTGAAATGGCGAGTCATGACCGCCCACGCTTTCCAGCATGGCACATGATTGATTGATTGATTTGATAAAGTAAAACATGTTGAAATGATAAAAATGTTGGACGATATTAACATTGATGGGAAAGATCTCAGAATAATAAAAAAATATTTACTGGAAGCAAATGGCTGCAATTAAAATGGGAAATAAAGAAGGACATTATGAACACATAAAGCTGGGAGTAAAACAGGGATGTGATTTGTTATCGGATCTCTTCTCCCTCCATAGAGAAGTAATAATGGGAGTGACCAAAGAAAACGCAAGGAATAATACTCGGAGTTTATAATATAAATAATATACACTATGCAGATGACACAGTTTTGATGGCGGATAATGCAAAAGATCTACAACAATTGTTGGACATTATAGTAACAGATAGTGCAAAGAAAGGACGATCCTTGAATATGAAGAAAACAGTAATAATAGTTTGAATAACGAAGACACAAACAATAGATTGCACGATTTATTGCCTGGCATATTTCGCTGCATCTCGTCAGGTACATACTGCAGAACTCACACAACTTACGTGAAATTAACTAGATAAATCCTTCAAGTTGAAATATACACAATTTCGCACAGTAATGTCGATTGTCTACCACGGTAATTTTAAGCTGACTAACATGTCTTTCTGTTTACACAATTCTGGCTTGCGTTGATAGATCATAATTGCTTCTGCAAATTTTAACAAGCGAGTATTCTGTGTTCTAAACAACACGCGAAATGCAGTCTCTCTGGACACAACATGGCGACTGGCAACAATGTGCTTGCCGATTGGAATAATAGTGCCAACGTGCTGCTAGGGGTATGTGGAAGCTGCGTTGACAGTCATAATACAATGTGTTCAAGAATACAGTAAACAACAGCCGCGTTACAGGTGTGGAGTGAAAACACAAATATCTTAATTTCCTCAACAGCAAAAGTTAGCTATAGGTACGCAGGCCCTTTAAGCCGTTACGCGTTCCCGCTAGCCCCTGACCTGCCTACACTCTACGCCTCTCGTCATGACCAGTTGATACTTTAATTCTCTAACACAAGTGATTGTAACTTGACTACTTACGATCTTACAGCTCAATTTGACCTCCGGTCATCACAGGGCTATCGAACCGCTCAAACTACACAGCTGGGCTAGCTTTCTTTAGTGTAGTGTGCTCAGTCGCCTGGTTGATGTGGCGTCTCTGCCAGCCATCATTTATCGTTTGTTGCTGAATAAACTATCTCGCTTGCTTGTTGCCAAACTTTCCTGATGGTCCATACCATTGCTCTCATCTTAACTTTTTGCTCTCAGTTTTATGTGAAGTGGCCGCGATGGCGGTTCTCAGAAGACTGACTTTCTGTCTGCGGCTTTCTGCGCTTGACCCTTCCGTCATGTGGCCTAAGCTCGCTATCTGATTGGTTCTTAAACTTAGCCGTCTATTTGTTCGAGTCCTTTCTTCAAAATGAGTGTGACTATTCGTCACTAATACCGAATAGTCTCTGACTATTCGTCACTAATACCGACTAGTCTCTGACTATTCGTCACTAATACCGACTAGTCTCTGAATTGTTGTCCGTCGATTTTCTAGTTGGGCTGACTCATGACAAATAGTTATATCAAAGACAAAGGTGACATCCAAATGTGAAATAAAGATAGAAGAGAAAATTCTAAACCAAGTAGATAGTTTTAAATATATAGGGACAATTATTTAGGGTCTGCTAGGTGTGGAATGCTCCTGGCCCTGCAGCCAGCAGGGTTAGGATCGGCTAGCCTCTCCCAGGAGGGGTGAAAAGTGAAAATTAGTAGCCTGCCGATGACCCGCACACTACACAAGTCAACCCCCACCTCCACGTGGTACAGACCGGGAAACCATGACCGCGAGGTCATGGGCTAACGGGGCTATGGCTCGCCATAGGGGATGGACTCCCTGTGGTCAGATTAGTGTCCTAAACCTGCGACTGGCCTAGCAAGCCGGCAGGGGATCTTCATACTGCTTGTAGAAAAACTAAGAAGTATAAACAGACTGACCCAAACAGATATCGACCCGGCAATGTTAATGGACTACGAGATAGATCAGCGTCTCAAAAAATAGGCACAATGAACGTCTGTGGTTTCAATAGTAAAGAAGAAGAGCTTATAGAAACAATGGAAGAGACGCACATTGGACTGATGGGAATAGCAGACACCAGAACAAAGGGGAAAGGATGCAAGGAGCTCCACCGCAGTTACACGTTTGTTTACTCTGGAGTAGAACAGCAAGAAAGGGCAAGACACGGTGTGGGAATAGTCATCAAACCACGACTAGCAAGAGGAATACTAGAAATAAAATATATATCAGAAAGAATCATAAAAGTGAGAATAAAAGAATAGACAATAACAACATATGTACAAATATACGCACCATGTAATGCAAACAATAATGAGCAAGAATGCGAGGACTTCTACGAAGATATACATGACATGCTTAATAAAATAGATAAGCAGGACAACATCATCGTTTTGGGTGATTTCAATGTAAGACTAGGACATATCAGAATGGGCGTAGAAAAACATCTGGGAGCATTTGGAGATCAGCATAATGAAAGGAATGATAACGGAAGTAGACTGATAGAACTTTGCAGCCAACACGACCTCTATATAACAAACACATTCTATAAACATAAAGATTCACAAGTATACACCTGGTATAAATGGAACGATCTAGATAATAAAAGCCACATTGATTTTATATTAACAAGAAATAACAGAAAGAGAAATATATTAGATGCAAGGGCAGTGCCCAATTTCAGTTTAAACACAGATCATAAAGCAGTCGTTGCCGCAATAAGAACCATCAGAAGAAGATAACAAAGAGCAGGAAAATACATGTCATGCGAATCAGTAAACTTAAAAAACCTTAAAGACGAGGCAGTAAGGGAAAATTATGAGAAAGAACTAACTGAACTCTTTGTAAAATTACCTACAAGAAGAAAATAGTGGAAGAACGGGAGATGTTCAAATCAAGCATTTTAAATACTGCAAAAATAACACGTGGAACCACGAAAAAACGCAAAACACGGATAAAGAAAATAACAAGTTGGTGGAACGCAGACAATTATAGGTATGTTGGAATATGTCTATATATATAATAGATATAAGATATGAATCAGTATGTCTCACACGCTACATGTCATAGTTTGACACCTATCAGACTAAAATGGAAGTGGATGGCGTTATAATGTGCCGGTTCAATGTCAGCTGGAAGTAATAGAATCAGCCTACACGCAGAGTAACGTAAGTGAGATTGTTCAGGGATCAGGAGCGCAAGATAATCATAGAACGATGGACAGGGTGTCGTTTATTCGTCATTTGTATAAATATTAAAATGGGATCGAGATCGGCAGTTAACGTGAAATATTTTCAAATAATTATTTATTATATGTTGACCATCCCTCCCATTAACATGGGAACGGTCATGTATTAGCCTGGACGACCGATTACCAGTAATAAATTTATTTAATGGACGTCGAACGCCATCGTTGCTGCAGTCATTTCCGTTGATGGATTCTGGTTCCCGTTGATCTGCTATGTTGGTTGTTTGTTGACTAGACTGCGAGCGTAATTAAAGATTTAAACACCTTAGCAAACTCCAAGGCTTCCAGTGATGTTTTCGCCTGTTTACTAATAGTCCTTGATTCGCACATCGTATGTTAAAACTGGTTCTATGTAACATGCAAGAAGTATTTTTTTAACTTTCAAGGATAGTGACTTATTGCACAAAACGTGTTTCATTTAATAGAATGCAGTTTTTGTTTGTCCTATTCTGCTTTGTATCTCAGTAATGCATCTTCCGTCTAACGTTAACCATATGCCTCCATCCATCCATCCATCATGTGCCATGCCGGTAAGCGTGGGCGGTCATGTTCTGCCATCTCACTCGATCACCAGAGTCGTAGATCAGCTCCGTGTTTCTGTCTCGACCATGCCACAAGGCCAAGTCATCCAGGTACTTGCTTCTAGGTCTTCCCCTTGGTCTATTCCCCTTGATCTTACCAGTTGTCACCAAGTTCTCCAAATCATTTCTTCTCATAACATGCCCAAAAATTGTGACTGTCTACGTCTAATATCTCTAATCAGTGTACGATCTAGATATCTTAATTTCTGCACTTGGCCCAAAATAACGTCCTGTACTTTAATTGCACATTTAGGCACAATCTTTTTCATTGATATCGCAATTACTTATGTCTTTCCATTATTCAAACTAATGCCCATTTTTTTCTTTTTTTTACTTTCTACAACCTCTGTATCTATCTTTTCATGTAGATCGTTCTGACTTGTTTCTATCCTGACGGTATCATCAGCATAACGTAAGTTATTTATATTATGTCCACCAACCAGGATCTCTATCATATTTTATGTAAATCTCATTAAATATAAGCTAATATTTACTGTACAATGAGAACAAAGCAGGAGACACTACACAACCTTGTCTGACGCCCTTCCTTATACACTGAATGTTCCTAAAAAGTTGTTGATTCTTATGGCTGCTGTTTTCTGCCAATATATGTTCTTTATTATTCGCAGATCTTTGCCGTCAATGTTCAGTTGCTTTAGTAATTTTATTATTTCTTCATGCTTCGCATTGTCGAATGCTTTTGCGTAGTCTATGAAACATAATTATGATTCGCCTTAAGACTGATCATCGCAAGACAAGGACAGAGACATTAAAATTAGCAACATGGAACGTTAGGACGTTAAACGACGACGAAAAAATTAGAGAACATAACACAAGAAATAGAAAGAGAAAAAATTAATATTCTAGGGATGTACGAAACGAGATGGATAGGAGCAGGCATCAAGATAGAAGAAGGTTTTAAGATGATTTATTCTGGAGGTGAAGACCGACAAAGGGGAGTGGTTATTATTTTGGAACGAAAAACATCAAAATCTGTTCAAGGATAGTGGGCCGTTTCGGACAGAGTTCTACTAGTTGATTTGAGTGGCAGACCTTTTAGCATAAATGTTATTCAAGTAAATGCCGCAACAGGAGAATCCAGTGAAGATAGTATAGAGGAATTCTATAATGATATAGAGTCTGCCTTAAATAAATGTAAAAATTCAGAAATAAACATCACAATAGGAGACTTCAATGCAAAAGTAGGAAATCAAGGTGATAGATACACAGTAGGAAACTATGGTTTAGGAGAGAGAAATGAAAGAGGATACAGACTCGTAGAGTGGACAAAAGAACAGGAAAAGATGATAGGTAACACCTGGTTTAAGCAACACCCTAGAAGATTATGGACATGGGGGAGTCCTGATAGAAGGATCAGAAATCAGATTGACTACATTCTGCTTAGCAGAAGATTTAGAAACGCACTAACAATAGCAAAAACAGTTCCCAGTGCTGATTGTTATAGTGACCACAGACTACTAACAGGAACACTGAGGATAAAGTTGAAGAAAGTCAAGTATATAACAGGAAACACTAAATATGATTTGTGTTCATTAAGTAACGACAAGCAAATACAAAACAAATTCAACATAGAAGCACAGAACAGATTTGATATATTATCTGATCTAGAGATATTATTCCAGGATATGGATGATCAATGGGTGACACAAACTATTTTGCACCAAACGAAGATTGGTTGTTGTCTAGATCATACTGCTCCTTCTATATTACTGCAGTGTGGAAGCTGAGCTAGCCACCTGTTTCACACCACAAGTCACCACTACAGCACACATCAACCAGTCAGTGAACACGATTGAGTTTGCGCACATAATATCCATTTAATGCTGAATTAACACGGAACCACACAACATATAAATCCAGGAACAATAATTCTCTCAGAATATATCTTCATCACAACCGAACACTCGACTAACACTGCCTCTCAAGGCCTTTTCCTCTAATCCACCACCACAATTAATCAGCCACTCTCTTGGCCCGAACTCATTCGATCCAACCCACCCTCTGGGTCTCGACTTCGACTAACTCTCCCTGAAAAACACAGGGCTCGCTATCCTTCCATTTCCCAGACCGCCGACCTCACTGTCCGGTCCTAAAACTCAACTCTCCCCCGTCAATGTTTTTCACTGTCTTTTTAACCCTTCTTTGCAGACCTCTGCCCCACAACCTTCCCTTTATCTTCTTATTTTTTTCTTTCCGGGGAATGCCCTTTCACCCCGTGAACTTATTTATATTGTCGCATTGCTATCAAGGACACTCACCTTAATGTTAGTGAACCCAGGCATGTCTCATTACCCCCTCCTCAAAAGAAAACATCGTTTTCAAATAATGGGAGAGCAATGCTTATCAAATATGTGACGCAGAAACATTGCCTGGGTATCCATAAGTATGTCTCCATCTTACTCCAGTTGCCATACTAAATAATACATCGAATAATCATAGTAAACTCCCATATTACCCACACATCAATACAACCAACTTTCCATCTTGTGTACCAATGCGTGAGCTAATACATCGATTATAATAATCAACATATCCTAGAAAACATTATATTCGTGTACCCGCAAAAACACACAAACTATTTAACTTTCCTAATAACTGTCCCTGAATACATGTCGAGGCGCTGTATTGCCTTTGTCTTCCCTCGCCCAATATATTGTATTACTAACCCACCATAATAACATACACCAGAATGGATATCGAACCACATGTTAATTGTTTATGTGGCATCATGCCCTTGGTAATTCCTTGACATCAGGTCTGCCATGGTGTTGTCTTCACCCGGTATGGGCATCGGCAGAAATGCGTATTCCTGCAACAATAAGCTCCAGCGATGAACCCGTACGTTCTTAATCGCTGCCGTATGGATGAATGTAAGTGGTCTGTGGTCAGTTTGTAGAATGAATTGTCTTCCCAACAAATACCTGGAGAGTTTGTGTACCGACCATACACTCGCCAGGGCCTCACGTTCTAATTTTTGAGTAATGTTCTTCTGGTGGCGTTAGTTTTCTGCTGACGTATAGTACTGGATGCATGAGGTGGTTCTTTTATTGCATCAAACATCCTCCGATTCCTGTCGATGATGCGTCTACCCTTCGTGTAACCATCACTCATGGTCTTTATATATTTACAACACCTGTATGCTATCCCTAACCCTGGGTCAGTGATGTCGTTAGCGCTCTTTTGAACTGACTTAACTTTCCTATCTGTATCTTGCACCCTTACACCGGATTCTCTGTTTGGTTTAACAACTTTATTACATCCTGGCCAATGTAACTGGCACCCTGCTCTCTGCTGCGTACGCATTATTTCTACGTGCCCTGCACATGAAATATCCTGAGCTGTTCTTATATATCGGTCTCTATGCGCTAAGGGTACTACTACTTGCCTACGTGTAGTTTTGTCATCTGAAAAACAGCGAGTGAGAATATTGTTCTTCCTTTCGAAGCACCATCTACCCTTCTTTGATTGCCTATGTTCTACTTTACTACCCCCTTGGAAACATTTGTCCAGAGTAGTATCTTGACTCTGGGAGTCACTAAAGCTATATTTGAGATCCATTCTCCCCTGCTCAGTTGTACTATCCTTATCCTCAGTCCCTGTGTCTACTTCAAGTTCCACTTCCTCTATCGTATCTAATCTTGTTTGTCTTCTAGTAACTACCGCGTTACTGCTTACACCATATTTGTGGTACAAATGAACTACTTCCTCTTCTGTACACTTTTTAACTCGTGGCTCATTTCCGATGATCAGATCTGCCACTGGTGCGCCCAGAACACCCGCTGTCACTCTTCCTGTGATATATGGTGTTTTCACTGTGATCACGGCCAATGCGTAAAATTCTACTGTCCCATCAAATGTTATACACCTAACCTTTTTCCCTGTGTAATCCGAGGGATCTACCAAACTGTTTCTGACCCCGATCGTGGTACAACGAGAATCCCTAAGTGTTAACGCTTGACTACCATTGACGAATCCCTGGTGCAGTTTCAAACTTCCTCCTGCATTTACTGCTGATCCTGCTTGAAATGGGTGACCGCACATTAAGACAGGCACACTGTCGTTATCAAAAAGAGGTTTGCATCCACTACAACTCTCATTATTAATTGTCTCAATCACTTGCGATGCCTTTGCGTGCTCCGTTTCTCCCATCGTACACTCAGAGCTAAAATGGCCCCTTGTCCCACATTTGAAACAAATAATGTCCTTCCTCCTATTATTTCATGGCCCACTGGATGGTTGTACATCATACTGTGCTGCCGTGTGTCTCCAGCTCCCACAATTCCAACATCCGGAATAACTATTCGGCCGCTTTCTAAAATTCCTCCGGTGGTTTGGGCACCGTCCTGAACTGCCAAAAATGGTTGCCATGGAAACCATTGTCTTGAGGTCCTTGTTGCTCATACCTATGTGTTAAGTCTACACTTTTCGATCTTGGACTGATCCCAGGAATCTGATCCTGTTTAGTATACGCTGCACAGACTATTTCCTCATCAATCTGTCTGCCAATAGAACTGTTTGGATGTGCAGTCATGTTTTTTTTACGCTAACTGGGACATTGTGTCTATGTCCTTTGATTTACGTTCTTGAAAGAAAGCCACCAAGTTTGTATTGCATGCCGATAATACCTTATCTCTTAGCATCAAATCCACTAATCGATTAAAATCTTTCCCAACTTCTGCAAGCTCCATCCATTTATTAAATGTGTTCTTCATTGTATTGACAAAATCTGTAAAATCCTGATTTGTCTCTGGCACTAATTGTCTGAACTTTGTTCTGTATCCATGCTCAGTTACTGTGAAGTTTTGTAAGCAAGCGTTGACGCAGAATAGTATAATTATTTCTTTCTTCCTAAGGTAAATTGAACATGGTATCTATGGCCTTTCCCGTTAGGTACTCACTCAGCGTCATCGCATATTCTCCTTCTGGAATGCCTAAAGCTTTCACAGACGCTTAACATCTCGCAAGATAAGCTTGAAGATTGTCACGGTCCGTAAAATATGGCAATTTCAATCGTTGTGACGACTGCGAAGGTCTTTTGCCTTCCTAACTTTGCCCCTTAGATGCTAGTTCTAATTTTTTTAGTGCAATTTTAGTTTCTATCTGAAACTGATGCTTTTGTTTTTTTCATTTCTAGTTTCATTTGTGTCTCTCTCCCTCTCGCTCTTCGTGTAGGCGCTTTTGTTGTTCCATTTCTAGTTTCACTTGTGTCTCTCTCTCTCTTAGTGTAGGCGCTTAGCTTCAGCTAACTTTTCTTCCTGTAGGCGTTGGGTTTCAGCTAACCTTTCTTCCTGTAGGCGTTTGGTTTCGAGTTCAACCTGTCTCTGTTCTCTCTCAGCCTGTCTTTGTTCTCTTTCAGTCTGTTTTTGTTCTTTTCCCCATTGATTATGTCGTAGTATTTCCTGGGGTGAGGGAAGCATACTATTACACATTAATAACGGGCTAGAGGCACTCTGGGAATACAATAAATCTCAGTCTACAGACCCCACCAGCCCTTGGATTCCTGTCTCTCTCCCTATCAACCGCTGGACAATACCCTTTTCACACTGTCTTCTGCTGGAGGTTCACTCCTAGTAAACTCGTCCTCTGCCTTTGAGACTGGATGCCAAGACAGAAAGTCAGCCCCAACATTCTCCTTACCAGGAATGTATTCCACCGTAAAGGTGTAGGGCTGCAGCAACAACGACCAACGCATCAAGCGCGCGTTGAGCTTACGGGAGGTGGCCAAACCTATCTTTGGTTGACGGTCTGCCGGTGTCCTCAAAGGTACAACCTCCCCATCAATTTGAGCCGTAACTTGGACAGCCCGTCTCATATCAGTGATCGACAACCGCGCTTGCCCGTCGAGTCATTACGTTCGTCCGGACGACCATCCGACTAGCGCACGCAACGGGGTGCAATACCGACGGATCTTCCCTTCCCGGCGGTACCAGTGTCGTCACTACCGCTATGTCTCCCTACACACATGTCTCGGGATTTGCGGTATCGTCCTCGATGGACGGTATAGTCTTCCCAGAACCCTCTGGACTCGGTTTTCTCTGGCCATCTCTTTCGATAGCGGGGCCATTAAGTCGATCGTCGGTCGGAGTCCAGGGTATCTCGCGCCGAATCCGACGTTACCCACCGCTTCCGAACTAGGTTACTAGTGACTGACATCGCCGATAGGTGCAGAGATTTGTCACCGGACCTCTCCTCGTTTTTCCGCAGGAGATTTGCATGGAAAATTCTCAAAATTCCCCCGATCTGGATCTCGTAGTTGGTCTTGGACACTACCCTGACCACGGGATAAGGTCCTTGCCATCCTACCTCGAGCATAGAGGTCCTGCTTGGACCTCACAATAATACTCTATCTCCCACCTTAAGACCTAATCTAGTCTTAGTCCGATTTGTGGGTGTAGCCTTCTGGCACTCTGGGCATGACTTTACTAACCGGCGTACATCGCCAGTCATTCGTGGCCAGTAATAATGACCGGAAATTCGCTGCAGCGTCGCTCTGACACCCATATGTCCATTCCCGGATAGGTTACTACCCGATATGGTGTGTCCCCTCTGAAGAATTGGGAGACGGTAGTCCTGCGGGACCACCAACTGCCCGTGCAGTTCATCTCCCCTTCCGGCTCTCCGGTAGAGCAGCCGATTCTTCAGATAGTACTGGTCCCGTTGCGGTGGGTCAGCACTTTTCTGCAGCTTCGTGTAGCACGGACGTAGTGTCGCGTTTTTGCTCTGGGCCGTGCGCAACTCCCCTAGCTGGGTTTTCGAGCTGGGTGGGTTTGCCTCGTCTTTCCCCGTGTGGGCGCAGGTATGTATGTCGCCTAGGTGGATTGGCTCCTTCGGCACCCCTAGAAATACATATTTACTCCCCAGGATCACGGGATATAGGGGATCGAGTAATACCGCGGCTGGGATGATGCCCGTGACGTATCTCGACCTAATCTCTACGTTAGCGATTGGTAACGTCATGGCTACCGCACTCTTCATAGCCGGCTGTATCTCGATGCTCTCCCCAGTAAGTCGGTCTAGCCGCACTAGACTGGCGGCAATGACGGCTTCCCCGTGTATGCTAGTGTCATAGAGACACTCAACCTGCTGGCCGTTGATTTCGATCAGTTCGACCATAGGTGGCCTCTCTTGATCCAGGGTCTCTTCGACGACCTCGACCTTTTCGGTGTCAACAGCCTTTGGAGCCGCTAGGCAGGCCGCGAAGTGTGAGCACTAAGCCTTCGATCTGCAGTCCCTTGTATTGTGCGAAGGTGACTGGCAAATCGAACACCACTTCTCACTCCATTTCCGTTTCGGTGGAGATTTAGGCGGGCTCTTGGTCCCATCCTTCGACTTCTCTGGACTCTGGTCAGAGGATTTCTCATAAGGTTCTACCTTCTTGGCATGAGAGTTCTTCAGTTTCTTTTTTGTCAGCCTTGTCCTGACTTTTACCCATGGAGGGATGGGTTTCCCCACCTTCCCCATGCACCTCGACATATCGTTCTCCCATTTTGGCTACTACCTCTAATCTTTCCGCCCCTTGTTCTCCCAACAACTCTTTGAGCGGTTTCGACATATGCTTCCGTATCTGGTCGACGATCATCAGTTCTTCGAGACTCTTGTAATTGGGTGCGAACTGAGCTAAGTCCAACCATTTATGGAGGTAGGATCTAAGACGTTCGCCGTACACAGCAAATAACTCACCCGGCTCTCGTTTCGCTACTCGAAACTTCTTACGGTAAGTATGCGACGTCATCTCGAACCGTTTCAGCAGCGCGGCCTTCAGTTCGGCATAATTATTTTCGTTTCCCGCCGGTAAACGCGAGAAGACCTCGTACGCGGTTCCGCGCATCCCCTGGGACAGTTTCAGACACCACATGTCTCGATCGAGACCCATGGCGACAGACATAGCCTCGAACTTTTGTAAGAACTGGTCGATCTTTTCCTTATCTTCCTCAAAAATCGGTAACGGAAACTTCATGGCATGATAACCATGTCGACCTAAGGTAGGTGAACCAGGGAGTGAAGACCCTCCTACGGCTCCTTCAGAATCCCTACTTGATTGTGCCCTGAGCTCGAGTTCTCGCATGCGGTACTCATGCTCTCGCTTTTGAGCCTCTTGTTCGGCTTCGAACTTCTTAGCGGCTTGCTCGGCTTCGAACTTCTTCAATTCCAAGGCCATTCTTCGATCCCCCGCTTCTTGCTGTCTTCTTTCTCTCTCTTCCTGACGGAAGTCTCTCTCAACCCCTTGGATATACTCTGATAGTGCAGTGCCGGTCAGGCCCATTCCTTCGCCGGTTGCCCGCACTTCATCCATATTTAATTTGGTGAATGCCATACTTAGAGAGTATATGTTAGTAATGTGAGTGATAGGTAAATAACGCAATATATAGATATGCAATACACCAATCTAATCTAATCTATATATGACGTCACAACACACCACAAGTCAATCTGTCTTTGCCAAGAGCAGAAACAGGACCAAAGACCTATGTAAACCTGAATATAGATACTAGGAATGAAAGGTCCAAACCATAATCAGCAGAGCTGTCTCATCAATATCCGGGACGAGCCCCCCAAATAATATCGTAGTATTTCCTGGGGTGAGGGAAGCATACTATTACACCTTAATAACGGGATAGAGGCACTCTGGGAATACAATAAATCTCAGTCTACAGACCCCACCAGCCCTTGGATTCCTGTCTCTCTCTCCCTATCAACCGCTGGACAATACCCTTTTCACCTCTCATCCAGAACAGATGACACGACTCTGGTGTCTACACATAATGACTAGATGATATAATGTACAAGAGGATTATCAACAAGGGGAATGTTCATGAGAGAATCCTGGCCACCGCCAAGCGATAGAAGAAATGGCTATCTGGATTAGTCTCAGGCCGTCTCACTCATAACTGTACACTGGGTACGATACCACAAGGTTAAAGAGGTCACTCATCTGCACACGTAGCGTGGAATGTCTCTGCCGAGGTGTAGACTCAACTGGAATGACTAACACGCCAATGTGGTGACTCCAAGTTGCGTTTGTACGTGAGGACCCCTGACTAACATCCCTGTAGAAATTCTGAAGGCCTGTCATTCAAGATTCACTGGTAAGGCTAGACAACGGTCCTAAGAAGCCACCATAACATTTAATACACATTTAACAATGTCAAAGTTCTGGACATAGATGGTGGTCTCTAATGGGATCAGGATGGGTATAACTGGGCATATAAGCACAGAAAGTTGGCACAGTTCAAGTGGACTCTGTCACTCAAAGTCAGTACTGGTAGCGCGTGACCCGGTAAGGACTGTCACAAATGTTTCTATTACTACATGGTAGACTGTTCCCGGAACACCAGGCCATCCTTAAATAAAGGGTAATGTAGTTCTTCTCTACCCGTTTGGCTAATGGGTCACAATGTCAAAATTGATAACAGACAAGAGGACACGATACTCGCCCGTGAGTAGCCCTCATAATACTTGGTGGACTGACTGAAGATTAGTTAGCGGTTGAGACGGGTCCTGGACTGTGGCGTAGTGACTTCCCGGCACGTGGTGTAGTGTAGAAGCACTTTCCGTCACTTAGGTAAGCCAGCCATTTTGCCAACCTCACCAAGTCATCTTTCTCTGGTCCCGTCACGTAAGTCTCTCAGAAGATAGAACCTGACAAAGACAACACCATGTGTGAATATCGTGACACAGACTTACCCCCAGAGGTACACGTTACCTATGTGTACTCAGCATAGGCCGGTGTCGCCATGACCCGGCCGGCAGCCTCACAGACCAGGATCCACTGCCAAAACTGAACTAGGTCTGGGTCCTAACAAGTGCTGGCTGAACCGTCCTCCGTCTCGAACCAGCCCAAGGTAGGGCTGTGTATCTGGTCATGGTGTCGGCGAAATCCTTCTGTCCTAAAAAGTTTTCTAAGGACACAATATACTAGGTTAGTAGGTTAAAAGTACCTAGAGACAGAATGGCCTTGAAGGAGGGCCGGTGACCACCGAATTCCCCTCTCTCGGAGGTAGCCCCCTCTCCTTGGTTCTATTTTATGATTACCTACTATACAACCGGTTTCCCGGAGCTCGAGCTTTGATCCAGGAATTTAATAGATTATACAGGGAAATCCCCCCTGTAGCGGAAGTCCACATCCCGTTACCTCCTCCCCTAGTTGGGTCAGAGCATTTGGAACGGTGTTCAGCTGGCTGTGACCAGCTCTGTCGCATTCCCCAGTTTCTCCAGTATCAACCTCTCGGCAACCAACTGCCTATCAAGATGGTGTTCCGTTACGGCAACCAATAACATAAAGAGTAAGCGGAAAGTCCAGCAAAGCCAGTAGTCGCCACACCAAAGAATTCGAACTTCGACACCCGCAAGATCCTTCGAATGACCTTCGACACGTCCGGCGACCATCGCATGGGTTTCGTCTAGTTCGGCCGAGTTCCCTGATACCTCACTCGACCTATGTTCTACAACGCCTTCGCCAACTTCCGTTTGTGTCGACTACGTTAGAGCTCTAAGGCCGCCCAGGAGTGAACTCGGACTACTAACACTATTGGGCCTGTCCTAAATTTCCCTAACTACTTGTAGCGGTGATAACACGCATTCACGCACTTGTACAATTGTAACGTAAAAACAGGTCTACAATCCATCGTGTTCAACTAGCCTGCAGTGTTAAGTTAAAACACAAGACCACAGGTTCACCCCTGACTGACCTTTGTGCGCCGGGCGGGACATGCGGTCGAACAGCTTCGGTTCAACGCTGTAGCGACACACATTATTTATCTAAATATGTTTCACGTACCTTACGACAAACTGTGCATTCAGAATTGAGGAGCTCCCGTCCCAACACTGGACGTTCTGTCAGTTTTCTTCGACAAACAGCAAGACACTGGCTTCCTCTTTCCCATTTACGAATTAACACAGTCGTCCAAACACACCTTCTTGCTCGCAAGGCCGGATCTCAACTGAGCCTGTCTTTGTTCTGAGAAGGTTATTGTGCATGCGTTAGCGGATCTGGTTGGGTTGAGCTTTACTCACCCGAACAGCCTAGAAGTCAAGGGCCACCAATCACCCTTGCGTGGGGTAGATTTATACCTCGGTTGTATCCCTTCGACTAGATCGGCTGTTCTAGGCTGACTGAAAAGGGGAATTGGACTTTTGGGAGCTTTAGGTTAATTCTCAGCAGTTCCATGACAGATTATATTCTTTCACTTTTGCTTCTGCAAACTCCTGCAAATCTGTTCCCTTCAGGCCTAACCGTTCCCTGCTTCAATATATTCCACTAAAGTAGGCATCTTGTAATTGTGGACACTTAGCTGTCCGTCAGTCAACTATAATACAAAGACCCTGTTACTTGTCTTTGTGCACCTTTCCTAAGTACACCACCACTCATTCTGTACGTAAATTCGTAGTACTAATACTATCACTCTGTACACACACAGTCCCTCTGTAAGCACTAGGGGGTGAGGAGGGGGGTATTACCTATACTCCTTCGAATATATAACAAATAGTTGTAGAAAGTTTCTGGAAATAGTGTTGAACATACGTATAAATATACAAATGAGTGGTACACAATAAGTGGCACCTATAAGACGCGAGACGCATAGACTGATGAAACGCGGACGGATGATTACATAGAAATAAAAACCACTGCCATCGACAAGCCCATGAAATACAATACCGTGCGCATAATATAAACTGACAGAGACCATCTAGATAGACGATGTTTAACGTGAGATTTTCAATAATACCATGTATCCGAAGAAACCAAAATATTATATGTAACAGTAAAGAGAAAACAGGAAAAGAACAAATATAAAATGAATAATGTACACAGATCTGACGATCAGACAATTCGACACAGTGTATATTGCCGGGACGACCCAATGCCCGAAAAACGCAAAAACAAGCTGACTCGTCAGCTGCCTCCCAACAACATATAATGTGCACCCAGAAAAATTACCTTTGCCCTGTCTCACGCAATCCGCGAAAACAACACAAAAATATCCTACTTCTCACGAATACTGGACCACATACGAATAATTGAGTAACGCACAAAAACAATACTTAGGACGATGAGAGCAACAGAAACAAAATGGTTGGCCGACAACAATGCGATGAATAGACTCTCACAAAAGTCCTTAGCTTTGTTTCTAATAGTTTCCGAAAATCGCCTGGAAATGTCTGTCGGTTAATGTTTTGAAGTGACTACGACGCTAGATTCCAACAACGAATTACTGTCTTGATGTGTTTTCATTTTGTTTTTATTTTTGACGTGGTGAAAACGAGCCCCGACAAAGTTAAAAATGGTGATGAATATCCGGAATTGTAAATGTGTGTATATAGTAACTTTTTTTTATTTTGGCAGATAACTTCGACCCTTCTTGCGGTGACGGCCCCTGATTGTCTGTTGTAAGCTATTTTCCGATGACACGATGATGACAAGAATAGAAAGACGTTACCAACAATGAACATAAATCCTGGTTTCAGTGCAAAATATTTTGTTTATCTAGTTTTGCTTTCACAGTCATCTTGTAATTCCAATGGAAATTTTTCAGTAAAATTCCTTCGTACACGGCCTTGACTCACAAGGTCACCTCAGTGTCTCTTTGTAACAATTAACACGCACTAAATATGGCTGTGATCGAAAGTAATGTGCCCCTTTTTCCAGCGATTAATGGAAACTTTCTTTATACACAATTACACTCACTGTCCTACCACCGTCTTTCCCCCCCCCCCCCCCTCGGTGGAGTTTTTATAAAAGTATTTCACCTGTATTTGCCCTCTGGCGCCTCGCCTGTTTACCTGTGCTTACCCGTAAAACACCGTGCAACTGTCTTCGTCACACACACACACACACACACACACACACACACACACACACACACACACACACACACACACACACACACACTGCACTCAGGACACTGTTCCGCTACTGTCATACACAGTCAAACTTTCTGTCGACCCGACCTTGAATCTGCCACTGTTTTTATCTGCTAGCCAGTTCTCGCCCAGGAGAAAATCCTGTTTTTATACCGTGGATAACCCTTCACCGTCCACTCTCCCCTCTCCGAGTGTACAATGTTATTTTCACCTGGTTTCCCGTGAACTCTGTGTTAATTCTCCGACCCCTTTGAAACAGGCCGTCTGCTGGAATATGGTGATAATTGTGCTCCCGACTAATGTCTCTGAACTCAGTATCCTCTCTAAGCGAAGAGTCCCCATAAAATCTCTCTATATTACAATGGGTATCTTGACCGGACGTAGCCCGCATAAAATCTTCAATGACACAAACTCTTTTGTATCAAACGAAGATTGGTCGTTGTCTAGATCATACTGCTCCTTCTATATTACTGCAGTGTGGAAGCTGAGCTAGTCACCTGTGTCACACCGCAAGTCACCACTATAGCACACATCAACCAGTCAGTGAACACGATTGGGTTTGCGCACATAATTTCCATTTACTGCTGAATTAACAGGGAACCACACAACATATAAATCCAGGAACAATAATTCTCTCAGAATATATCTTCATCACAACCGAACACTCGACTAACACTGCCTCTCGAGGCCTTTTCCTCTAATCCACCACCACAATTAATCAGTCACTCTCTTGGCCCAAACTCACTCGATCCAACACACCCTCTGGGTCTCGACTTCGACTAACTCTTCCTGAAAAACACAGGGCTCTCTATCCATCCATTTCCCAGACCGCCGACCTCACTGTCCGGTCCCAAAACTCAACTCTCCCCCGTCAATGTTTTTCACTGTCTTTTTAACCCTTCTTTGCAGCCCTCTGCCCCACAACCTTCCCCGTTTATCGTCTTATTGTTTGTTCTTTCCGGGGAATGCCTTTTCACCCCGTGAACTTGTTTATATTGTCGCATTGCTATCAAGGACACTCACCTAAATGTTAGTGAACTCAGGCATGTATCAATAGGAAATGTTGAAGAATTCAATTAGTTTGGCTGCAGAAACAACTATTCCAAAATTAAAGAAGGTGGGTCGTAAGAAATGGATGACAGAAGAAATTTTACACCTAATGGAAACAAGAAGACTCAACAAAAATAATCCTGCCAAATATGAAGAAATTCACAGACAAGTCAGAATATTATGTAAGGAGGCAAAAGAAGCATGGCTTGAGGAAAAGTGCTTAAACATTGGAAAACAACACCACAGTCAAAATACCAAATTAGTGCACAAAAGAATTCAGGAACTTACTAATAAAATAACAAGTACATCAACAGGCTGTCTAAAAACTAAAGATGGCAAAATCATAATAGAAAAAGATCAGATTCTACATGTATGGACATATTATGTGAAACACCTTCATTATGATAACAGAGAAGAGAGGTACAGTATGATATTAGATTTATTAATAAAGGTCCGCCAATTTTGAAGATGGAGGTTTGAAATGTTCTTAAGCATATGAAAGCTGGCAAGGCCTCCGGTGCAGATAATATCACAACAGAAATGATTAAAGCTTTAGAAGTATTTGGGCTAGATCAAGTCACCAGACTGCTGAACACATTATATGATACTGGAGATATACCTTCTGAATTATGTAACTCAGTATTTATTACAATCACAAAGAAATCAGGAACCTTGGAATGTGATCAACATAGAACAATTAGTATAATGAGCCACATCACAAAGATTTTGCTACGAATTATCATGCAAAGAGTGAGAAAGAAAATACAACCTGAAATAAGGGAAGAACAATGTGGGTTTGTAGAAGGAAATGGTACAGTAAATGCTGTGTATATGCTGCGAACAGTTATTGAACGTGCTATAGAAGTAAACAAGGATATACACCTTTGCTTTATTGATGGCACAAAGGCTTTTGATAGAGTTAGACATGTGAACATGGTAGATATGCTTGCAAATCTACAAATTGATGGGAAAGGCATTAGACTAATAAAAAACATATATTGGAAACAACAAGCTGCCATAAGGATTGATAATGAAGTGGGACAATATTAACCTATTAAGAGAGGTGTTAGGCAGGGATGTGTGATGTCTCCAGATCTTTTTTCCCTATACAGTGAAAATATTTTCAGGAATGTAGAATATATAAATGGAATCAGCATTGGAGGACGAAACATCAATAACATTAGATATGCAGATGATACAGTATTGATTGCAGACAATGCACAAGATCTACAACAATTAGTAGACGCAGTCGTTGTACATAGTGAGCAGCTGGGGTTGGAATTAAATTGTAAGAAGACACAGGTTATGGTCGTCACTAGGAAGAACGAAGTACAACAATGTAATATACAAGTAAATGGGAATATTCTTCAACAAGTGGATCGGTACAATTATCCCGGAACAGTCATAACATCTGATAGGAGATGCCATGAAGAGATTAGAACAAGAATCGCCATGGCGAAAGTAGCCTTTAGCAAGATGAAAAACATTCTGACCAATAAAATGATATCAATTGAAACGAGAAAAAGAGTGTGTAGGGGATATATAGAGCCTGTTCTTTTGTATGGATGTGAAACTTTGACAATGTGCAGTCAAGCTGAAAAACATCTGATGGCTGCAGAAATGTGGTCTCTGAGGAAAATGCAAAGAATATCATGGACAGACAGAAAAACCAATGACCACGTACTACACGAGACAAATGAAAATCGTAAATTGATTAGAGAAATTAGACGTAGACAGTCTACATTTTTTGGACATTTTATGAGAAGAAATAGATTGGAGAACTTAGTGACAACTGGCAAGATCGAAGGGAACAGACCAAGAGGAAGACCGAGAGAAAAATACCCGAATGGCTTGGCCACATGGCATGGACGAGACAGGAACACTGAGCTGATCCACGACGCTGGTGATCGAGTGAAATGGCGAGTCATGACCGTCCACGCTTTCCGGCATGGCACATGATTGATTGATTGATGAAGCATAAGTACAAATCTGATTTTACTTATATAGCTCTTTCTAATAGTGTCCTGGGATTAAATGTAAATAGCGTTGTTTTTGTCCCTTCCCTCAACAAATCCACACTGTCCATCACTCATTTCTGGGTTAATCTTGTTTCATATTCTTTTCATAATTATTCTGAGTAACAGCTTTGTCATTTGACTCATAAGACTTATTTTGCGATGCTCTTTGCATTCTAAAACGCATGGTTTCTTTGGCAGAACTATTTCAGAGAGCCAAAACGATGAACATCACTCAGAGCCAAGCCAGGACAATAAGGCGGATGTCGCAGTACCTCTCAATTGAAATGGTGAATAATTGCCAATGTTTTGGCGGCTGTATGGGGTCTCGCGTTGTCGTGTTCAAGAATCACGCCTTTACTGGACAGCACTGTATGTTGATGGTGAATGTCCATCCGAACTTTATGAAAATTGACGGATTCCACGAAGATAATGCCCACAGATCTTTCGCTTATGACAGTAGCCATCGGGATTTCGCAAACAGTAACTCGTCGATCGTCAAAAACAAACGTTCCGGCACTGTGTATGACTTCACTAGTAATGGCACTTTTCGGTCGACATTTACGGGACTCATCCTCGTTGGATTCATAACGAGGTAAGAAGGTAGGTAGGTAAGTAGGTATTAGGTAAGTAGGTAGGTAGTTAGGTAGGTAGGCAGACATGTAGGTAGATATGTAGGCAAGCATGTAGGTAGGCAGGCATGCAGGCAGGTAGGTAGGTAGGTATGTAGATGGGTAGGTAGGTAGTCAGACAGGCCGGTCGGCAGGCAGGTAGGTAGGTAGGCAGGTAGCTAGGCAGGTAATTATAGGTATAGATGTGGTAGTTTATATTGATGCACCCGCGACAAGGGTGCAATAAGGAATAATGACTGAACAAGTCACCGCGGGATACTCAATGTGAATAGAAAGAACATCTTCAACACATCAAATTGCATGGAACATGGCAGCCTCGTTACAAAAGTACAAAAACACTGGTAGTCAAAACAAGTGAAATTGACATTTGTACACAAAATTAATGTTATATATCTGTGATTTTCTTTATTGTGAATAAAAATACATTAATGTGATTCATACTATTATATTAATACATTTTATGACTTTATATTGTGAAGCATATTACATTAACATGATTCATACTATAACATTATTGTGTGATTCAGTATTATGTTATTTTATATAGTGAACAACATCTCTTGAACATGATTTACACTATAAAATTGTATGTTATTTGACTTTATGTAGTGAACAACATCACATGAACATATTCATACTATAACATTATGTATTATATTACTTTATATAGTGAACAACATCACATGAACATATTCATACTATAACATTATGTTTCTTCTTCTTCTTTGCGTTCATCCGGAGTGTTTTTTCAGATGTGATTGCGGTGTGTCTAAGTTATGCGTCCTTGGGCCGAAACCAGTAGGCCAACACATCCGACTTTAGCGTGCATTGTTTACCTGGTTGCATTCCTGGGAGACACTTACTTTTGTGGTGCCGTCCACATCACAGCTTGTCAAGTTGGAACGGTCAAATGTTTTACGATCAGCCCTCAAGGGAAGGCAGGGACAGTCCATGACATTTTCCGCCATCCAGGGTGGCTTCAATAGTTGCAGAGCCGACACATAACGCCCTGGTGCTGGGCTCACCGAGGGAATCGTCACGTCCTGCTCATGGCTGCTTTAATTCCTCACTTCGATATATTGGGCATATCGTTCACCAAGAGCCTTTCCGGCACTGACCAGACCGGTCTGCAGTTGGTATCCACTCAGCGAGTTTTCGATTCTGACATGTGCTTGTCGGTGTGCCCGTCAGAGCTGTTCCGGGCACAACGAACATTCGGAAACTAGCTAGTCAGAGCCTTTCCGGACACGAGCTATTCGGAAAACTAGTTAGTCAGAGCTGTTCCTAGCACGATAGACATTTCACTAGGACGTTTTTTGCGTTGTGCCTGATTTATTTGCACCAGTAGACCAGCACATCCGACTTCAGCAGGCATGTTTACGAGTTTGCCTTCCCATGGTTTTGAGAGACGTTAGACTGTTAGTGCTGTGGTGTAACCCACATCTCAGCTGGTCAAAGTAGAACGGTCAACGACATCACCGTCAACCCTCAAGGGAAGGCAGGGGCAGACCATGGGCATTCCCTCGCTATCCAGAAAATTTTCGTAACCATTTCATTCGACTGGGGCACTTCTTCTACCTTTTTGTACTCGCTCACGAGGTAGGCTACATGTGCTGCCGGCTCAGCACCTTACCTCCGTGCAGCAGTGAGCGAGAAACGGACAGGCCCTCTCATCAGGGGATCCCTCATATCCCCCAGCTGAGAGCCTTCAGACAGGTATCTGAACTGGGCATGTAGCGTGTTCAGTATCTCACCTCCATATTTCGGTATGTGGGTATCGGCCCGGCTCTCACATCCGAGGGTTTATGGCTTAGAAGCGTTCAGCCACAACCCTCGACAGGGAGCCTTAGAGTATGTATCCGGACCAAGATCTTCTGCCTTCGTGCGCCTGATTCAAACTTTTGACTGCTATCTTCAGTCTACCTGCAGAGCAGCAAATTGTGTCTAACTTAGTCTGGCCCCTATCCCATAAGCTGTCCGATATGTAGTTTTCATCCATCGACATAGCACATGGGATCAATGGGACACGCAAGCTCCCCCACCACGGCAAGGTGGAGACACATCGGGGGATTAAAATTATGTTTAATATGATTTTATACAGTGGCCAACATTACACGAACATGATTCATACTATAACATTAGTCTACTATATGGAAAGAAGACCCTGTTGAGCTTGACTCTAGTCCGACTTTGTGAAGACACGTGAAGGTTGTAGCATAGGTGGGAGCGCAAGCGCAATTGAAATATCACAACTTTTGTCGTTTCTTTACTTATTCAGTCGTGGAGATTTGCTCGCAGCAGACGAGCAATTTCTCCGGCGGGCCTACTCTCGTTAGTCGCGGGAGCCGCACCAGTCAGGCAAGGAGTCTGACTGTAATACACGCTTATAAGGTCCAGACACTTGCGTTTGACAGGTGTACGGGCCCAGTGGTCCGGGCGCGTATACGACCTTACCTGCGGGATCTGGCTGAACCCTCTAAGTCAAGTCCAAAGGGATTAGAGTCTGGCCATCGCTCGTCTCCTGCTCGTGGAGGCGAGGTCTCGGAGGTTTGACGCTCAGCCGCCATCGTCTGCAGCCTACCTTGTTCCAGACGTATTGGTTACCCATTCCTCTGGATCAAACAAGGCAAGGTCGAGAGAGGGAACATGTCGTTTTGGCGCCACATGTTCTCTGAAGCTCTGCCCAGGCATTGTGATGGAACTTTGGCCAAATTCCAACTCACATACTTTGGCCTGTCAAGACTGTAAGGTGCCACTCACTATATGACTTCATTTAAATTAACATGATTCATACTACTAATTGGCGTAAATATATGACAAAGAGAAGATGGGTGCAGGATGTGGCGGATGATCTTCAGATGGGTGTATCGGACGCGGGACATCGTGCTTATGATCGAGAGGTTTTCCGGAAAGTTGTTATGGGAGCGAGGTTCTGTAAAGGACATGCTACTGAATGAATGAATGAATAAATAAATGAATGAATGAATAAATGAATGAATATGCGTCCTTGTGTACAACTGAATATACATATTTGGTATATCAATGAACATTTGTTTAAAAATCATAATTAAATCATTTTTTACAGCCGATGAATTATGGCGCCGCTTACGTGCGATGCTCAAGAAATCACCTAACACCGCCCTAGGCCCAGACGGCATCCGATATGGTGACCTACTGGTGATATCAGATGATGACATGGAAGAACTGGCCAGAGAATTCAACACCAGTATCCAGAGGGGTCAGATCAAAGAAGAATGG
Source organism: Cepaea nemoralis (assembly GCA_014155875.1). Classification (NCBI taxonomy): domain Eukaryota; kingdom Metazoa; phylum Mollusca; class Gastropoda; order Stylommatophora; family Helicidae; genus Cepaea; species Cepaea nemoralis. The sequence goes on along the minus strand of JACEFZ010011250.1, from coordinate 132,931 downwards.
CTACACAGCTACTTGCTGCCGCTGCCAAAACCGAACAAAGACCATTCCAAGATAATCGGCTACAGAATCATTACGATGCAGAACACTGCGGGCAAGTTACTGGAGAAAATTGTAGCACACAGACTTGCTTGTGACTTGGAACAACTCAGCTGCTTCCCGCCCACACTTGGAGGGTACAGACGCAACAAAGAGTCATGGATGAATGCGATAGTCTTTGCTCAAGATGTTTACGAAGGATGTCAGGTCAGAGAAGAGAAATGTGCGGCCGCCATAGACTTAGAGGACGCATATAACAGAGTATCTTTCGAGCACTTGATGCAAACCCTCCTCAGACTGAAAGTACACCCTCACCTTGTACGATGTATAGCTGCAGTTCTGCTCCAAAGGAAGGTGGTGCTAAGATGCGGGAGTTGGTCTTCTGAGCCGATAACGATATTTCCAGGATTGCCGCAGGGTTCACCACTGTCACCAATACTATTCAACGTGTATACGGTGCCGATCACTGAACAACAGTTAGACGGGAGGGGTAGGACTCTGTCATTCGTTGACGACATCCTCGTGTATCGACAGGGTCGAGATAGACAGGCGGTTGCCAATGATATGCAGGGCGAACTAGATCGTATTTCCTCATGGTGTGCTGATGCCGACGCCCTTGTCAACCCTGCAAAGGTTACATGGTTCTCCCTAAACAACCATATTGTGAAAACAGACCTGCCGGCAGTAAGAATGGATGGGAGCATTTTGAGTAGAACCCAGTGAATGACATATCTTGGTGGGAGGCTTGAACGTAGCCTGTCCTTCAGAGATCATGTCGATAATGTCATAACGAAGGCTCGAAAAGGTTTGTCAGCAATGAGAGTCATGGCGACTGCCAATATCGAGCAAAGACTGCTAATACTTCTGTTCCAAGGACTTGTGCTTTCACGCATCGAGTATGCCCTGGACATCCTCACTGTCAGCCCTACACAGATTGGAAGACTTGAAAAGGTACACAACGATGCCATGCGCATCATTTTGGGCCGCACGAGAGACACCAGCTGTGTAGCAATGAGATACCTCCTTGACTTCCCGACAATGGAACACAGGATCAAGATCTGGAGAGCTCGTGCATATTTAAAAATAAGTGCAGATGAGCAGCACCCTCTGCATGACGCTAAATTAAGAGAAAAGGGTAACAGGCTAAAGAGGGGCAAGTCATGGATGGGTCGGGCGGAATATGTCGTCAGACAGGTCTGCAGTCTTACCAGTATCAACCCCGTCAAGGAATGGGTGCCGGTTCCTCCAGCTTTTAAGTGCACTTTCTCCTGCATTATCACACTCGACAGACGATGCAGAGAGCAGAAACCTGCCGCTGTCAATGCAGAGGTTAACGCGCTCATCTATGAACACTCAGATAGCCCCGAAGTGCTCATCTATACAGATGGATCTGTTGTAAAGCAGCAGAGAAGTGCGTGGGCATTTACAGCCCGTTCAGCGGGCGGAACCGTTCAAGAATCCAGTGGTGCCCACTCTATGACCACGAGCAGCATGACGATGGAGGTGATGGCAGTTACACAGGCTTTCATATGGCTGGAATCACAGCATTATACCAACGTGTGTGTACTAAGTGATTCAATGAGCATGATTCAGAAGGTCGAAGCTGGATCTGTACGTAGACAGTGGACTGAGTCGCTGCGGAAGTCTGTTGTCCGTAAAGTCACCTTCATCTTCGTTCCGGGACATGCGGGAGTCGAGGGAAATGAACGAGCTGATAAACTGGCTGGCTCTGCACCCCCTGTAGATGGCCAGCCCATGGATCGTGCCGATGTTATTAACGTCCTCAAAGATATGGCGAGTACAGAGGACTTTGACGTCAGTGATTCCACATCGCTGTCCAGGATGAAAGACTTGGGAGTAAGAATCAGCACAGCCAGACGCGAGAGGTACATCAGGAAAACAAAGCGCTTCGTCAACCAACACAGAACTGGCACTATTAGCCACCGGACGCTGATGCATATGCTGGGGGGGGGGGGGGGGGGAAAGGGGAGGATCTGAGCACCTATGGACATGTCCGGAGTGCAATGAAGATACCCCAACTGATAACTGATAACTGATATGGCGCCGCTTGGAAGTAGCGATGTTACTGTATAGAGTACGCAGCAATTTCTAAAGGTGACAGGTTCGGATCTCAGGTAATAATGCATGTTAATCTTATGTAATGCAGTGTGACTTATGATTGTTTGTACAACTGTGAATATTCTGCCAAATGTAGTTATTAACTTTGTAAAGTATGCAATCCGGCGTACTTTCTGAATGTTAGTATAACTTTTCAGTATCGGAGAGGGTCTAAAAATATTGGTCGCCTGCTGTCCTAGCGGTCATGTGTTTCAGTACCTCTCGAGGCAGTTTTATATAATTGACCTGCGCCCCCCCCCCCCCCCCCCCAAAGCCAGCTTAAAACGGATGTCCATAAAATGTTTTCTCAAGTAAAAGTGGCCAGTGTAGTATTGACATTCAAGTAGCCCTGACTGCCCTCAGAATCAGTGCCAAACAAAGAGTAGACTTATACCAAACAAACCGGGTTCGGATCCTCGGTAAGGTGTGGATTGTTTTCTGTCGGGGGCAAAAAGAAAATCCTAACCTGCACAGTTCGCGTCGACTGCACTAGCCTGGCGGCCTTAATTCCTTAGGTTCAAGACCCCTTGCCCTACACTGCAAGGTACTATAGGCAGTACATGACAATGTTTTGTTTATTTTTTGTTTAAGACCAAACAAAAATGGCCGGTCTCCCTGGTCGAGGAGGTTAGCAGCTTTCTCCGTAACCCCGAATACTCTCGTGGTTGACGTGAGCGCACGAGAATTGGAAGCGGTTCGAGTCGAGTCAGTGACTTTTGAGAGTATGGAGCCGGACGCTCAGAAAGTCGTGGCGTGGTGATGAGCCTGACGACGTCATGGCATGGTTCAGTTACAACCTAATTCAGAGAGTAAAGGTTACGACTGTGTTCGGAAGTGAACACGAGAACGTGGAAAGCAGGGGCTTTCCACACAACGTGAAAACGCTGGAGCTCACTTCCTAGGTGACAGAAAGTGAGCTCGGGACAAGGCAGTCGGCGTTGATCCATCGTCCTGGGTGGACATGGTGAAAAGTAGACAGCGTTATGGCTCTACATTGAGCCACGCATTTAATCTGTGATGTAGTGTAATGTGATGTGACTGTCGAATAAGTGAGGGTATCTTTGATTATGTGATTGTGTATATTATACGTAGGAAACTTATAACAGTCTTTGTGTTCACTCTTGTTCGAGTTAACTGGAGTTCAAGTGGGTGAGGTGTATGACGTATGATCGAGTAACCATGATATACTCATGTGCTGCGAGATGACCAGGGTTCTAACTGGAGAAGAAGAGAAGAATAAATCATCCCCTGTTGGACATGAGAAGTATGGCTACACAAGTTTATCGATAGTAGCCTCATGCAGATAGGCCCAGTCATATCCTGGCACTCCGTAACCCCAAATACTCTCGTGGTTGACGTGAGCGCACGAGAATTGGAAGCGGTTCGAGTCGAGCCAGTGACTTATGAGAGTATGGAGCCGAACGCTCAGAAAGTCGTGGCGTGGTGATGAGCGTAATCTACCTAGGAATCAACATATAGCTTAAAGATGCCGATGTTGACCGCAATATCCTGAAACAGGATGGAAAAGCAGGAAAAAAATGGATGGCGGAAAATGGTAAGTAGGGGTGTGTCACAGTTATGACTTCAAGTTGCAGACATGTTGTATAACACGCAATGACAACATTTCCACGATAGATAAGACCCTGGTAGAGACGGGAAGCCGCTTAAGACGATTAATGACCACATGACACTTAATCTGGTAAGACTGTAGGACTAGCACCATGAACCATATACGCATAAAAGCGTGGAATATGGGCCTTTATTTTGCTTTGTTACCTAATAGAAAGAAGCCACTTAGTGTCGGGGCCAGCTGGCTTGCCTGTCGTTCCTTGGTCTTGTGTTCGAATCGCCCCAAGTTTCAGTATTTGGTTATTGACCTGGGCTCGGACGTCGAATCAGCTTAACTGAGTACTAGAAACTGTCCTGGAAGTAAAGGCGGTGGGCATGATATTGGCCATATTACCCATCCTACATCCACTGGTCTTTACAATGTTGGGTTAGCAACTCACCAACTCACCAACGGCCAACTCACCCCACGGTGTGTAAAGAGTTTTATTACATTCTTGACTTTACCCATGCCCAGATAGGTCTCATGGCTTAGAGAAGAGGGTCTGTTACTTGACTTGACTGCACGCACTTAATGCAAGAGTCCGTGTGCAATGAAGATGATCATTTATGTACCTGTGTGTGGAGGTCTGCATGGCAGAATGGATAAGAGCGCTTACTCTTAAATTGCCGGTGTGCTGATAGCGGGAAAGTGGGTTCAACCCCTAGACAGGTCTGTCGGGCTAAAACGTTGACTTCTCGTCCTTGACTTGGGGACGAAAATTGCAAGTACCTCTGAAGTCAGAGTGGGATCGCCTGAGGGAAAAGTAATCCGCAAGCAAAAATTCAGTCCAGCGTGGACTATGCTCATGTTCAAAGTGAACGAAAACATACATAGCTCCGTGTTTTGTGTGATAATCAATGTATGTGAGTGTATTAATCTTCCTATTCTAAAGCCTCAATGACTGTATCTATCCGTGTGTAATCAATTAGCCAAAACTGTTGTTTTCCGTCCTCCCGTTGTCTAAAGACGCGATATTTCAATATCATCTGAAAGTACGCCATCAATGTTTTCTCCATCTTCGTATGCGTAGTTAACAACCCCTTCCGTGTGTATTGAGTCTGTTTCTGCCTTGGTCTGAATGGTGGTGTCTTCTACAGCCTTGTTGCGCCATTCGAATTCAAATATTGGTTCCGGTTCTTCGTGTATAGCTTCTTGTGCTAAATTGAATCTTAATACTTCCAGAGATGACTTCCGAAACAGCTCTTCTTCTGATTTTGTTGATTTGTTCTGCTTGGTCTTCCTCTTCTTCGATGATGTCGTCGTCAGTTTCAATGCTTTCTGCATCCTCGGATTCCTGGTTGTCGAGTGTCGGTTCCACATTGGTTTCTGCTATAATGGATTTGCCGAAGTCAAAATTGCCAGTGTAGAAAACATCCGGAGTTGCTGTTGCCATCTGTGTTAACACGTTCGCTGTTGGGCTCTGATAAGTTTCGGAAAAATCAAAGCCTGTAACTCTGGAAGTTACTGGCGACAGGGGCGGTGCTTCTAGGAAGGTGGAAAACCTCCGCCCCAAAGTAACAAACGGTAACATTATGTTAGGCCATTGAGTTTCTAAGCCTGTTGCCCATGGTTGCAGAGAAGCGTGGCCAAAGGACAGAAAAATAGCAGACCCGGTAATAAATACACAGCCCATTATAAACCATACTGTACGCCATTCTTCTTGGGTTTCCTATAATACAAAGATAGAGTCATTTAGTCATGTTTATTCAATGTGATTTATATCCATATTAATTTATATTGATAGTAATTTAAATTGATAGCAATATATATATATATATATATATATATATATATATATATATATATATATATATATATATATATATATATATATATATATATATATATATATATTCTGTTATGTGGATAGTAGTACTGTATCATCAGCATATCAAATCTCTGTTATTTCATGACCACCGATATTTAGGGCATCATATTGCTCCTTGGTTATATCATCTCTAACATTTCTCATTATATTTTCGGCGTACAGGTTAAACAAATAGGGGGACAGCACACGGCCCTGACGGACTCCTTGCTTGATGTCAAACCAATCTGATGTCTCGCCATCTATTCTAACTGCTGATTGCTGGTCTAGATAGAGCATTTTTATGAGTTGTACTACATGTGATGGAAAGCCCATAATCCTCATGATTTCCCAAAGTTTCTGATGTTGTACACAGTCAAATACCTTTGAATAATCCACAAAACATGAGAATAGATTTACATTAAATTCTCTGCACTTCTCTATTATTAAACGCATGTTGAGTATGTTATCTCTTATTCCTCTTCCTTGTCTAAATCTAGCTTGAACCACGTTAATCTCTTCTTCCATTTTCTTACGAAGTGTGCCCATTATGATTTTTAGTATAATTTTATTTGCATGACTGATCAGAGCAACAGTTCTATAGTTGGTGCAAAATTTAACTTCTTTGGTATTGGAATGAAGATAGTTATATTCCAATCTTTTGGTCGTATACCATTTCCGTATCTTTTTACATAATACGTGATAGATTTGCAAGCTTTCTTTTCCTCCCGCTTTAATTAGTTAAGCTGGCATCTTATCACATCCTGGTGATTTACTATTCTTCAGGTGTTTTATTGCCCATGCAAATTCATCTAATGAAGGTTCAGGTTCTGTCTCTGCTGTCACTGGTTCATGTATATATTTCATATCCGCACAGTCATTTTTCCCCCATGTGAATGCATCATGCGTAATATGCATTGTTTATGATTACAAAATCCATTTGACAATGTTATTTTTCCCCTATGTAAATGTAACATGCACATTTGATGAATGAAAGATGAGTGATAGAAAGGGCCTAATGTAAGACGGGCCTGCGTGCCTAATTTGTTACCCTTTTAAAATAAAGTTCGTTCGTTCGTTCACATCATACATTCCACTGCAGTATTCCTGCCATCTTTCTAGAATTTGTCTAGATTCTGTTAAGGTATTTCCCAAATTGTCACAGATAACATTTAACTGAGGTTGAATATTTCTAGTCAGTTTCTTTGAACATTTCGTAATCTCTTCCATTCTTGTGATATTGCTCTATTTTACTACAACAATCGTGTATATATTTGTCAACATGTTGGGGAATAGAGACATGACATTTAGAGGACAAGAGACATGATAGAGACAGAACATAGGCGGGGATGCAGAGATGTCATTGATAGGACATCTATAGGACCACAGAGATATGAGAGACAGGACATAGGTAAGAACACAGGGATGTCATAGACAGGACAAGACCCAAATATAAAAGGGGACACAAGTCCACGGGACTCCGTCCTGGATTGACCGGACAGCCTTGCACTGAAGGACCCGACACAACATGAACGGACAGCAGTACTACGTGACTGTTGAGACAGCCCAACTGTCCCGAGATACACGCGGTCCAGTACCACGTGACCAACAGGCCAGCGTGAGGAGACTCAGACTGGGACTCGACGGTTTAGGGGAAGGACGCATGTGTTTCGAGGAGCGAGTGTATGGATTTTGCGGGAGTGCTAGCTGGCGTTGCCATGTTAAAGATAGCGAGTATTTGAGTGCAGGGTTTTACGTGATTGCCTGAGTGCTATGATTGTTTGTTAGCTAGCACTTATGTATATAATGCTGATGTATTAAATTAACCGCCCTATGTGCGCATCTTCACAATAATCATGTTCTCTTGAATAAATGTTTGATACCACATGCAAGACTGATATTTTCTTGAGTGCATGTGAAGGAACTAAGAATACATGTGTTCGTGTGAGACGTTGTTTTTGTCATTTCGTGTGTTCTTTCTTATTTCCCGTGTTAAAGATCTATACTTCATCCTATTGCTATCGGTTTCTCCTTTCATTTGTAGTTCCCTTCGTTGCTTTATTAATTCTAACGAGCATGGTGTAATCCATGGCTTATGTTGCTTAGTCCTGGTCGGAATTACATCTTTGGCTGCTGTTATCAAGATATCTCTAGCTTGTGCTGCCAGTTCATAAGGTGTCGTTTCCTCTTGTACAGACATCAATAACCCAAAACAATTCCTCACTTCTACGTTTTACGCATCTTGTATTTTTGTGAGATTCATACGAAGTGGCCTTGGTACTCGGGTAAGCTTTTTGAGTTTTAATTTAAGATCTGCTTCTAATAACTGGTGATCTGTATCACAGTCTGCACTTCGTTGGGTTTTTGCAGATGTTATGCTAGATCTCCATCTTCTTTGTATGAAAATATAATATATCTGATTTTTGGTAATATTGTCCGGGGACTTCCATGTGAAGAGTATGTCTCTCTCTCTCTCTCTCTCTCTCTCTCTCTCTCTCTCTCTCTCTCTCTCTCTCTCTCTCTCTCTCTCTCTCTCTCTCTCTATATATATATATATATATATATATATATATATATATATATAAATTGATTGGTTGGTATATATAGATCTAAATTGCCAGTCATATTGTTAATGAAGTCTGCCTCTTTATCCTCTCTATCCTCTCTTGGCTTAGAGGCCCTCAACCAACTCAAGGCAAGCAGATAGAACTGTGGCTATCGCCTGCAGATTGTATCATATCCTCCTCATACTATGTGTTTTATGGTGTCCCTTATTTCATTTGCATTGTGCGTTCCTGTAAAATGACCTTTTAGCTTAATCATTTATATCTTTGGTGATTCACAGCTCTATAATATTCTCAAAACTTTATACTATTCTCACAGCTCTATACTATTCACACAACTTTATACTATTCTCACAACTTTATACTATTCTCACAACTTTATACTATTTTCACAATGTGTGTCCTGTATAGCGCCGGCGTCTTTCCCTAACCTATAGATCCGTTGGAATCTGTCTTAACTTTCTCCTGAAGCTCCAAGTTAGGAATTATTTCATACTATGTTCTTCACGGACACTGGTTCATTAATGTTTGTAGTTTGTTCGTAAATGAACGTTTCTTGTCAATACAGCAGTACCGATTTAATGTTAGAATTAAATATCATATGCTTGATAATAATTAATGTCTTTCGACTAACACAAGTTTCTTTGTGTTATGAAAGCTCCTCTTGCATTTAGAATGCTTCTTTTCATAAGATGTATTTGTTGCCAACCGGTCTCTGTGGCTAAGGGCTTGCGAACGCGGTTTGTGAGCCCGTATACCTGGGTTCGAAACACAGCGGTGCTGGTTTTGTCGAAAAAGGTATAGGGGCCGGTCGTTCAGAAAGCAATGGCAAACTACTGAACGTAACACTTGCCTAGTACATCAACAGCAGCTGAAAATGCTGGTGTTGACTGCAACGTCCCGTAAGGGATACGCAACAAATTTTTTTTTATCTGTTGCCACAGCTTTGTCTACTTGCTACTTGTCACAGCCCTACATTATATTGACGACAGCTCAGATAAGACAGTACCAGACATACATAAGACATATGTGTCGGGTAACCACAATTCACGACAGTGAACAAAGGATTGATGTGAACTGGGCTCGGGAAGTGTGTTCCGCACGCATGACAGGCGGGAACAAGAGAAGCGAATAGGGTGTGACAAGGCAGTCAGGATTGGAACGGAGATAGAGACGGATCGAGATGTGGCAGAGACTGTTTTGTAGATAGTGACGAATGATAGGAATAATTGTGCTTGTGTAAACGATAGATTGTGGACAAATTAGTTAATAACTAGAGATGTGTTAAAAGAGGCTAGGAAAGATTCATGTTTAAGTTAGGACATGGGGTTTTAATGTAACAAGACGTGTGTAAGCTAAGCGGTTTTGAGTCGTAGATTCGATACGAGTAGGAAGGGATATGTGTTATTGTTCGCAATGTTTATGTTTAAACTTAGACAAAGGTTTTGTGCAAGTAATATTTTACTACTGTAAATGAACAATGAGCTTATCGGTGATAGTAGAGTATGTTTATTAGAGTTTTAAGCCAGAAGGCGTATGTCTGTACCTGTTGGGCTAATTAAGGTTGCCAATAAGGTGTGGAACGTACCAGCAGGTTCAGAACACTACCCAAGTACGTGTATCATTCACAGTGTCTTAAAGTGACATTTCATTAAGAGAGATCGTTTAATCATTTCTTTGATTTATTCTCATTTATTTATTTTTTGTCTTCATTTATTATATGAATTTTTGAAACTGTGATGACCCCCAACAGAGCGTATTTAGTTTATCTTGATTCTGGTTTAGTGGGTGTGACAGGAGAACAATGTCATTAGTGAGGTCGAGATCATCAAGCTGCTTTGTCACGGTCCATTGAGCTCCATTTCTGGGATAAGTTATTGTCTTCATAATCCAGTATTTGATCATTAAGCATAAAAAACATACATACAGGCATCCATATAATATTCCTCTCCTCATTTCAAAGTATCTGCTAGATTGTTAGATTTTCGTTATGAACAATTTGAAAAACATGTTTCTGTATGTTTCCTTTGTTATGTTAATGACTTCTGTCGTATCACATGGTGATTCATTGATTTCCAAAGAGATTCCTCACCAATGCCGTTAAAGAGCTCATTATTGTTTACGAACCCAAAATTGAGTGGCGAGTTTACTCTTTTATTGATTGTAATGTGGCTATCTAGACAGGGCAGGCTTTATTTAATCGAAAGTATGTCTGTACATCCAGAAATGGTTTGTCAATGGCATCGGTTAATCTCTCCAGGATCATACCGCTTAACATGTCCCCGGAATTAACAATGGCATTGCTCCTGTATAATGTATTTCTTCTGCTCCTTATCCACCAATGAAGTAAGGGACCTCAACCACCTTAAGTCAATCTATGTGATCTGTTGTTATCTCCAGCAGCTTTCGCCATGTTAGCAAGCTACTATAAACTGGCACCTTATCTTTTTGACAGACGATAGTTCGTTATATTGTGCTTCAAAAAGGCATAACTGTAACCAATGGCGGTAGTGAATCTGACTGATCAGACCAATTCGAGCGGTAAATATTCGTCCATAATATGTGCATGTGAAGACAAGGTCATTTCCATCATAATCACCATTTGACGTCTCACACACTAAGTGTGTGACCTATCTGCAATCATTTTCTCCTGTAACTTTATTCATTTCCCCCCCCCCCCCCCCCCCCCCCCCCCTGATATATGCCCTTCAAGCAACGCAAATCAGCGGCGACTTGCTCCCAAGGTACACTATCAATGCCTGTGTCAATCATGTCCCGCTTACATTCATCTTTGTACCGTAGTAGAGACCGACTCGAGATCTTTTACCCATTTGTAATTCACCAGAAAAGATATCCTTTGGTATTCTACTATCGCCCATCCTCCGTATATGTCCTTTCTTCTAAGTCTACGAAAACTGAGCAAGGAACAAACCGTCACACAACCCGATCTTTCTAATACTTCTGTATTTGTAATTTTATATTGCCACTTAATACCAAGTATTCTTCGCAGACACCGCATATGAAAGCTTTTTAAACGTTTCTCTTGGTGTAAGTTGACCAGGCTTCACTGAAGATTACTAAGGACACATGCTCCATAGACCAGAACTTTTATTTTTTTTGGCACTAAGCTTTCTTTCTCCAAGACTCTTTATTAACCATCTATTGTTGTTCTTGTTGCCTTATATTTGGTCGTTCCGTACCAAAGTATCTTACAAAAGACCTTGTTTGAAAAGCAGTTATCATACAGTTTAATTATATTTTACCGAATAGGCCATAAATGTTTGATAGACTCATATCATGTAACAATTAAAAGGCTCTCTTAAACTACTTACTCCTGCTGTAATAGAAGCTACCAGGAGCGGCCCTGAGACACCGACTAGGCTTGAAAGAGATATACACATTCCTGTCAGCAAGCCAGCATATCTGTAATGATGGATAAAAAACACATATGTGACAAATCTCTATTGCAATCATAAATATCTACACAAACATATTCATTTAGGTCGCTGGAGCCGTGGAACGGATTTGCATCCATGGGAGAGGGGTCAGTGTAATTTCCTTACAACCCGGTATACCATCGGAACGTGGGTTGTATTGTAGAGCTCATGTTTCCTTCTTTAAGCCCAGAAACCAGAGGGATATGCAAGACTAGTGCAGAAACTTCACACCAACGAAGAGTTATGTGTAATGTTTCCACATCTTTGTTCCTTGTACAGTGAAAATTTTTCAGAAATGTAGAAGATATGAAAGGAACCATCATTGGGGGATGTAACATCAGTAACATAAATATGCAGATGATACAGTATTGATTGCAGAGAATGGGCAGGATCTGCAACATTTAGTAGAAGCGGTTTAATTATAAGAAGACACAGATTATGGTCGTCACTAAGAAGAAGGAAATACCACAATGTAATATACAAATATGTAATATACAAATGATATTCACTGGCACAGGAATGGAGCATAATGAGGACGACCCGTTGCTGTGAAGTTGGAACCGCGACTAACTAACTAACTAACTAACTAAATATACACATAAATGGGGATATTCTAAAACAAATGAATCGGTACAATTATCTCGGAACAGTCATAGCATCTGATGGGAGATACCATGAAGAGATTATTATGGTGAAGGTAGCCTTTTGCCAGATGAAAAACATGCTGGCCAATAAAAAGATGTCATTTGCAACGAGAAGTACAGTGTTTATGTGCTACATAGAACATGTGCCGGTGCCGGTGCCTCCAGCCTTTAAGTGCACTTTCTCCTGCATTATCACACTCGACAGACGGTGCAGAGAGCAGAACCCTGCCGCTGTCAATGCAGATGTTAACGCGCTCATCTATGAACACTCAGATAGCCCCGAAGTGCTCATCTATACAGATGGGTCTGTTGTAAAGCAGCAGAGAAGTGCGTGGGCATTTACAGCCCGTTCAGCGGGCCGAACCGTTCAAGAATCCAGTGGTGCCCACTCTATGACCACGAGCAGCATGACGATGGAGGTGATGGCAGGACTATCACAGGCGTTGACTAAATTCTTCAACTCGCCTGGCCGTAGTATTATTAGACAAAGGAATCTGATCAAATATTGTTTCACACTTTTTATCGCCAAGCATTCAAGCAACAATTTTAAGGGAATGCTTGATTATTTCTTCTGCATCGGTGAACGACTTCTTTTTGCGAGCCAACAGAAGGGCGACTTCGTACGACGCAACAACAGCACTCTGGCTCTGTTCGTTAGATTTGGTGACAAATGACGGTCCAATCTTCGTGGATTTCACGACAAGCAACATGTTCACATTTTCGCTTTTTACCATTGTTTGATTTTATATTTTCCACACTCATGTTTATAGGGTTTAAAGGTAAATTTGTATTTGAAAAAGGTCTAATTTCAACACAATACTACCGACTCTGCTAAACAGTTGTAACAGACAACATGGCTCCTTGCGCACTCTGATTGGTCGACAAGGCTGGAATAGGAGATCTTCATAACGTTTCGTTGTGAACTGAATAGGCGCATTCGATAATATCTGAGCATAACAACCACAAGCAGAGTAAATTATCGCACGCTGCATTTTTTTTTTAATTATTAAAACATTATATTAAACAACGAGGCCTCGCGTGCCACTTTCTTACAGCTGGCGGGCCACAAGTGGCCCGCGGGCCATGGTCTGGGAACCTCTGATCTAGACAGATTCAACCCGAGGTGGTGGGCTGTATCTACCCGTGGGTTGGTTACATTTGTATCATCTAGACAGATTCAACCCCAGGTGGTAGGCTTTATCTACCCGTGGGTTGGTTATATTTGTATCATCTAGACAGATTCAACCCGAGGTGGTAGGCTCTATCTACACGTGGGTAGGTTACATTTCCTAACATGTTGCCCGTGGTTGACTTATGGCCTACTCTTTGCGATTCCTAACTTCCGTGGGATGTTTAACGTGCGTAACTTGCACACATAACCTCCTGTTTTTCATCCTATTCCGAGCCGGCTAGGTATGCGATCTGACAACCCAACAGATCAGGCGGGCTGTAATATCATGACACGTCAGTGGTTCCTGACACAATTCTCAGTACTATGCCGGGAACAAACCCTGGACCTTGTGAACCTGAAGCGTACACTTCATCCTCTCAGCCACGGCTCCCCTTGTGAGTCTGCGCTCTAATTACTTTCAATATTATCTCACCAAGCCAGGTTTACGTGACTTAGTCTCTCAATAAAGCCCAGCTGTAGTGCCAGCCTTCCTAACTACAATTCTGTTAACTTCAATGGCTGTGGTTAATGTACAGTTATGCAATCTTACCTTGGTGCCATGTCAAGAGGAACAGCCGAGTTCGTGGACGAGCCAACAGACTGGGCCAGCATGACGACAATCAGTAGCGCCAACACTAGCCACTTGTAGTTGTGGTCGAAGAATCCAACGATAATCGATGCAATGCCACCCACCATGAAGCCTGAGACGAGGATGCAATGATTAAAGCAGCTAGCGTCATTTCTCATCGGGGATGGTCTTCTTATTATTAGGATTCTGTCTTTTATCTCAAACGCTCTCAACCTACTCACACACAAGCCTAACCTTTGATGCCTGCTGCAGCCCCTTCCTTGTCCTCCACATGTTATTCATTTAAGTTTTCTAATTCTCTTTTTTCGTGCGTTTTTAGGTCTCCCTATATTCATTCTGCTTCGTGGGTTCCAGACGAAGGACTTTATTATCACACTACTATCTATTACCTCTGACGTCGGAGTGGGTTCGCCTGATGGCGAGGGACATTTGTAATTCACTCATTCGATAGCATGTCCTTTGCAGAACCTCGCTCCCACAACAACCTCCCGGAAAACCTCTCGATCATAAGCAAGATGTCCTGCGTCTAATACACCCATCTGGAGATCATCACCACATCCTTCACCCATTTTATCTTCGGCCTTCTTCTTCCTCTCTACCCAGGCATATACTCCTCCATTACTGTTGTCTCCAAACTTTCCTGACGTTTCAAGTGACCAGAATATTTCAATTTTCTTTGTTTTATCGTCTTTAATAGCCATCCTTCTTCATTATTCAGCTATTGAAGTATGGATGCATTTGTTCTTTTCTTTATCCAAGATTTTCTTAGAACTCGTCTATAAAATTTATACTCAAAGGCATTTATGCGCTGTCCGGCTTGTTTAGTAAGTGTCCAGGTCTCAAGGCGTAATGTTGCAATGGGAAAGATAAATCAATAAATGTGTGCTTATCCTTTACAGGACATCGCTGACAACATCATCATCTTTCAACTGATTGTTGATTTCTTGGCAAGATTACGCTTAGTAGTTTACCATTGCTTTCTGAGCGACCGGCTAACATACCCCAAAAGTTACCGACGCGGTTAGAACCACTACCGATTCTCGCCGTCGTCACGTTACTAATGAGAGTATACTGGATTACGGAGAAAGTCGCTAACCTCTGAGCCAGGAGACCGGCAATGAGAAAGATGCCAGTGAGCAATCCAGTGAGCATCCAGTGAGCAATTTAGGAGGCCTGGTGTTCCTTGCCAGTGAGAAGTCCTGATCGTTCGGGTCCCATCGATTGACGGACGTCGGTCGCGGCGATTGGGCAATCTTGAGCATAGCCTACGATGGGTAGCGTTGTGATGTTCTGTTGTGATAATTTGGTGTGTCCAGTGTGTGCCGCGTGGTTACACACCCGCTTCACACGCGTGATCCGGGACTGTTTCCGGATCCGGTCAGGGATATGCACTACTGACGAGCTCAAATGAGGGCGAAACTCGAGTATAGTGTTTCCATATTGACGTGGATAGGCCTTAGGTTCATACCAGAATGTGATCGGCGTTGCCAGTAGTGGGTTGTGCTCAATATTTAAATTTCAAATCCCGAAACAACCACATAATCAATTTCTCAGTATGTTTTCGGTGTACATGTTAAACAAATAGAGGGACAGCACACAGCCCTGACGGACTGCTTGCTTGATGTCAAACCAATCTAATGTCTCGCCATCTATTCTAACCGCTGCTTGTTGGTCTAGATAGAGTATTAAGGAAAGCTAATCTACGCGCAAAATTCAGTCCTGTACTACTAGAAGTAGTGTGTATTATCTACGCTTGAGTTAAAAGAGAGCGAGCGCAAATTTTAAAAGCTTTCTCAATGTTTTCTGATATGGAGTAGAAAGAAAATGCAGCGGCTGCAGCAGGATATAACAATATGAATTGGAAACACATAGGTATATTACGCTCCTGCAAGAAGAATCGTACTAAACATCAACACGTTGCACATAGCTTACAAGGAGATCCGTATCCCGAAATACAGGTGAAAATCCGAAATCAGAAGCCCTCAATAAATATATAAAATGAATAATAAAATAAAATACACACAAATGCGTACAATACGACACACAGGACGGCCGACGTTTCGATTCTCAGAATCTTTGTCAAGGACAGGACAACACGGATAGATAGGACAACGAAATATTAAAAAAAATCACAAAACAAAAAAGCACAACCACTACGTATCCATGTGGGAGCAGAAAAGGCGGATATGCCAGATGCAAAATGCAACTGCAGAGTAGGTTGCCAGATAGGATTTAAGTCGCCAAATATATGCGAACAGGCTGATTTGAAAATATAGGGGTGTGGAGACAGTTAGGTATGAATATTGGGGAGGGGGGGAGGACATCATAGTAATAGACAGTGTAAACAGTTATACAGCAGCATCCACAATAGTATTGATACCTGCTGGATGGACGCATCCCAGATTGTTGATAAACAGGCATTAAATTTTGAACCTGTCGGAGCTGTTGGAGTAGTAGGGTTTCAATGCGGTGACACATACATCGTCGATTCCATTATGGTTGGAGGAATTGAAATGGTTGGGTCAGGTTTGTCAGCGCCCTGATTGATGTCTCTGAGGTGTTCTCTAATACCTTACGAGAGGTTGGATCGGATTCCAAGATAGACCAGTGTCGCAGGAAAATGTTCTTCACTCTCCACCCACATGCCTATGCCATCAAGCACATTTTCCTGCGACACTGGTCTATCTTGGAATCCGATCCAACCACTCGTGAGGTAATTTGGGTAATTTTCCCCCGTAACCAGAGCCTCAGAGACCACCTTGTGCATAGTCGCCTCCCCACGGTTACTTCATCTGTGGGCACATTCGAATGCCATAGTAAGAACTTTCTGACATGCCCCCTGGGCACCTTCTCCTTGAAAGATTCTTTCACTTGTACATCCCGCAATCAAATATATGCCATCATCTGCAAACGATGTGACATGAAATACATTGATCAAACGGGCAGACGCCTTGCTGACCGTTTTAAAGAACACCTCAGAGACATCAATCAGGGCGCTGACAAACCTGTCCACTGCCATAATAGCGAGTGCAACGTAATGACGCAGTATAAATAAAGTAGAAGTCTCGATACCGAAAAGGCTAGGAAATAGAAGTGACGTCGCAACAAGGAAAACGTCACATAGAGATGTCAATAGAAACGGCAGACTTTGGGAGTTTTGGAATGGAAGGCAGTGCATCGAATTATCAGTACATTCAAGTTGGCTAATAAATAGTTCTGCATTGAAACAATTGGCTGGAATAGGAATTGCAGACAGAGAAGATGTATAACGAACTGATGTGTGATAACGCCACGGACAAATGAACCTATAGATGAGGCAATTATTCATAATTTCAGAGCGGTGAGCAATGTACCTAACGGATAGAGAGAAGGAGTTTCAATACGTATGAAGTAATTTGTAAACAGTTTGTTTATGAGACTGTTTGTAATTTTTATCATTAATATGAAGTGCAATAGTGTATTTACAGCCGGTCCTGGTAGTACAAGCTATGTAAACTTTGAATAATATTGTGTGATATGCAAACCCTATGCGCTGTAGATAAATAAAACAGCGATTTTCAATTACTCACGTTCAGGAATCGGCCTTTTATTCTTCCTGTTTGGGTTCACGCGCAAAGCCCATATTGCTGTTGAGTTGGTTGGAGCGAGCCTACATTTTCTCTTACTACAGTTGTCAGTTTGAATTGTTAAGAATAACCCATAACAGCGACATGGCATCCCCAACCATTTCAATTCCTCCAACCATAATGGAGTCGACGATGTATGTGTCACCGCATTGAAACCCTGCTACTCCAACAGCTCCGTTAGGCTCACAATTGAATGCCAGTTAATCAACAATCTGGGATGCGTCCATCCAACAGGTATCAATACTGTTGTGGACGTTACTGTATAACTGTTTACACTGTCTATTACTATGCTGTCCCCCTCCCCCCCCCCCCCCCAATATTCACAACTAACTGTCTCAACACCCCTATATTTTCATATAAGACTGTTCGCATATTTTTGGCGACGTAAATCCTATCTAGCAACCTACTATACTTAAACTCTGCAGCCAAAGATCGCCTTCGCATCTGGCATATCCGCCTTTTCTGCTCCCACATGGATACGTAGTGGTTGTGCTTTTTGGTTTTGTGATTTTTTTTATATTTCTTTGTCCTATCTATCCGTGTTGTCCTGTCCTTGACAAAGATTCCGAGAATCGAAACGTCGGCCGTCCTGTATGTCGTATTTTACGCGTTGGTGTGTATTTTATTTTATTATTCATTTTATATATTTATTAAGTGCTTCTGATTTCGGATTTTCACCTGTATTTCGGGATAAGGATCTCCTTGTAATGTATGTGCAACGTGTTGATGTTTAGTACGGTTTTTCTCGCAGGAGCTTAATATAATATTTGTTTCCACTTCAATGTTTTCTGTTCAGTGCCAGCGTCTTTCGTCACCTCTTGATTCACTGGGATTTGTTAGTTAGCTCCATGAGCTCACCTGATGATTCTGTCAAACTATTATTAAACTTTTATGTACAAGTACTAATTATTCAATGTCTGTAATTTGTTTATAATTACTGTAGTGGTTCTCCGGGGTGTGCCCCACATTGCAGTATTAATTTGACGTTCGAGTTTAAACAAATTAGTTAACTTCCACAAATGTCCTAATACAATGAAGCCTACTCTAACTTTTTGTAATATTGTTTAAGTATTTATATCTATTCCAATATCTGTATCTACGTTGCTATATAAAGAGAAATGTAAATACGCCTCTTATAGCCATGTTTCAGCATAGAACGTCCGATAATCATTTGCTCGTTATCTGTGCCTTTCCCTATGAATTTTAGGCAGTCCTTTGGTCATGGATTTGAATCCGCATAGAGGCCAATTTTCTGATTGAGCTGGCCTCCCAGGTCGACCCCGCCTTAAATGGGTACCGGGAAATATCTTGGAAGTAAAGGCGTCAGTTGTGATACTGACCACATCTCCTCTGGAGTGCCGACTGATTTGTAAAGACATCGTCTGTCGTGCGTTCACAAATGTTTGCTTCCGTATAAAACTCAATAACTCAGTAATCGACAGAGGGAAAATGATGAGATTTAGCATATAGTCTTATCATTATTGACACACAACAAAACCATATTTATTCTCGAGATTGTACAACAGATTTCAATGTTTGTTCATATGCGGTATATAATTTACGGGCTAGAGATAAAGTATATATTATGCAATGTATTACATCTTCACGTGGAAACATCAGTGGTTGATAATAATTATTCTCGTGGTGCACAGGAATTTCCCTTGAGTATCACGTCACATACGAATATGGATATGCCTTGCGTTGTTACCCGAATAAACGTGCATGACTGTAAAACAATGTTTCTTAGTGTGAATTCAATACATATTTGCCAAAACATCAAAGAAATAACGCAGCTTTTCATTATTTCAGTTGCCTTTGGACCTGTCAAAGACAAATTCCTTCTGTGGAATTAAATATAAGACGGCAGGAACATGTTCATAACGATGCAAGGGATGCAAAGATGTTTCCACGGCACCAGGGCCAGGTTCTATACTTGTCAAGACCTACTAACACGTCCTAGTCGTGCGTCCTGGGCAACAGATCTCCTCGAGGACCTGGCTAACGTAGTAGGATCGCTGATTCTTCCGAAGTCGGAGAGTATCTGCCTGTACGGCGATGTACTTCCAGCCTACACACCAATAAGCCAGACATGGAGCAACGGATACTCACGCCAACCTCAGTCCGGTATGATATCACACTGATGTTGGACAACATGAAGTCTTCATCCGACATACAGGACTTCGCGCTAGAGTTCACAGCCAGCGAACGCAAGCAAGCATAACGATGCAGCAGATACATATTTTTAATGAACGTAAATGAGGGCAAATATGTCTGAACACTATAGCACCTCATGCCCGTGCTCATTAAGGTGTTACAAGGGTTCTTTACTTGCTTCCTTCTGCTGTAGTTGCCTCCCATGTCACCGTGAAATGTTTCGCACAGCTGCACACCCAGCTTGTCCGAAATATGACACCCATTGCAGTCTGTCATGGTATGTAATCCTATGTCTTTTATCAAGTCGTAAACCGTCACTTCTAGCCTCTGAAGGGTGAGGTCTGATACAATAACAACCGTCTGTGCTGTTCCGCTTTCCATCAACATGGGTAAAGCCTGCACCCAAATGCCCCATCTGTTCGAGTGTGATTATGCCTTACTCTTAACGAATATCCCTAAACTGATTCCTACCACACTGAAAACACTCAACAACTGGAAACTCTTCCGAACTCTACCTGTCATGTCGAGTTTATTCATTCAGAAGATTTTTATTGAACTTTATGGATATGTCACTCTTCCATTCCAAATGTGACCTGTTCATAAACTAATTTATCGGAAGATAATGTGGTCGTTTTCTCTTACCTCGCACGAGTGACCTCCATTTTTTCTTTTTACAGAAATATCCAACAATTCCCTTAGGTGAATGCCGTAATCTGCTCAGGTGCTAGGCTGTCCACTTATTCCACGGACACCCAGTTCCGTCAGCTGTATTACCAATTCACTACCACTAGCAAGCCTACATTAAAATTTCAGTCACTACACATGTACTACATCATGGGTATGCTTTGGACTCAGCAGTGACCATGTTCTTTTTTTTTCCCTGTCTGGTGTGCTATAGCGTCTTCCAAATGGCTCTGTCGCTTAGAGTGATGGTGTAGGGTTTCACCTTTAAAATTCCGGGTTCCAATCCAATTCTGGATCATGTTTGATGGAAAACCCCGGTGGTGGCTTACTCCGTGAGGAAGGTAGGAAGCATGAAAGCAAGCAAGCAATGAAGGAAGCAAGCAGGGAAGCAAGGAAGCAAGCAAGCAAGCAATGAAGTAAGCAAGCAAGCAATGAAGGAAGCAAGCTGGGAAGCAAGGAAGGAAGCAAGCAAGCAATGAAGTAAGCAAGCAAACAATGAAGGAAGCAATAAAGCAATGAAGTAAGCAAGCAAACAATGAAGGAAGCAAGCAAGGGGGCAAGAAAGCAAGAAAACAAGGAATCAGGCAAGAAAAGGAGCAAAGACGCAAGGAAGCAAGGAGGGAAGGAAGAAAGCAATGAAGGATAAGAAGGAAGCAAAGAAAGAAGGAGGCAAAGAAGCAATGAAACAATGAAGGAAGGACGGAAGGAAGCACTGAAAGAATGAAGGAAGGAATATCTCTTACCAGTGCAAATACATATTTTCCTAGATTTGTTGATGCTAATAACATGCGCAAGCTTGTTTCCAATCACAGTCCAGATAAAGGTGCCAATCATTCGGAATGTGGATGTCAGGGAAACGAGCAGGCCAGTCTGGTGAACATGAACACAGCCATAGATAACATCATTGTGGATATGACGGTCATATAGCTATATGACTTTTTAGACCTAATTATGGCATCGTGAGGTGAACAATGTCCCTTCTTCTTACAAGTCCTCACCGGTGAATTTTATTGTACCTATTCCACGGGTAGGTAGAGCCTAAAGTGGCGGATTGATCAGGATGGATGTGCAGACAAGCCAGTGGGATTATCCGCAATTGGATTACAGCTCTCAACATACACTTACAGAATATTTAAATAATATATATCTGAAAATATGTGGAAGCCAAGGAAAACCTATCACATCAATTTTCCACAAATATGTTTCTGGACAGTCAAAAGCTGCATTTATCTATGTGAGACTTGATCCAAGAAAAGGTCTTTGCACCAGCGAGCTTAGTCATCTGACATGGACATGAAAACGTAATAACAATAATTAACATTAATGTCACGATTCTTTCAGTGAGGCGATGGGCACCATTTAGAGACGACGTGTACAATTATTACCCGGTCCGCATTACCTGGAGAAATCTCAACACAGCTGGGCTTTGAACCATTGCAGCAATGTTGGTAGAAGAGTATATTGCTCACGCGCGCAGAGATTGGCGGCATGGAGGTTGTTGAGTCCACCACTAACTCGTGGAGATCTGGTTTCAATTCACAGTAAGGACTTTGTGGATTTTGCAAAATAAGAAGTTGATTGTATAGACCCCGCTGATAATGGGTCAATGGATGGGACATGTAATCTTCACGGACATTGGTGAAGAAACACTCGGAGTATCCGTACGCACTTCGTGATTAGAATCTATTGCCAGTTGGCCTTCGACATAGCAGTTAAAACAGGCACTTCTCAGTTGGCGATGGACATAGGAGTCCAAACAGGCAAGAGCCAGTTGGCCATCGACATAGCAGTCCAAACAGACACTTGCCAGTTGGCCATGGACATAGAAGTCCAAACAGGCTCTTGCCAGTTGGCCATCGACATAGCAGTCCAAACAGGCAAGAGCCAGTTGGCCATCGACATAGCAGTGTGTTGCCGGGGCCCAAAAGGGAAGCAAAGAATAGCAACACTGCAGCCTACCACGCATGTCGTAAGAGGCGACTAAGGAGGCTTGATGGTTCCGTCGCCCTGCTACTGAGTGAGTGCGTGGCGCGACACTGTGAGCTGTGAGTTTCGTGTGAAATGTATTTGAATCTGCCCGAGGTTTTTGGAACGTGATTGCATGTTCGGAGCGATGGTAGATGGCTATGTCCCAGAGTTGACCCGTTTTTGCCTTATGCAGAAATGCGTGGCTGCTGGGCTTCTGGTTGACTGCCACTGCCATCGACGATGAACTGTATTTCGTGGACTGTGTGGGTGAACATCTAGGAAACATCCAAATGGGGAAAATGACTGCCGATTAAATCAGAAATGAACTGTGTGGTTTGTGGGGGGCTATTGTGTTGACATTCTGGCGGCGGCATTATACACAGTGTATCTGTGCAGGCTGTTGTTTGTCGAGACTCCTGTCTTTTCCACTTTTCACATTGGACAGTGGGGAGCGTTTTGTGTGATATTCACTGGCACAGGAACGGAGCATAATGGGGGCGACCCGTTGCTGTGAAGTTGGAACTGCGACTAACTAACTAACATAGCAGTCCAAACAGGCACTTGCAAGTTGGCCATGGACATAGCAGTCCAAACAGGCGTTGGCCATCGACATAGCAGTCCAAACAGGCTCTTGCCAGTTGGCCATCGACATAGCAGTCCAAACAGGCTCTTGCCAGTTGGCCATCGACATAGCAGTCCAAACAGGCTCTTGTCAGTTGGCCATCGACATAACAGTCAAAACAGGCTCTTGCCAGTTGGCCATCGACATAGCAGTCCAAACAGACTGCTGTCCAGTCTACGTTGTGTGTAAATGTTCGCTCGATTTGAACTCGAACGTAGTCCATACACTTGATACTACTTATATTGCACTGGACTGATTTTTGCCTGTGGTTTAGCTTTCCCTATTACCAGTGTTAGCTCCCCATCAGGCGAACTCACTCCGACTTCAAAGGTACTTGTAATTCACGTCCCCAAGTCAACATTTTGTTCCAACTAACCTGTGTAAATGTTGACCCCGCTACTTCGACATCAGCACACCGGATGTTTAAGAATGAGCGCTCTTATCTTATCTAAGATGCTGGTCCTTTTTGAAAGAAATAAAAACTCTACACACGCAGATATTTATAGTGTGTATGATTTGGTAATGTCTACATTGGAGCCTACGGTGTTGGTGCTCAGTGCTGGAAGTCACAGTTGGTCACGTTTTTAACGAGACGGTGGCGCTTATGGAAATATCCATGTGCAATTAAAGTGATTCTCTTAGAAAAGCATTTAAAGTGAGTCTTTTAGAAAAGTAAAGACCTATCTAAACCACATACTGCTCTACACCACTCTGCAATTTATATGTTCCATGGAAATATCATTGTGCAATTAAAGTGTGTCTTTTAGAACAGCAAATACCAATCCAAACCGCATACTGCGCTAAACCACCCCGCATTTTATATGTTGCATGGTAATATCAACGAGCAATTAAAGTGAGTATTTTAGAAAAGCAAATACTAGTCCAAACCAAATACTGCGCTCAACGGCCCTGAATTTTATATGTTGCATGTAAATATCAACGAGCAATTAAAGTGAGTCTTTCTGAAAAGCAACGACCCATCTAAACCACATACTGCGCTAAATCACCCTGCATTTTATATGTTGCATGGAAATATTCACGCGCAATTAAAGTGAGTCTTTTAGAAAAGGAAAACCGATCTAAACCGCATACTGTGCTTAACCACCCTGCATTTTATATGTTGTAAGGAAATATCAACGAGCAATTAAAGTGAGCCTTTTAGAAAAGCAAAGACCCATCCAAACCGATCAACCCCAACCAGAGGTTTAGTTACGAGGCAATTTGGCGTTCAGCGTTGAAATCCAACTGGCCCTGTGTAGGGAATGAACCCCGTACTCCGCTGTCAGCGAACCAGGAAGTCTAAGCGTATTACCTCCCTCCTCTCACGGCCAAACTGACTTGCATACAATTACATACATTAAAATTACATTAAAAGTTAGTTGCATGTCATTTACAAGACGTCGCAGTCAACCTCGGCATTTTTGGGCTGTTTGTTTTTTTATTAGGCAAGTTTACGTTCAGTAGTTTGCCATTGCTTTCTGAATCTTATACCATTGTTACAATTATAGCACAAGCTGGTTTGCTTCCAAGTCGCCTTCAGCTGATTTCGATCTTGGCATGCGGGATTGCGAATTAAGTTCCCTATCCCTTCGCCACAGACGACGGCTACCTGAAAGAGACAAAATGTAATAAACAATGGCTATTCGCAGATTTTTTTTCGCATATCTTTTAATGCAGTGCTTCCCAAAGTGGTGGTCCGCGGACCGCTGCCGGTCCGCGAGCCCTTTCTTTGCCGGTCTGCAACGTGAGTTGAAAAAAGTAAAAAAAAAAGTTAAATTTTCTCCTTTGAGGATTGTTTAGAACTTTTTAAAAATAAGATTGTCCTTTTCTCAAAACATGATATCCACACCGTTTATATGGTGATTTAATTTTCAAATAAATTGAGCCTGCAGCCGTATAGCCCAAGGAGTATTTATTTTTAAGGAGAAGCTTATCATTGGTTCAATGGGAAAAATAAAAATAGTAACCAGCTGAGACCGATACTTGCTTGCTTGCTTTGCTTGTGTCTGTTGGCTTGAGCTCCAGCGCGAAAGTCCTGTATGTCGGATGAAGGCATCCTGTTGTCAACATCAGTGTGATGTCATACAGGACCTGAGGTTTTGCGTGAGTATCTGTTGTCCCATGTCTGGCTTATTGGTGTGCAGACTGATGGTTCCTCGCCGAACAGGCAGACACTATTGACTTTAGCCAGGAACCCGAAGGGGGCTGTTGCCCAGGACGCTCGACGAGGACGCGTCAATAGGTCTTGGCCAGTATATAACCCCGCCCTGGTGCCCTTGGAAATACCTCTGCGTCCCGGAATATGCAGTGACAGTAAAAACGCATTAGCATAAGACCGATACTAAAAGCCGACGACATTTATTTGTTGACGACGTACGTTTCTTTTGTTTCCTGTGTGACGAAAAGTGAGAAAGATGCACATTATAATTTGCTGATTGTCATAAGATGCAGAACATACGTGATTTTCGTTGTACGATTATAATGCGTTGTACAATCGTCTGGGCGAGTGAAGGTGTTAGATACATGTGCAAAATATTTTTCATTACAGCTGGACGAAAGCACGGACGTTGCCAACTTAGCGATTCTGATGGTGTATGTAAGATATCGATACAAATATAACTTGAAAGAAGAGTATTTCTTTTTCGTCAATGAGCATTATTAAGACAAAATACAGAAACAGTGTGCAAATGTGTTCTCCTTTGTGGGTAGCGATGTCTACAATCAAGCCACGATTTGATAAGCTTGTAAATAATAAACAGGCCCCTCCTGTGTGTTGCCGGGGCCCATAAGGGAAGCAAAGAATAGCAACACTGTAGCCTACCACGCATGTCGTAAGAAGCGACTAAGGAGGCTTGATGGTTCCGTCGCCCTGCTACTGAGTGAGTGCGTGGCGCGACACTGTGAGCTGTGAGTGTCGTGTGAAATGCTTTTGAATCTGCCTGAGGTTTTTTGGAACGTGACTGCATGTTCGAAGTGATGGCAGGTGGCTATGTCCCAGAGTTGACCGGTTTTTGCCTTATGCAGAAATGCGTGGCTGCTGGGCTTCTGGTTGACTGCCACTGCCATCAGCGATGAACTGTATTTTCGTGGACTGTGTGGGTGAACATCTAGGAAACATTCAGATAGGAAAATGACTGCCGATTCCATCAGAGATGAACAGGGTGTTTCGTGGGGGACTGGTGTGTTGACATTCTGGTGGCGGCAATATGCACAGTGTATCTGTGTGGGCTGTTGTTTGTCGAGACTCCTGTCTTTTCCACTTTTCACATTGGGCAGTGGGGAGCGTTTTGTGTGATATTCACTGGCACAGGAACGGAGCATAATGGGGACGACCCGTTGCTGTGAAGTTGGAACTGCGACTAACTAACTAACTAAACAGGCCCACCCCTCGCATTAAATAGTTACTTTTAGCAGCTGATCATTAAAGCATTTTTATTACACAATACTGTAATTTAGTCAGCTTGTTTAAAATCTGATTTGGTATCATTTTCCAAAATATATTTTATTTTTATTTTATATTGGTGTTCCTTACTGTCGGTGTGTACGATTATATATATCTTTACAAGAAGACCTAAATGTAGTTTTGACATTTGAACATTTTTTTGATTTGTAAATCTCTACAATAAAATTTTCACTCATGAGAATGGGACCTACCATTAAATAAATCACCGCCATCCAATAATATTATGGAGCAGTATTTAGCGCACCGGGAAAACACCCACAAATACGTTAAATCTTATATTTATATTAAAATGTATATTATGGTCATATAAAATTCCAGATTACAAGGAGAATAAAAAAATTATACACGGCACCGGTCCCTGGTGCAAAAGGAAAATTTTATGTCGGTCCGCGGAAGTGAAAAGTTTGGGAAGCACTGCTTTACAGGACATTGCAGTCGACACCTGCATTTTTCAACTGCTGTTAATGTCTTGGCAAGTTATACGTTCAGTGGTTTGCCTTTGCTATCTGAACGACCGGCTCACATACCTTTACGTAGGTAATCAGCGCGAAGATCAATTGCCGAATCAGCAGGGAGACGGTTTTCGCAGATTACAATAAACAAACAAACAAACAAAAAACAGGTGTATATAAGAGGGCAAGAAACTATTACAGGTACACAAACCACACAGTAGCATGATTACTCACCTCCTGAACTGAAAACTTCATCACTTTATTAACGAACACTGGTAAATACGTAAATACTATCACAGTTGACCACACATGACACATGGTCGTTACACAGTAAGCAAGGACCGGAAGTGAGGTCAGAATCTGGCGATATGGCGGCGTCGCTTGTACCTAGAACGACAAATGTGTACTTTAACATTCGTTCAAATCAGACAGCTTGAATATTTCCTTACGATGATACATACAGCTAAAACACCATCACATCTAATTCCGACAGATTTCTTCAGGAACTACTACAGACCGTCACAAGTCTTCTTGCTTGGGTCGAATCTCTCTGAATTAAAATCCCCATGTTATACTTGTGACCCTGTCTGTATTAATTAACTGAGCGAGTGGGGATTTGTCTCTATCGGTGTGTCCCAAGTATGCTTATGATCTTGATGTCTGTGGTTGTTTGAACTGTCTGACTCACTCTTCTTTATCCAATTAGCAACATTCCCCTAGGTCAGTGGTTCTCAACCGGTGGGGAATTCTCCCCCCCCCCCCCCCCGGGTGGAATTTTAGGGTTTCCAGGGGGGGGGGGGGGGGGGGGGGAAATTAAGATTATTTCAAGATCGCGTTAATACAAGAACCGATTACTTGATATTGTTTTTCCCTTCATACTTTACGGTTCTGTACGTCTCACCCTTCTAAAATTCAATTTATAAAGTAAGTAGACCCACAAATCATGTTTTATGTGAACGTCTAGACTTGTTTTAGTATTGTCGCGGTGCACTTGAAACACCCTCTCCTCTGCATATGCAAACAGTAGAGTATTATGGATGGAATTATAAATGTTGCCTACTTTTAATATTAATTTTATAGCTATGTTTGTGAATGCCTGTCAGGAAATATTGGGGGGGGGGGGGGGAGGGGTGGGGGGGGGGGAGGGGTTGTAAAACGTTATCTTACACCGATCAAATATTGCTTAGTCATGGAGTTGGCAGTCGGGGTCAAAGGTTGACCAATGAAACGGCAGGAGCCGACCAATGAAAACGCGGTAGACACATGCCCGCGCATGGCCAGCAGACATTCGGTCATTTCACCAGGCCGGCCTAGTGAAGACGGTCGAACTCCAAATTTTTTTCACATTTGCTTAAAGACAAAACCTACGACTTGTTACGACTGTTAGGCCCAGGCTTTGGTGATTCAATAAATAATTGTAGGGTGAGTTGGAAACATGTATAACTATTTAAATGCATTTTGTATGTACTAATAATCCAGTTCTTTTTCAGGATTAGAAATCCCCAGGGCTAGTAGATTTCGTTAGGCTGTTGTATGATATTCCCAGTTATTTATGTGGTAGTAGGATCTCGTGTCTCTAGATTAATGTTCAATCTTTATAGCAGGTTTCATAGTGTTTAGGATTGTTATACTGTCAGAGAAGATTCATTTGTTCAGAGGCGTATATAAATGACTTATAATGGATGACGCAAGCCAGGCTTGCTAACATTATCAGAAACGTGTTGGTATCAAATTGCTAGGACAAGCTATGATTGTACGTTGAGTGTCAAGACAATCCCCAGGCAGGAGTACATAAGCTGGTTGTCTAGGATAGTGATTGGTTAGGATTGGTAGAGAAGGATTGTAAGTGCAATATTTGTTAGTGACATAAGCCTGGGTCATTGACAATGAGTTGAGTGACCGGGCATGAGAAAGAATGGGTGAAAGTGGGAGACAGTAAAGTGACTGACCTGGCTATGGGGAAAACAGCCAGTCCTGAGAAATAAAATAGTGAGGGTAGAGAAAAACCCCTAGGGTGGATGGGGCGAGAGATAGTGTATTGGTGTGTTGAAGTCAGGGGACTTCAGGGAGTTGAGTTTTAGACACCGAACGAGTCGGTAGTCCGGTAGTCGACAGAGAACTGTGTTGTGTGATTCTCCGAGCTGTGAATGCAGTCCTAAAACCCAGAGTGGGTTACATAGTGAGCAGAGGCTCCGACCCAGTGGGTGGGTCGTATTGTGTGAGATCCAGCCGTGGATAGTAGCTGGACTATATGTCTATGAATTTGAGATTCAGCAGGCCGTGAGAAGGCATTGATGTGTGCGTGTAGAGTTGTGAGGAATATATATATCTCTTAGGTGGATTACATTGTGTTCTGGATTTATAAACATGTTCCATTTGTCCGTTTTCTTTCTGCAATAAAGGATTATGTGCGCCAACTCAATCTTGTTTCATGACTGGTGAACGGGCACTGCAGGGGTGAGTTATATTGTAAGACATTTAGATAGCTCAATTGACACACCAGGAGTATCGTTACCTAGACAACGACCATCACACGACCTTATCACGAACATATCATCGTAAGAACTTCGTGATATTATCATCAAGAACGTCATGCGACAGTTAGGATGGATTAACCACGAGGTAGAATGTGTGAAACCATAGAATATAAATATAACTAGCCACATGGATGACAAAGGTCATCATGATAGAGTAACACACGTGTTGTTAGAATCTAGTGAGGCACACGCCATGATTGTACTGTGACGGCAGTGAGAATCACTGGACCGGAGTGCAGAAGCTTGTGACCTAAATTCTTGGTTATATTCGAATTTTTGGTTCTATTAGAATTCTCAGTAACTAGAAGTCTGGTTGAGTCGATTAGAATCCTTGTTATTCCGAGTCCTTGGTTCAGGGTTTATCTATGATGTTTACAATTCATTGTCTAATCACATTCTTGATTGATTGTTCAGAATTCTAGGTGATTGTGTTCTGGATTGCTTGTTAGACTCATTGGTTCATAGTCAAGTCTTGATTGTTCGAAAGGTCAGGAGAACAGAGGTGTGATCGTTGAGATCAATAGGAGTTTATCATAGTCTATTTCCTTTGTTCAGTAGGGAGATAGGGTGTGACATGTGTGTTTCTGATACACGTTGATTGTCGGAGAGATTCACAACAATTAACTTCATTCAGTATAATTCTCACTCATGTTTTATTGGTCTTCATTTCTATGAAGCTTCAAAGGGTGTAGGGACTGGATCTGTCGTTATTCCTTTGTCTAGTACTATATGTCATCTAGGCTGTTCATAGATTGAAGGAACCGCTATAGAACATCTCTGTATCCTCAGTGAAGTGTTTGCCTGATGATAAGTTTCTATAGAAGGTTAGGCAGAAAGTGACGTTGAACGTATGGGCGTTCTCCAGAAACTTACGAGTGTGCCTTTGTGTCAATTTCAGCTTGAGAGGCTACAAGAGTTGTTACTGCACCACCATGTCTTCATCACCAAGCTACTGACGAGAAGAGCCAGTGAGTGGCTGACCACTAGGCAGAAGCAGAGCAGAGTCTGGTTCCATGCAGCACTAAGATAAGTGAGCCGCCAACCTTGCCAAAATCCACTGACCGCTGAATTCTTCAGTTAGGACCTAAACCTAGGTCATACACTACCACTGATTACAGAAAGAGCTCTAGGCACATCCAACACTTACAGTTAAGTGCCAATTCTTTTTTTTTTTCAGCTTCAACCGCATCAATAAACATCACACTTTTATTTGGAGTAATTTCCCAAACTGATCTTAGACTTTACTATTTATTAGCATACAGTGTATGTAAACAAATGTAAGATTGATGTTTGATTATTTAGATTGAGAATGCATTTCTTGAGTTATGATAATTCTCTGGGGGCTGTAATTCTATCACAGGCAATAGTAGCCCAGATAACTAAACCTGCTGTCTTTTCCCAATTGTTCAGCTTCAAGTTTTACTTTCTGGTGCCTGTGCCATTGTTAGGAAAGATGACATTTTCTGGGCCAAAAACCCATACTCCTATTCTACGAGCCAACACGGTCTTCGTTTCCTACAGTGGATAGACTTTCTTAAGGGTTAGTCTTTATCTTCTACTTTGGTGTGAGGAAGCTCCTCTCCAGTTTGAAGACCCTGCTACAAGTATGTGTTATTAAATTTAGCTTTCATTATTACGTATACTGTGTAGGGACAGGGGCGGGATGTTAAGATAGGAAATACGAAAGGGGGGATGAGGTTCTAAAAATATGGTAAAGGGGGGCACGGACCAAATTTTTAGGTAGGAAATACGAAAAAGGGGGGGGGGGATGACGTTCTGAAAATATGGTGAAGGGGGGTACGGGCCAAAAAAGGTTGAGAACCACTGCCCTAGGTGTTGCCATTGTGTAATCGTCTGTTCTGAGAGAGTGACCGATAGACTGGGATAATTACACTACTATCCGAGAGTTGTACACAGGATCTCTTGGTATCCTGTTACAATTACTACTACTGCTACTACCACTGATACTGCTGCTTATGAAAACTATCACTTCTACAACTACCACCACTGCTGCTGCTGCTGCTACAACTGCTACTGCTTCTATGTGTCACCGTTACTACTACTACTACTACTACTACTACTACTACTACTACTACTACTACTACTACTACTACTACTACTACTACTACTACTACTACTACTACTACTACTACTACTACTACTACTACTACTACTACTACTACTACTACTACTACTACTCACTGGCACCTTGTCGTCTTGACAGACGATAGGTTGTTACAATGTGCCTCAAAAGGCATAATAACTACAACCCAAGGCGGTGGCGAATGTGACTGATCAGACTAATTCGCGCTGTAAATGTTCGTCCACAGTGGATGCATGTGAACACATGGTCATTTCCACCATCATGCACTATCGTACGTCTCACACGCTCAGTGTGTGACTTATCTGCAATAATTTTCTCCTTTGTCTTTATTCCGTTTCTGATATTTGCCCTCCATGCAACACGTTCAGCGGCGATTGCTGCCAATATGCATTATCAATGCCTGTATCAATCATGTCCCGCTTACACACATCTTTGTATCGTAGGAGAGGCCGACCCTGAGATCTCTTACCCATCTGTAATTCACTAAAAAAGATGTCCTTTTGTAATCTACGATCATCCATCCTCCTAAGTCTACGAAGACTGAGCATGGAATATACCATTACACAACCTGATCTTTCCAATACTTCAGTATTTGTGATTTTGTCTTGCCACTTATTACCAGCCGGTCTCTCTGGCCGAGGGGTTACAACACTTTCTCCGTAATCCCGTTTATCACGCAGAGTCTCGTAGCGGGGCGAGAGCTGGGAGCGGTTCGACCCCCGCTGGTGACTTGCGGGAAAACTGAGCCGGCCGCTCAGATAGCAATGGCAAACTACTGAGCGTAATCTTGCCAAGAAATCAACATACAGCTGAAAGATGCTGATGTTGACAGCGATGTCCTGTAAAGGATATGCAAGAAAAAAAAAAATCTTATTATCAAGTATTCTTCGCAGACACCGCTATGAAAGCTGTTTAAACGTTTCTCTTGGTGTGAGTCAGTTGTCCAGGTTTCACTGCCATAAAGAAGAGTACTAAGGACACTGGCTTGATAGACAAGGACTTTTGATTTGGCAGTAAGCTTCCTGTTCTCCCAGACCCTTTTTCTTAACCTTGCTGCCTTACCAATCCGGATGGTGATTTCCTGATCTAGGGATAATTTGCTATTTACCACTGATCCTAGATATGTAAAATGGTCTACCATCTCTAGTTCGGCGTCGTCAATAAAGATTGATGGTACCCCATGTGTACCTTGTGACGTAATCTGTGTCTTCTTTTGGCTAATTGTTAAACCAAATTCAGAACAAGCATTGGAGAATGCAGATAGTAGACATTGCAATTCTTCCTCAGAGTGGGTCGTAACTGCAGCATCATCTGCAAAAAGCAACTCTCTGATCAGTACCCTCCTAATATTGGTCCTGGCCTTCAATCTCTGAGCATTGTATATATATATATATATATATATATATATATATATATATATATATATATATATATATATATATATATATATATATATATATATATATATATATATATATATATCATGTGATAATAAACGTATGTTGCCTTATTGACTGCTGTGCATGTCACAACACGTTTCAAGTATTGAAAATACAATGATCACATTACTGGCATTCCACATAAACTAGGTCATTGTACTATAAGATTTTAAGTAATGTAGTGATGTTTCATTTTTAACAAACATTAAAATATAATGATCATATCAGATACACTATGTGACAACTGATCTGACAAGCGATTGTTATTTCTCAGTCGGGAATAAACTATTTTTTTTTTCAGGTTTGCTTTTCATAGCCTTTGACTGCACTCAGTCTAGCTACAAGGCAGCGGGTTTGTGTATCGTTTCGTCTTGTCCCTACCCCTTAATCTGTACAACATGGAAGATCGTATCAGTAGCTACGCAACCGCCGGTATAGCTCTTAGGGATCATTGGAACACAGAAAGGCCCTCTACCTCTACAAGGCGTGTACCCAGCAGAGGGGTCCAGTTATCCTCCGGAGATGGTTTCATTAAAAGAGTCTTAATCATTCATTGCATCTGACCAAGTTGTTCACCATATTCTTCTATAGAAAACATCTTAGCAATGGTTTCTCAATGGTTAATTCACCATGACTGATTTCCATACACCAAGATTTGATCTACATGGCTCCGAATAACACTCCTTTCTCGTCTTCATTTACAAACATGTGTATACAAGCAGAAGTAAATATATTACCCCTCCTGAAGGCTGATTCAAACCGGTTCTATGGGAAATGATGTACTCTTTCTCTTTCTCTGAGATGTACCGGTGCTCTTCTGGTTTCTGTGAGGCCAGAAAGTGCCAGGCAATGCACCAGATCAAGTTGATGGTACCTGTTCAAATCAAATCAGTGTTGCATGAAACAAATAACATAATTAACTCTGTTTACACATGTTAAAAAAAAATGTTTGCATATCCTTTACAGGACATCGCTGTCAACATCAGCATCTTTCAGCTGATTGTTGATTTCTTGGCAAGATTACGCTCAGTAGTTTGCCATTGCATTCTGAGCGGCCGGCTCACATACCCCGTAAGTTACCGACGCGATTCGAATCACTGCTGATTCTCACCGTAGTCACGTTACTTACGAGAGTATACGACATTACAGAGAAAAGTTGCTAACCTCTAGGCCAGGAATCCGGCTTACACATGTTACTGAACGTAAATATGCTAAGAGATCACAACAGCAACAATGCTAGTGTTGACTGCAACGTCCTGTAAAGGATATGCAACTAACCATTACACGTGGTAAGAAAGCGATCGCAGACTACTGAACGTTAAAATTACCTAACAAGTAACAAACAGTCAAACTAATGTTAGGCTTGATTGCGACGTCCTCTAATGAACATGCAACTAACTTTATCAAGCAATCAATCAGGTGCCGTCTCTACAATGAAGTTTGGCTGCAATGGATCTCCAAAACTGTCTGGCTATCGCTTTGACTGTACATTCTGTCAGGCTGATGTTCGTCCGTCTCTTGATGTTATCTTCACACTTGTATCGTTGTCTACCTCTTGCTCGCTTGCCCTCAATCTTGCCTTCCAGTATGGCTTTTATAAGAGTATCATGTCTGTTAACGTGGCCGAAATATTTCACTTGCCGCCTCTTTATTTCTTTCATCAAATCTCTCTTTATTCCCAGTTTTTATTCTAGAACCTCTGAATTTGATTGTTTTTATTTCCATGAAATACGACATATTCGTCTGTATACCCACATCTCCGGGGCTTCTATGCGACTTTCTAGATCAGTGGTTCTCAACCGGTGGGGAATTCCCCCCTAGGTGGAAATTTTAGGGTTTCCAGGGGGGGGGGGGGGGGGGGGTGGGTGGTGAAGATTATTTCGAGATCGTGTTAATACAAGAGCCGATTACTTGATATTGTATTTCCCTCCATATTTTACGGCTGTGTACTTCTCGCCCTTCTGATTTTCGTCTTATAACGTAAGTAGACCCACAATTCACGTTTTATGTAGACGTCTAAACTTATTCTAGTATGTGTTATTAACGTTAGCTTCCATTGTTACGTATACTATGTAGGGGCAGGGTGGGGGTGGCGGTAATTTATAGGGAGGAAATACGAAAGAGGAGGAATGACATTCTCAACATATCGTGAATAGGGGCATGGGTCAGAAAAGGTTGAGAACAACTGTTCTAGATGCTTGTTCAATGTCCAGGCTTCCGCGCCATAAAGTAGCGTTGAATATACGTAGCATTTGACAATTCTGATTTTTGATGCGTTATTAATCTACAGACTTGTCAATGGGACATATTTTTCTGTTCCATCCCATTCCGTGGTAATTTATGCCTGTCCCATCCCATCCCATGGGATTCCCATTATAATATTAATATGGAATATATTTCAAATAAAATTATGAAATTTATGAAAGTTTAGGTTTAGAGTCTACTAAATAGGACTATATGTACAAAGAGACATGTAAAACGACAGAATTTATATATTTTAAAATTCAAGAGTATTTTTTTTTTTAAAGTTTAAACTAAATATGACATTCAGTGTTATTCTGACTGACACTCTCACTCTGTTTCTGAGTCACTCTGCTCATTCAGCACATTATCAATTTCCTGCTGATCAACTGTTTCCAATAATTCAATTAATCCAGGTAATCCCTAAACCATTTCTACAATTCTCATCTTACATGCAAATTTGATAAACACAATGTTTATAACGAGAGCTGGTAACATCCGTTTTCGTAACTTACTCAACAACAATCCAGCTGCACTAAATAAGCGCTCAACTGCTGCTGATGAAATTTCTTTTTCTTTCTTCCTTTTTTTTTTTAATTAGCATATCCTATTTATAGCCCCGGTTCAGACAGCGTCACAACAGAAATGATTAATGCTTTAGAAGAATATGGAATAGATAAAGTTACCAGTCTGCTTAATACAATACATGATACTGGAAATATACCTCATGAATTATGTAATTCTGTATTTATTGCAATCCCAAAGAAA
Source organism: Cepaea nemoralis (assembly GCA_014155875.1). Taxonomy (NCBI): domain Eukaryota; kingdom Metazoa; phylum Mollusca; class Gastropoda; order Stylommatophora; family Helicidae; genus Cepaea; species Cepaea nemoralis. The sequence goes on along the minus strand of JACEFZ010011250.1, from coordinate 96,901 downwards.
TCAGGAGCCTTGGAATGTGATAAACATCGAACATTTAGTATAATGAGTCACATCACGAAGATGTTGCTAAGAATTATCATGCAAATAATTAGGAGGAAAATATAACCTGAAATAGGAGAAGAACAATGTGGGTTTGTAGAAGGAAAGGGTACAGTAAATGCTGTATATTTACTGAGAACCGTAATTGAACGATCTATAGAAGTAAACAAAGATCTACACATTTGCTTTATTGACTACACAAAGGCTTTCGATAAAGTGAGACATGTCGACATGATAAGGATGCTTGAAGATCTACAAATTGATGGAAAAGACCTTAGACTTGTAAAAAACATATATTGGAAACAACAAGCTGCCACTAAGAGTTGATAATGAAGTGTTGTTGTTTGTCCATCAAGGATGATGATGACCATTCATTTCATCCAGTGGGGTTGAAGGTATGGAACCGTGGGTTCTAAGATGGCTGATAAGGCCTATTTTGGCTCGAAATGTTCTTTGACAATGTGGGCAAAGAATGCTTGTCGTTTCTGAAGGAGGATTTCCTGCAGTGGTTTTTCTGTCCTGCCTTTTCTTCACAGCTCTTGCAGTCCTGGTTGCCTCACATATGACTGCACCTTTGCGCAATGATGCACGCCACGAATTTCGGTCTCTGGCTGCAGCCTCCCAGGTGTCATGATGAATTCCAAAAGCATTCAGTGAGATTTTCAGAGTGTCTTTAAAGCGTTTCCTCTGGCCGCCTTGGGAGCGTTTACCAAAACGCAGTTCGCTGTACAAAATTCGTTTAGGGAGCCTGTGATCTGGCATGCGAGTCAAGTGACCAGCCCAGCTAATCTGATTCTTCATCAGTAGAGTGTGGATACTGGGCATGGACGCTCTTTCTAGGACTTCAGTGTCTGGAATCTTGTCTTACCATTTAATCTTCAGTAGCTTCCTTAGGCAGACTGTGTGGAAGTGGTTTAATTTCCAAGCATGTCGCTGATAAACAGTCCAGGTTTCACAAGCAGTGTGGATAATACAACTGCTTTGTAGCTTATTCCATTTCTGTCCCATACATTCTTGTACAGTCTGCCAAAGGCCGCACTGGCCTCGGAGATTCTTGCATTCACATCGTCATCAATTGTGGCAGCTTGTGACACAGTGCTGCCAAGATAGGTGAATTTGTCCACAACACTTAGTCTATGGTCATTCACTTAGATATTCGGCACAGTGTGATTATTCCCTGGAGCTGGCTGGTACATAACTACAGTCTTCTCCAAGTTGATATTGAGCCCAAAGTTGGCACAGGCATGTGAGAAAGCTGAAACATTATGTTGCATGTCCGCCTCTGAGTTGGAGTATAGAGCGCAATCATCAGCAAACAGGAGCTCTCTGACGGTGGCTCTGTTAATTTTGGTTTTAGCTTTCAGCCTTCTCAGATTGAATAACTTTCCATCCATACGGTAGTTGATGTCTATTCCAATGTCGTCGTTCTCGAAGGCATTCATCAACATGGCTGAAAACATGAGGCTGAACAGTGTTGGTGCCAGGACACATCCTTGTTTCACTCCATTGGTGACAGGAAAGGGTTCAGACAGTTCACCATTTTCCTGTACTCTTGCCTGCATGCCATCATGAAATAGCCGCACTATTTGGACAAACTTTCGTGGACAGCCATATTTTGTCATAATCTTCCACAGTCCTTCTCTGCTGACTGTATCAAAAGCCTTGGTAAGGTCAATGAAAGTGGTGAACATTTCGCAGTTCTGTTCCTGACATTTCTCTTGCAGCTGCCTTGCAGCGAAAATCATGTCAACAGTTCCACGTTCTTTTCTGAAGCCACAATGACTCTCAGGAAGAAGACCTTGATCGAGATGGGCTGTGAGGCGATTGAGAAGAATTCTGGCGAGTATCTTCCCTGCAATTGAAAGCAAGGAGATGCCTCGGTGGTTGTCACAGGATTGGCGGTTTCCTTTACGTTTGTAAAGGTGGACTATTGACGCGTCCTTGAAATCTTGTGGCATGGTCTCGTTCAGCCATATGTTTGTAAAGACTTGGTGAAGCTGTTCTGTTAGGACCGGCCCACCTGCCTTGTTTATCTCTGCTGGGATGGAGTCAGGACCAGGTGCCTTGCCACTGGACAGTTGCTGGATGGCTTTGTTTACTTCCACTATGGTTGGCAGGTCATCAAGTGTCTCATTGGTGGGAACTTGAGGAAGGCAGTTGATGGTTTCATCATCGAAGAAGGAAGTTGCATTTAAGATGTTGCTGAAATGCTCTGCCCAGCGTTGAAGGATTTCTTTCTTATCGGTGACCAATGTTCCCCAATCTGCACTGAGGAGGGGGACTATGCCTGGTGATGTAGGACCATAGACCGCTTTCAGTGAGTCGTAGAAGTTTTTCATATCATGTCTGTCAGCAAAGCCCTGAATTTCATCAGCTTTGCTGCTCAGCCAGGAGTCTCGCATGTGCCGAAGTTTCTGCTGCACTACTCTCTGAATGTTCTTGAAGGCATCTTTTTTTGATGTTGACTTCGGGTCATTCAAATGTGCCTTGAGGAGAAGATGTTTCTCGGCCAGCAATTGGTTGATGTCTTCGGAATTTTCATCAAATCAGTCTTTATGCTTTCAGGGGGCTGGACCCAGGATTTCAATGGCAGTGTTGTAAATTATGTCCTTTAGGGCTCTCCATTCTGTTTCTGTATGCTGTTTAGCTGCAGCATTGGGCTTGAGGCGGTCTTCCAGCATATTTTCAAACGACTGCTGCTATTTTCTTGCTGTTTAGGCGGATGATATTCAGCTTTTTTTGCATTTTCACCCATTGAGGACGCCGTGGTGGCCTGATGTGAATGTTTATTTTTGAGACAATGAGACGATGGTCTGTCCAACATTCGGCACCACACATGGATTTTGTCACTCGAACGTCTTGTCTGTCACTCCTCCTGACGATGACATAGTCAATGAGGTGCCAGTGTTTCGAGCAAGGGTGCATCCACGATGTCCTATTTCTCATGGGGAGACGGAAAATTGTGTTCGTAATCAGGAGATCATGTTCGGCACATGTCTGAAGGAGGAGGAGTCCATTGCTGTTACAATTTCCGACTCCATGCTTTCCAATAATGCCACTCCAAGAGATGGTGTCCGTGCCTACTGTGGCATTGCAATCCCCAAGGAGTATAAGTTTGTCTCCTTTGGGAACAGATGTTAATACATTGCTCAGGTCCTCATAGAACTTGTTCTTGACATCATCTTCGTTAGTCATTGTTGGTGCGTAGACACTCACAATGGTTGCATGCTTCCTTCCATTCAGCAGGGGCAACTTAATGGTCATGAGCCTGTCGTTTATAGCCTTTGGAAATCCAGCTAATTTGCTGACCAGGGCCGACTTAATGGCAAATCCCACACCGGATTGGCGTCTTTCCTCGCTTTTCCTTCCACTCCAAAAAAATGTGTAGCCGGCACCTATTTCACAGATTTGGCCTTCTTCTGCAAGTCGTGTCTCGCTCAAGGCTGCAATGTCGATGTTATACCTGCCCAGCTCTCTCCCAATCAGTGCTGTTCGTCTCTCTGGACCCGATGGGCCGTCTCTGTCAAGAAGGGTGCGTACATTCCAAGTTCCAATTGTTAAGGGAATATGATTTACTCTTTTAGCTTTTTCTTGTTTTATCTTTGTTTGTATGTCAACCGCAGTTAGGGTACCCACCAACCGCGGCTAGCTGGTTAGGTAGTGATGGAGCAGACAATATTTAGGGCACCTTTTCTAGCCCCTTCCTCATGCTATGGAGGTGAGCAGTGTGTTTCTATAGAGGGCTGCTCAGTCGCTCAGGGGGCTGCCGAATCCCACTGCTGCTCCGGTCAGTAGAAGGCGACCATATGGCCTGAGCCGCCTGTGTGCAGGTCTGCGACTACGGCTGCCAGCGTACCCACGCCTGCCGCTTCGCCGCTCGCCCATCACCACAGGGCTTGAAGGTGATATATGACGTTGGATGAAGAATGACTTTCGCGATGACTTGGATTAAAGTGAGGAAGAGTTGCGCAATTCGTCGACCTCACTCTCTCGCCTGAGTCCATCTGAGTCCAGTGGCAAGACAAGTCGAGACGACTGGAGACGAATACAGGTGCAGTGGATGACCAGGGCGCTCTACGTGCCTTGCCGTGCTCATTACGTTCCACAACGCTTTGCAGGTAAACGCCGTCTTGCCCGTTGAATCAGGAATGATTTCTTCCGCGCAGTCTGCCGAATCCTGTCTTCACATGCTAGGTAGGCATACCCTAGTTTACCGCTTGGTTTGACACCAAATCGGCTACCCATGTCCTGGTTTAGCCAGCCTCTCACAGCTGTTGCCCGGGGGGTGGCCGCTGTGATAATGAAGATAATGAAGTAGGCCAATATCAGCCTATCAAGAGAGGTGTGAGACAGGGATGTGTAATGTCTCCAGATCGGTTTTCCCTGTACAGTGAAAATATTTTCAGAAATATTGAAGATATGGAAGGAATCAACATTGGGGGACGATGCATCAATAACATTAGATATGCAGACGATACAGTCTTGATTGCAGACAATGAACAGGACCTGCAACATTTAGTAGATGCAGTTGTTACACACAGTGAACAACGAGGGTTAGAATTAAATTGTAAAAAGACACAGATTATGGTCGTCACTAGGAAGAACGAAATACCACAATGTAATATACAAGTAAATGGGAATATTCTTCAACAAGTTAATAGGTACAATTACCTCGGAACAGTAATAACATCTGATGGGAGATGCCTTGAAGAGATTAGAACAAGAATCGCCATGTCTAAGGTAGCCTTTAGCAAGATGAAAAACATACTGACCAATAAAAAGATGTCAATTGAAACGAGAAAAAGAGAGTTGAGGTGCTACATAGAACCTGTACTTTTATGTGGATGAGAAGCTTGGACAATGAGCTGTCAAGCTGAAAAAACATCTGATGGCTGTAGAAATGTGGTTTCTGAGGAAAATGCAAAGAATACCATGGGCAGCCAGAAAGACCAATGAACAGGTCCTTCAAGAAACAAATGAAGATCGTAAACTGATTCGAGATATTAAACGCAGACAGTCAAAATGTTTTGGGCATGTTATGAGAAGAAATGAATTGGAGAACTTGGTAACAACTGGTAAGATCGAAGGGAACAGACCAAGAGGAAGACCTAGAAGTAAATACCTGGATCGCTTGACCTCGTGGCATGGTCGAGACAGAAACACAGAGCTGATCCACGACCCTGGTGATCGAGTGAGATGGCAAAACATGACCGCCCACGCTTACCGGCATGGCACATGATGGATGGATGGATTTATAGGATATCTCTGTCAACACCAGCATTTCACCGCTGTTGTTGATATCTTGCCAAGATTACACCCAGTAGTTTGCCATTGCTTTCTGAGCGACCGGCTCACATACCCCCGTAAGTAACCAACTGGTATGGCCAAAACAAATTTCGCTCTTGCTTTTAGCAGTGCAAACCTATGTTAATTTTCCCAATAATTAAATGGTTCTGAAGTTAGGTTGCGTAATTTTTTAAACATGGTGACTTCATCTCAAGGAATTTATTTCTGAGGTCATCAAAAAGGAGGATAAAAAAAAGAAGTCAAAATCACTTTTCGGCTTTTGTTCTACAATTCCTGCTATTAAAGCAACGAGGACCAATACTGGAGGAACTGGTCTCCGATTTCGATGTCCTGATGTTACAAGAACTGAATACGAACTCTTTTAAGTGCCCTGGCTATACATGTTACATCAACCCAACTGGGCAGGGAAGACATAGGCAGGCTCTGGTGGTCAAGTACGGTTTACAGCATTCAATACTGGATATGAGTGGGTGGGGTCAGGAGAGTAAAGAGGTGCAGGAAATGCGGATACAAATCGGCCGATACAGCTGGAATCTTATAAATATATATGTAAGTGGGAAATCTTGCATAAGCAGAGAGAGTTGCGACTGGACACCCCCCCCCCCCCCCCCCTACCAGGTATCTGATATGTGGTTATTTCAACGCCCGCGCCAAGGAATGGGACAGGTCGGGAGAGAACAGACAGGATACTGCTCTTGCTGAGGCCTTGCTTGAGACGGATGTTATCTGTCTAAATGACGGGACACCCACTAGGCTAGCAATGAGACCGGGGGACCCTGACACGGCCATCGACCTGGCGCTTGTATCCCAAGAGGCGGCATCAGATATAAAATGGAGCGTCCTTGGAGACCATGGAAGTGACCACCTCCCCTGTTCTGTGCTGATACCTAAGTCCAGCACAGTTAGGACTATAAGAGCTCGCAGAGCATTCAGATATGATCGCGACCGCTCTTCGCTCTTGGGGGCGTCTTAGATCACAGGGAAGATCTAAACCAACAAGAAGAATCTTTACCCAACCACCATGGTGGACACCAGAGGTCGAGAATTCATGGACGGAAAAGAAGGCGGCCATAATGGAATTGGCAGAGGGTGCAGAGAGCAACCAATTCAGTTGACACAGAATTGGAAGAGGCTGAAAGGTATAACAAAAATAAAGGTGCAGGATTTTAAACTCCAGGCAGCTGAGGCAAAGGGTATTAAGTGGGAACAGTTTATCAATAAATTCAATGGGATGTGACATTGGGAAAGTTCTGGAGGCTGCACCGGCAGATGAAGAGACAGGTGATGCCTGGTACACATGGCACCGTTTATGATGATAACAACCGACATATGACAACTGACAAGGACAAAGGGGAGCCTTTTTTTTTTGCTCGCGATTTTTAAAACAGTCGGATAAGCAAGATAGGGCTGTTAGAGATAACGTCAGAGAAGCCGTGTCACGTGTCACTGTCACGAAACCACTGTCGTTAACGATAAGATGATAAACTAACAGAGAACCAGTCTGTATTCACAGCGGCAATTGTATTTTACTAGTGGAGAAAAACTCAAGTTGTAAACTACAAGTCTTTGAGAGTTCCCTAGGAACGAGAAATTTGTCGGCATTTGTTTGATGTATCGTCGTTGAGAGAAAAAGCCTGTTGTGTTCGGGTAGAAGGGGGAATAACTATTCCTGTGAAGTTAGGGACGGATTGTCTGCCCCTGGGGACACCTGTTGTTGACAGGAGAAATGAATTCTCTAGATCACAGGCGGAAGGGACTTTTGATGTACGGGAAACTAGTCCCGACAGGGAGGCAACCTGGTGTTTACATCGAATGACGTCACAAGGACAAATCCCCGATTGTATGCAAGAGATTGTTACCGTTAGTTTGCACAAGAGAGTTGGCCTAGGAGGAAGTGTTTCGACTAGCTCTGTTTTAGTTTAGAAAAGAATCTAGCGTGTTCGGTATCAAGTAATGTTGAGGAAAATGTGTATTTTATGGCAAGTATAGATTCGATGTAGGATAGAGCTGAGTGTTTATAAGGTATTTACAACAAATTGTTTAGATGTAAATAATGTAGAATAATCTAGTGTTTGATAGAACTAGAGCTTGAACATAGTGTTGTTGAGTTGTGGTTAGGTATTCAAGTAGTGTCGGCGACAGTGGGCAGTCGCATTGTTGAAATTAACTAGTGTGAGACATCAATTAGCTTAGCTGGTTGGAAATAGTGAAGTGGGATGATATTTAGAAGGATTGAGGATGTTGGGGGATAGGGGAAATGTCCAATGGTGGGATCTTCCAGTGGGGGTCTACTGGGGTTCTGCACTTTATATTTTGGTCTTTCCTTATCTTTCCCTAATTCGAAACGATGTGATGAGCTCCTCTGCACCATGACAGAGTATGGTTCACTGTCATTTATCTGAGTGAGGCCGTCGGCCTACACTCATCTAATGGGAGTCAGTGTCCGGTTGCTCTCACCGGTGTGTTCTCTCTCTTTCACAGGTTCCCTCAGGTTACTCAAAGTACTCAAGTTACTCAGGTTACTCAAAGTACTCAAGTTACTCAGGTTACTCAAAGTACTCAAGACTCAGGTTACTCAGTGAAGCTGAAACATCATTGCTTACTAGAATGGAGAACTTAGTGCAGGCAGAGTTATTCAGCAGCTTTTGCACTGGGCCCATGATGAAAGGGGTCTGAAGGAACATGGGTCGGTTGAGCCGAAACATATACATATCCAACAGATGACTTCTTAGTGATAGGTATCATGGAAGTCAATAGTGAAATTATTTATCAAAACCACATGTGAGCAGAACACTAGTGATTGTTTTTCCACATCATTTGGAGAAGGAACAATCGTGAGATTAATGTTTCAAAACCCACATGTGAACAGAACGATAATGATTGTGTTTTCACACCACATGTGAACAGAACAATAGTATTTGTTTTTCCACATCATATGGGAAAGAACAGTAGGGAGTATTTAGGAAATCAGTATATTCCTATGAGACCATGTACAATAACTGTGTAAGGGTGAAAATGGTAGGACTTTTAGAACAAGAATCATGTTATGTCAAGGGACAGTGTTCCGGGTTTTCACAAGACAGGGATGTTTTAAGTCTCATAACATTAGGGACATTTAATAACATGCTGTGTGATCGATTCAGGATCAGTATCTGACTATATCTGTGATTGGTGACCAAGTATCTGGGTTATCAAAAAACCACCGGAGGAAGTCAACATCTAGCAGGAGGGACACATCGTTTGGTGAGGTCATTTTGTGCTGACTCTAATGATGTGGTGTAATCCTTACCGGGATGATAGGATCTGGCTCCTAAGCTGTTCGGTCTGATTCTGCAGACACACTAGAGTATACGACATACATTCTACACATACACTTCTCACATACATACACTTTTCTTTATTAAATTAATCTGTTATTAATTTTGTGAAGCTAGAGTTGTTAAGTATGTTGTTTTGGGGAAGTGTGAGAGGGGGCATGAGCAAGTGGTGAAAGAGAGAGAGAAAGAGGTATCCATTGACTGAGGGAGTGTGGTGGACGGAATCTGGTGGATTCTCCAGAATAATGATATGGGGTTTAAAATAATGTGGGTGTTGATTCCCCTCACTCCAGGGACGACACAATAAAGTAAATCCACGACAGTCACTAGGAAGGTGGACTGTGAGATTAAAGTGGAGGACATTAGGCGGGTACTGAAGCGGGCTAAAGACACAGCACCAGGTCCGGATGGGATGAGGTACTCCCATATGAGGAACATAAATGATGGGGACTTGGAAGAGATGGCTCTTTGTTTCAACCTAAGCATCAATACGGCGGAAATATCCCACGATTGGCTGCATAGTTACCTGGTCCCCTTCCCAAAGTCAGGTAAGGATCACTCCAGACTTAATGGATACCGAATCATAACCCTGCAAAACACGTATGGCAAAGTCCTAGAACAAATAGTAGCACACAGGCTCCAGCTACATTTGGAAAGTCGGAATCTGCTTCCCCAAGGTCTCGCGAGCTTCCGGCCGGGAAAGGACACCTGGGCCAATGCTGCAACTTTTGTATTTGATGTCTACGAGGGCTTCCAGGATAAACAGGAGACAGTGGCGGTAGCTCTTGACCTGGAGGATGCGTATAACAGGGTAGGTATGATCGGTTAATACACACACTGTTGGACATGGAGGTCTGCCCTTGCCTTGTTAGATGGGTTGCGGCAGTCCTTTATGAGTGTAAGGTTGCACTGCGCATGGGTTCCTGGACTTCTGACCTTTGTACTATTACACCTGGGTTGCCGCAGGCATCTGCCTTGTCCCCAGTGCTCTTTAATATCTACACCAGCAAAATCGCAGCTATTGAGACACCAGGTGTGGGTAGAATCTTGACATTTGCAGATGATGTGCTGGTGTACAGACAGGGCAGAGACAGGGCCAGTTTGGCGAAAGACTTACAGGTGGTGGTAAACAGGGTGGCGGAGTGGTGCAGGGACGCAGGGGCCATTATAAACCCAGACAAGGCATCGGTTGTGTGGTACTCCTTGGATAACCGGACCGTCAAGGCAGACGTCCCAGGTATTATGTTGAATGGATGTCCTCTTAGTCGAGAGAGTAAATTGAAGTACTTGGATATCACCTTTAACAGGTGTTTGTCATTTAAGGATCATGTGGAGGCTTTGGTGGTGAAGGCTGGTAGGGGACTTAATGCATTGAGGGCTATGGCAGCAACCGGGGTAGATCAGAGGATGCTGTACAGGCTCTTTCAGCAGTTAATAATTTCTGTCATTGAGTATGGTTTGGGGCTGCTGACAGTATCAAAGAGCCAGCTTGAAAGGTTGGAGCGCATACAGAATGCTGCCATGCGGTTAATCCTGGGGTGCACAAAGGACACACCAATTATATGCATGAGGCATATCCTGGCGCTACCAACAATGACGGATAGGCATAGGGTCCTTCAGGCCAAATGGTACCTGAGAGTTGCCGCAGACAGGGATCACCCGCTGCATGCAGCAATGGATATGGTCAAGGGTCATATACTAAGACGAGGCAGGTCCTGGATGGCACAGGCAGAACTTTCTATAAGTCAGGTGTGTGATCTAGAGACCATCAATCGTGAAAGAGAGTGGGTTGAAGTTCCGGAAGACATGACGGACTGGCACAATGTAATAATAACACTGGGTCGTGAGTGCAGAGAATGGGCAGCGGGCTGCACTGAGTTTGAAGTGCAACAGCTGATCCAGAGCAACACACATCAAGGTGACATAGTCATCTACACCTGATGGGTCAGTGGTGAGAAACAGACGTAGTGGCTGGGGCTTTATTGCAAAGGCTAATGGGCGAGTCTTGAAAAAGGAGAGTCTGGCATATGGTACTACGACCTCCAGTATGAGAATGGAGGTGGAGGCAGTAACAGCGGCATTCCGGTGGCTAGAGGAGACTACTGCAACACACGTTGTATTCATTACGGATTCAAAGAGTATGCTTAGCAAGGTGGAGAAAGGAATGTTTCGTGTGGAATGGCTCTCGTCGCTTCAGAGGTCACAGATCGTGAGAATTGTATGGATATTTTGCCCTGGGCCATGCGGGTGTACGAGGGAATGAACAGGCTGATAGGCTAGCAGGGAATGCACCTCTTGGTGGAATTTTGCCTATGGACAAGGGGGAGGTGGTCGTGCGCTTGTGGGATCAGGTGGAGAAGGCGGAGGAACAGATTGAGAACCTATATGTGGAAAGAATGAGATTGCGGGGGATCGGCAGTGGTTCTGGAAGAATCTCAAAACTGAGAGGGAAGACCAGGAGAACTTTTAATCAGATGGCGGTGGGAACGATTAGTATTATGACTCTTCGCTGGCTGTTGAACGAGGGGATGGAGCACGTATGGGAATGTCCTGAGTGCAGTGATGTCGATTCTTGACTCAACTCAACTATTCCTGCTACTTTACATACAGCAGATGATTCAGAAGAAAGATTTAAATATTCGATGAATGAAATAACAGTTGGAACAACAAACTTAGAAAAAGCGATTCAATCATTAGACCCATATATTGGTGTCCACATTCCCTTTCTTCTTAGTAACAACTGACATAACCGTGTCTTCTATTTTTGCTGGTGACGCACCAAAATGTAATCTTATATAATAAAAGGCTATGTGTATTTATTTATTTATCCGGTGTCCCACCACAAAATAAAGAATAGATACAAATATATAAAGAAAAAAGTAGGATAAAAGGCTTTAAAGGTTAAAATAAAATAAACAAAATTAAGGGTAGCTCTGACGTAGATCAAGTTGCTTTGACATGGCTACTGTCCCATGCTGTTCCCATGAGAAATACAAATGTGTGCTGTCCCATCCCACCCCATCCCATCCCATGGGACCTTTCTCATGAGAATCCCATGGGAATACTAGTATTCCCATAGCCAAGCCTGTTAATCTATCTAGATGTTAATACTGATTTCAAGCCGTTGAAAGCATTTTTGGCCATTCCAATTCTCTTTTTGATATCTATTTCACTTCTACCATCATCTGTTATTATATGTCCAAGATAGGAGAAACTTGTTACTTGTTCTAGTATCTCCCCGTTTACTGCGATGTTCATCGATGACCTTTCGTTTTCAATGCTAATCATCATAGTTTTTTTTTTTTTTTTTGGAGGGGGAGGGGGATGCTAATATCTAAGCCAGATTCTGCACTGTGCCTGTTTACTTCTTCCACTAGGTCTCGTAACTCTTGCTCACCTTCTGCTAGTAACACGGTATCGTCAGCATACCTAAGACTGTTTATGATTCTTCCATTGATTTTAAGTCCAGGCATTTCAACTTGTTTAAAAATTCTTTCTGTGTATAGGCCGAAGAGGCTTGGGGACAGTACACATCCCTGCCGTACTCCTCTTTTTATCTCTATAGGCAACGAATAGTTATTTCCGCATCTAATAGATGCCACTTGTTCCCAGTACAAGTTACTAATAACTCTGATGTCCTTTCCGTCTACTCCTATATCTTGAAGGCACGTTATTAGTCGTTCATGTTGTACTCTATCAGAAGCTTTCTTCTAGTCTATAAACCATGCATACTTTTTTGAACTTGTATATATTTTTCAATTAACATCCTTCAAACAGATAATTGGTTCTCTGGTGCCGCTGGTTTTGTGGAACCCAAATTGTTCTTCGTCTACTTCCTCATCTATTTTATGTTGGATTCTTTCTTGTATGACCTTGAGTAGTATCTTAGTTATGTAGCACATTAAGCTAATAGTTCTGTAATCCTCACAATCAACATCTCTTGGCTTCTTTGGTAGTGTGATACAAATGGATGTTTTCAAGTCCTTAACTTTATAACACCTATTATGCAACCAAATACAATTAGTGGTGTAATACATAAAGAAATATTGGATCATTTAGCGATGTCCTTACATCGCTCCGTGTACCGCAGCAGCCCATGTTTTTTTTTTTTGCATATCCTTTACAGGACATCGCTGTCAACATCAGCATCTTTCAGCTGTATGTTGATTTCTTGGCAAGATTACGCTCAGTAGTTTGCCATTGCTTTCTGAGCGGCCGGCTAAGTTATCCCGCAAGTCACCAGCGGGGGTCGAACAGCTCCCAGCTCTCGCCCTGCTACGAGACTCTGCGTGATAAACGGGATTACGGAGAAAGTGTTGTAACCCCTCGGCCAGAGAGGCCGGCTCAGCAGCCCATAAGAGACGAAAATTCTAATAATACTGTAATGACTATGCGTGTTGTAAGGGGAGACTATGGATGATTTCCGTGAGACTGGCTCCCCGTCCCCCAGAAAAACTTCAGCTACAAATTCCAACCGATACAGAACACGTTTACCAAGGACAGGTCATGGATGGATCGAGGATTAACGCTCCACTAAGAGATTAAAGGCAGAAGAAGAAGCAGGACGCAGAACAATGTTTCTGTATGCTATTATGCTGTTGTTCTGGATGCTGCATTTTTTTCTCTTTGTCCATGGAAGTTCTGTTCCATTATTTTTAGTAGTGTACTTCCAAATCTCACATTCTGATCAATCCCAGCACTGCTTGTTGCATCTTGCAAATAGCCGTATATTTATCTTTATCTAGAATTCTAGAGATCTGGAGGAGCTTGTTCGTTTGGTCTCACCACATACTTTAATCTCTACTGTAAGATGTGTGAAGGGCAGAGCACGTGCTCCGTAGCTCCGGCGACGATTCCCGAGAAACTTGGTGTAGTATTGATGCATGACAAGGCAGACATGGTTGCGGCCTTGTGGGAGCACGTGCACACCTCGGAGGAGCAAATGGATCACCATGGTCTAGCAAGAATGAGACAGCGAGGAGTGACGAGGGGATCTGGCCGACGCTCCACGCTCAGAGGAAAGGCGAGACGGACACATAATCAGATTGCTACTGGAAATATTAGTGTTGGAACTCTTCACTGGCTGCTGAGGATGGGGACGGAGCGCTTATGGGAATGCCCCGAATGCTGTGATGTCGGTTCCTAAATCAGTCAATCAATCAATCAATCAATCTCCACTGTAAAAGGAAAATGCGAAATACGATGATATTAACCACCTTAGAAATTCCCGGTTATTGAATCCAATGTCTAAGCAATGCGAAACACGATGATATTAACCACCATAGTAATTCACGGTTATTAAATCCAATGTCTAAACAATGCAAAACACGATGTTATTAACCACCTTAGAAATTCCCGGTTATTGAATCCAATGTCTAAGCAATGCGAAACACAATGTTATTAACCACCTTAGAAATCCCGGTTATTGAATCCAACGTCTAAGCAATGCGAAACACGATGTTATTAACCACCTTAGAAATCCCGGTTATTGAATCCAACGTCTAAGCAATGCGAAACACGATGTTATTAACCACCTTAGAAATCCCGGTTATTGAATCCAATGTCTAAGCAATGCGAAACACGATGTTATTAACCACCTTAGAAATTCCCGATTATTGAATCCAATGTCTAAGCAATGCGAAACACGATGTTATTAACCACCTTAGAAATCCCGGTTATTGAATCCAACGTCTAAGCAATGCGAAACACGATGTTATTAACCACCTTAGAAATCCCGGTTATTGAATCCAACGTCAAAGCAATGCGAAACACGATGTTATTAACCACCTTAGAAATCCCGGTTATTGAATCCAACGTCTAAGCAATGCGAAACACGATGTTATTAACCACCTTAGAAATCCCGGTTATTGAATCCAACGTCTAAGCAATGCGAAACACGATGTTATTAACCACCTTAGAAATCCCGGTTATTGAATCCAACGTCTAAGCAATGCGAAACACGATGTTATTAACCACCTTAGAAATCCCGGTTATTGAATCCAACGTCTAAGCAATGCGAAACACGATGTTATTAACCACCTTAGAAATCCCGGTTATTGAATCCTACGTCTAAGCATCCTGGTAAGGGATGTATAAATAACTTGTCCTGTGTGCACGCCGCGGGTGTTATAAATCATTTGAATATTTGAAATAGAAAAAAAAAACAAACAAGTGGGCCTTAGGTGGACAAAGGGCATTGCAGACACCTTGGACTTAAAGACTGTATGCGTCAGAAGAAATGGTAAGGGACAGAGAGTATAGAGCGACGTTTTATATAAGATCTAATTGATGATGATGATGATGATGATGATGATGATGATGAGTCATTAGCAATGTCAGGCTAAGACAATCGTTATTTTTGGTCACGTTGTGTGGCAGACATATCAAGAGATGTTTGGGCACACGGGAAAATCGAGTGCTAGAAACAGACATTGACAGAGAGATAAAACGCCGGATGTGTTGTAAAAGTGACATTGAAGACTCAGTGAGCTTGTCAGGAAAGCAAAGGACAGATGTTTGTGCGGGAACCTGATCGCCTTCGTTGATCGACATGGTACTGGATAATGTTGAGTTACTTTTTCTTAAAGAAATCTTACCAAAAGTGTAAAATACGAAAGGCCATCCATGATCCAGCGGCACCAGGCATAGGTAACCAGACACGACTGAAACCAGGATGCTGCCGATATTGGAACCTAAAGGCACACAATATAGCAGATGTTAATGGGTTTATTATTATAAACGTTGCACAGAAAAAGCAGAGATCAACATTAAATTCACAGATAATTCACAAAAAGAACATGGCAATAACCGTGTATGTGTAGACACAAACATGGCCTATGCAGTTATAAAGAAAACATATAAGTTCTTCTTCGATGAAATGTGTATCCTCTACTCTGATAGATAACAACACAAAGACTTCATACACCACTGCTTGTGTTTTCTTAACTGAAATCACGCCATGCGTGTTTCCAAAACTTTGCATGAAACAAGTATGGCGTGATCAGTGTGAATAAGTACCAGTAGTGATACGTTGCTTCATTGTGCCTGGGAAAGAGGATAGGTTCATTCTCGAAATGTGCGTGACTTCGAGAATTTTATTTAGTTGTTTAAAAAGAGAAGATTGTCCCTCCAAAACGGAATAATCATAAAGCTTTCGTGAACAACACAAGAGTATATGTGCCACCGTTCGTCACTGCTTTTCTGTACTTGCGGTAAGATTTGTGATCATGCACGTTGCCCCCAAAATTACAATGTTTTACTACCAAAGTTCAGTGACTACCCCGTTAAATATCAAATTAAACTATAACCTGTTCAGTCAGTCATTTCAGATTTTGTCCATACAAAAAACATTTAGGTGAAGTTATTATTACCCACATCAGGCATTGAAAACAACGTGAAATGAAACAAGTAGGCATGGGTAGATTAGATTACATTACAGAGATGTCGGCCAGGTAAAACAAAAAAAGACATCGGAGTTCAGTATAATAAAATAATAATAACAAAATAGCATTAAGGAAACATGTAATGAATAACAAAAACCAGGGGTGGGCAAACTACGGCCCGCGGGCCGCATGCGACCCGGCAACTGATTTTATGCGCCCCGCAAGAGCATTGAGACATAACCTTTTTTACTTGGTTTTTAAGTTATTTTGTTGAATTTTACAGAATTTCATGTACCGTTATGATTGTTTTAACATTTTTGATAAAATTTCTTTCTAATTATCTATTTTTTGTAAACAGTCCTTGACCTTCGTAATGTAATTCTTCTTCTTCTTCTTTCCTTCGCCTTAAATATGCCTATAACTGCAATGTCGTCTCTTGTATGAATTCAACTGTCCTTTTTAGTTCACTCAGCAGTCCATAGAGTTTATCTTCCACTGTCGTCTCACTAAGCCAGAAGAAGCTTTGCCTAGACATGTTGTAATTTGGGCAGTTTTGAGTATGTGCTCTGCTGTCTGCGACGCCAATCCACATGTGCACATGGCTGATTCACCAATCATGAATCTTGTATACATGTGATTGCGTAATCTATTGTGTCCTGTTCTGAGGCGCAGAATAATGACTTGTTCTGGTCTGTCCATAACGTGGTAGTCGTCTTGAGCAGGTTTTGGTGGCCTTCTGACTGATTTGATCATTCTTTTCTTTTGGTGGTATGTAACGGGCACATCAGGCTGTTCTTCTTTGGCTCCTTCCTTAGCCAATCGATCAGTTCTGTCGTTTCCAGGTAGTCCACAGGGGATGGTATCCACTGTATGGTGACCTTATGCTGACTGCTAAGTTCAGAAATTAGTGTCCTTAGTACTGGCAATTTCCCAGATATCATTTCGTTTTGGTTGAGGTGAGTTTCTTGCAAGTAGCATACGCTTAACATTTCTTGGTCCAAGATGTTTTCTAGTTTGTTTGTTTTTTATGTTTTTTGTTTTTTTTTGTGTTTTTTTTTGTTTTGTTTATGCTAACTCCCTCCGGATTCCAGTGCATTAGTTTTAGTCTTTGTTTGGTATGGCCAGACGCTCTATTCTCAGGTCCCTTGGCTCCACAGGACATCTGAGAAGGACCACCAGTCGTTGTGGTTGGACCCTTTCGAGGCATAGGGCCAGGCACTGCAACTGCCTGGGAGTCCAAAGCAGGGCGTGCACCATAACATTTAGCAGTAGTCGACATATTTCATTACGCGTGATTGCGTGGCATCCTGATTTCTATGGTGCGCCTCCTGGCTGGTTGCTTCCGTCTTCAGCACATTTCCTTTACTAGAGCAGACTGTGGCCTTACTCGAGTTTAGGTGTGTAGACACTCACAAATATGTTTGCGCATGCATGTACGTGCATACATATCTAGAGCATTCTGGTTATTTCTCGGCGCCAGTGACTCGCCGCCAATGACTCGCCGCCAGTGACTCGCCGCCAGTGACTCGCCGCCGCCCCTTCTCTTGTTAGTTAAAACAATTCCGCCACGAGAAGGCCAAGAGTTGGACTTTTGCTGCATAGGTGATGAATGCACGAGCCATTGGGGTATTTATGCAAGGTTGGGCGCTCACCCCAACCCCACCCCCGGCTACATACAGCAACATTTGCAACCATGTATTGCTAAAATGCGAATTTATCGATTTTCATATAGAGAAATTTCTATCGACATATAACAATTTAATAAGGATGATTTTATGAAAAACAGATATTTCTCCGGTGAATAAAATGTATTTTGCAAGAAAATATTAAATTTAAAAGTTATTTGCTATTATAAATTAATTCCACATTTACAATGTTCAAATTAATTTATTTGTTATAGTAGTCTTGATATATTTCTGAAATGTATTCTGAGTTTACTACTTGTTTTCCGAATATTTTATTTTCACACACAGCCGGAAGTAGGATTTGTTTCATTTCCGTTTTAAAGTATTGTACAATTCTAACTGTTTGAATTTTATTAAAACAATGAGTGTCAATAACAAACGTAAGACTGAAGATGAATGCCGTGTTTTTAATGATGAAGGACAACTAAGTACTGTTTTATATAAGTTGGTAGCAAATCAGTTTGCTTGTTGTGTCGTGAGTCAGTGTCTGTCTTCAATGAGTACAATTTAAAAAGACATTATCAAATAAAACATTCCGATTTCGGATACATTTTAACAATCGAGGGGAGGGAAAGGAGTCCCCGGAAACGACAGAGCTGATCGATTGGCTAAAGAAGGAGCAAAAGAAGAACAACCTGATGTGCCCATTACATACCACCAAAAGAAAAGAATGATCAAATCAGTCAGAAGGCCACCAAACCTTACTCAAGACGACTACCACGTTATGGACAGACCAGAACAGGTCATTCTTCTGCGCCTCAGAACAGGACACAATAGAAATTTTAAGGGACTCCATTCATCAAACGAGCTAATTGATGACTGAAGAAATCTTAAAGCTGATGGCCGAAAGAAAACAGAGTAAAAATGTCAAACAAGAATATGATCAGATAAATAAATAAATAAGAGATAATTGTGGGAAGGCAAAAGAAAGTTGGTTAAACTAGCATTGCAGGAAAATTTAATTAAATTCTAATAAAGATACAAAAAATATGCACAGACAAATCAGTGAGCTAACAGTAAGAAAAATAAGAATAATTACAGGGTGTTTAACACAAAAACAGGAAAAATATTATTGGAGGAGGATGCTATAATGAAGAGGTGGAATGAGTATATAAGAGAGTATGATGGAGAAAGGGAAGAATTAACAGAAGAAAGTAACATAGAAAGTCAAACTATTATAAAAGAAGAAGTCGCTGACGCTTTCAAACATATGAAGAAATGAAAAACAGCTGGGCCAGATGGAATCACAATACATGTACAAGAATTAGTACTGGGAGAATTTGGAGTTTATATATTACCCAAAAGAAAAGGAAATGATTGTAGGAAACACCTTAAGCAACATCCTAGAAGATTATGGACATGGAGGAGTCCTGATAGCAGGATCAGAAACCAGATTGATTACATTCTGATTAGCAGAAGATTTAGAAACGCACAACAGTAGCAAAAACAGTTCTCAGTGCTGATTGTTATAGTGACCACAGACTACGTACAGGAACATTGAGGATAAAGCTGAAGAAAGTCAAGTATATAACAGGAAACACTAAATATGATTTGTGTACATTGAGTAATGACAAGGAAATACAAAACAAATTCCACATAGAAGTACAGAACAGATTTGATATATTGTCTGATCTAGAGAGATATTATTCCAGGATGTGAATGATCAATGGGAAATGTTAAAGAATTCAATCAGATTGGCTGCAGAAACAACTATTCCAAAATTAAAGAAGGTGTGTCGTAAGAAATGGATGACTGAAGAAATTTTACCTATTGGAAACAAGAAGACTCAGCAAAAATAATCCTGCCAAATATGAAGAAATTCACAGACAAGTCAGAATATTATGTAGGAAGGCAAAAGAATCATGGCTTGAGGAAAAGTGCTTAGAAATTGAAAAACAACACAACAGTCAAAATACCAAATTAGTGCACAAAAGAATTCAGGAACTTACTAATAAAAGAACAAGTACATCAACAGGCTGTCTAAAAACTAAAGGTGGCAAAATCATAATAGAAAAAGATCAGATTCTACATGAATGGACAGAGTATGTGAAAAACCTGTATAATGATAACAGAGAGGAACAGTATGATATTAGATGTAATAATGAAGGACCACCAATTTTAAAGATGGGGGTTCAAAATGTTCTTAAGCATATGAAAACTGGCAAGGCCCCCGGTGCAGATAACATCACAACAGAAATGATTAAAGCTTTAGAAGAATTTGGATTAGAGCAAGTCACCAGACTGCTGAACACATTATATGATACTGGAATATACCTTCTGCATTATGTAATTCTGTATTTATTACAATCCCAAAGAAATCAGGAACCTTGGAATGTGATCAACATAGAACAATTAGTATAATGAGTCACATAACAAAGATTTTGTTACGAATTATCATGCAAAGAGTGAGGAAGAAAATACAACCTGAAATAGGGGAAGAACAATGTGGGTTTGTAGAAGGAAAGGGTACAGTAAATGCTGTGTATATGCTGCGAACAGTTATTGAACGTGCTATAGAAGTAAACAAGGATATACATCTTTGCTTTATTGACTACACAAAGGCTTTTGATAGAGTTAGACATGTCAGCATGGTGGATATGCTTGCAGATCTACAAATTGATGGGAAAGACATTAGACTTATAAAAAACATATATTGGAAACAACAAGCTTCCATAAGGATTGATAATGAAGTGGGACAATATCAACCTATTAAGAGAGGTGTTAGGCAGGGATGTGTAATGTCTCCAGATCTTTTTTCCCTATACAGTGAAACTATTTTCAGAAATGTAGAAGATATAAATGGAATCAGCATTGGAGGAAGAAACATGAATAACATTAGATATGCAGATGATACAGTATTGATTGCAGACAATGCACAGGATCTGCAACAATTAGTAGACGCGGTTGTTGTACACAGTGAGCAGCTGGGGTTGGAATTAAATTGTAAGAAGACACAGGTTATGGTCGTCACTAGGAAGAACGAAGTACCACAATGTAATATACAAGTAAATGGGAATATTCTTCAACAAGTGAATCGATACAATTATCTCGGAACAGTCATAACATCTGATGGGAGATGCCTTGAAGAGATTAGAACAAGAATCGCCATGGCGAAAGTAGCCTTTAGCAAGATGAAAAACATTCTGACCAATAAAAAGATGTCAATTGAAACGAGAAAAAGAGTGTTGAGGGGATACATAGAGCCTGTTCTTTTGTATGGATGTGAAACTTGGACAATGTGCAGTCAAGCTGAAAAACATTTGATGGCTACAGAAATGTGGTTTCTGAGGAAAATGCAAAGAATACCATGGACAGATAGAAAAACCAATGACCAAGTACTACAGGGGACAAATGAAAATCGTAAACTGATTAGAGAAATTAGACAAAGACAGTCAAAATTTTTTGGACGTGTTATGAGAAGAAATGGATTGGAGAACTTATTGACAAATGGCAAGATCGAGGGGAACAGACCAAGAGGAAGACCGAGAGGAAAATACCTGGATGGCTTGGCCACGTGACATGGACGAGACATTAACACTGAGCTGATCCACAACTCTGGTGATCGAGTGAAATGGCGAGTCATGACAGCCCATGCTTTCCGGCATGGCACATGACTGATTGATTGATATTAACCAAAATGTTGAATGATATTTACAGCAGTGGATATCTACCGAGCGAATCCCAATTCCAATTTTCAAAACAAAAATTCCAAATTCGGTCTCGTTCAACTTGCCTCCTCAGCTGTGGTTATTGTTGAGATCCCTGGTTGTTTGGACTGTTAGTTCTAATTCATACTGGTTTTATTGGTTCCGCTCTGTTTGTCGGTACCGAGTGATATGCTGAAATCTGTATTTATAGCTATACCAAAAAGACCAGGAGCAATTGAATGCGAAGATTTTCATATGATTAACCTCATAAACCATGCCACTAAGATTCTACTCAGAATTATAATGAGAACAATAAGAAAGAAAATAAACAGTGAGATTGATGACGAACATTATAGATTTGTGGAAGGAAAGGGTACAAACAATGCAATATATACATTACGGACACTAATAGAAAGATCAATAGAGACAAAGGGAGACATATATTTGTGCTTCATAGATTATACTAAGGCATTTGATAAAGTAAAACATGATGAACTGATTAAAATGTTGGAAGATATTAACATTGATGGGAAAGATCTCAGAATAATAAAGAATATTTACTGGAACCAAGAAGCAGCAATTAAAATGGAAAATAAATAGGGCAATTATGAACAAATAAGGCTGGTAGTACGATAGGGCTGTGTTTTGTCATAGCCGATCTCTTCTCCCTCTATCATCATTCATCATCATCATCATTATCATCATCATCATCATCATCATCATCATCATCATCATCATCATCATCATCATCATCATCATCATCATCAAGTGCCCTGTCGGTTGGCGTAGGCGTTCATGGCTCTCCACAGATCTCGGTCTTTGGTGTTATGGATCAACTCTGCTGATGATATTTCTCCATGCCACCTTCTCAATCGGTCCAGCATAATTTCTCTTGGTCTGCCTCTGCCTCTCTTCCCCTCGATCTTTCCAGTTGTTACGAAGTCCTCTTATGCCTCTCTTCTCATCACATGACCAAAGAAAGCTGTTTGTCTTTTTCTTATTGTTGTATATAGGAGGGTGAGGACATGCAGGCTTCGTGCAGAGTGGCTTGCTTCGCTTCGGAGGTCACGGGTGGCAAGCATCATCTGGATCTTTTCTCCGGGACATGCAGGTGTGCTGGGGAATGAACAGGCGGACATATTGGCTGGCTCGGCCAACCTTGGTGGAGTATTGATGCATGACAAGGCAGATGTGGTTGCGGCCTTGTGGGCGCACGTGTACACCTCGGAGGAGCAAATGGATCACCATAGTCTGGCAAGAATGAGACAGCGAGGTGTGACGAGGGGATCTGGCCGACGCTCGACGCTCAGAGGAAAGGCGAGACGGACATATAATCAGATTGCTACTGGAAATATTGGTGTTGGAACTCTTCGCTGGCTGCTGAGGATGGGGACGGAGCGCTTATGGGAATGCCCCGGAATGCTGTGATGGCGGTTCCTAAATCAATTAATCAATCAATCAATCGATCAATCAATCATTAGCCTCTTTCGGACAATCGTTGTTAGTTACTCTGGCTGTCGAAGGAATTCGCAACATTCGTTTTAAAAACCACATCTCTGTTGCTTCTAAGTTCTTCCTAATTTGTTCATTTACATTCCAAGATTCGCTCCATGTAGCAAAACTGGTTCTATATAGCATTTTAACACTCTCTTTCTTACATTCATTGATAGCGACTTATTGCATAAGATACTCTTCGTTTTCTGACATGCAGTTTTTGCCTGCCCTAATCGCTCTTAATTTCTGTACATCTTCCTTCTGATGTTATAAATGCCCCTAGGTATTTTAAAACTATCCACTTGGTTGAGAATTCCCCTTCTATTTCTATGTCACATTTTGGTGTCCCAATTTTCTTTGATATCACCATTGTTACTTTTTTCTTGATATTCAAGGAGAGTCCTTTCTGTGCACTCTGTTACTACAATGTCAAACAATTGTTGTAGGTCTGTTAGCGAAGTAATAATGAGAGATATCAAAGAGAAGCCAGGAATAATATTCGGCGGTTATAATATAAACAATATACGCTATGCATATGACACAGTACTGGTGGATGATAATGCAAAAGATCTACAGCAAGTGTTGAACATTGTAGTCAACAGAGAGTGCATAATAAGAACTCTACTTGTATATCAAGAAATCATTAACAATGGTGATATCAAAAAAATAGGTGACACCAAAATGTTTAATAGAAATAGAAAGGAAAATTCTTAACCAGTGGATAGTTTTAAATGCCTAGGGGCATTCATAACATCAGATGGAAGATGCACAACAGAGATTAAAAGCAGAATAGGACAAGCAAAAGCTGCATATAAGAAAATGAAGAGTATCTTAT
This sequence comes from Cepaea nemoralis, assembly GCA_014155875.1. Classification (NCBI taxonomy): domain Eukaryota; kingdom Metazoa; phylum Mollusca; class Gastropoda; order Stylommatophora; family Helicidae; genus Cepaea; species Cepaea nemoralis. The sequence continues at coordinate 73,195 of JACEFZ010011250.1, read as the reverse complement.
GCAATAAGTCAGTATCATTGAATGTAAGAAAAAGCGTGCTGAAGTGCTACATAGAACCTGTTTTGCTGTATGGCTGTGAATCTTGGAATGTAGATGAACAAATTAGGAAGAGATCTTCTTCTTCTTCTGCGTTAATCCGAAGTGTTTTTTTTTCCACATGTGATTGCGGTGTCTGGTTAGGTACCCTTTGGCCGAAACCCTTAGGCCAATACATCCGACTTTAGCGTGCATTTTTGACCAGGTTAGCATTCCTGGGGGACACTCACTTTCGTGGTGCCGTGCACATCCCAGCTGGTCAAGCTAGAACGGTCGAATACTTCGCGATCAGCCCTCAAGGGAAGACAGGGACAGTCTATGTCATTTTCCGCCATCCAGGGCGGCTTCCATAGTTGCAGAGCAGGATCATATTGCTCTGGTGCTGGGCTCACCGAGGGAATCGTCACGTCCTGCTCATGGCTGATTTAATTCCTCACTTCAATATATTAGGCATTTCGTTCACTACGGGCCACTCCCCGCACAAACCAGGCCGGTCTGCAGATAGTATCCACTCAGCGACCTTCCGATTCGGCCATGTGCTGTTCGTTGTGCTCGGAAGACATATATAGTCAGAGCTGTTCCGGGCACGACGGACATTCGGAAAACTAGCTCGTCAGAGCTGTTCCGGACAAAGGACATTCGGAAAACTAGATAGTCAGAGCTGTTCCAGGCACGACAGATATTCGGAAAACTAGCTCGTCAGAGCTGTAAAACCCTAGTATAACAGCCAGTCCCCTTTTGGTAGTCCAGTATATTCCACGTAGCTAATAAATACCACACCAGTTATTACTATTACTGAGTCGTGTAGTATTTATTTTTAATTTTTTCCACATGCCTTTATAATGCATATATTTTATATTGTTGCTGTTTTCAGTTAGCCTTGAATGATGTGTGAATGGTATAATGTATGAAAGAGAGTGATAAAAGGGCAGAATGTTAGACGGGCCTGCGTGCCCAATTCTTAACCCTTTCAAAATAAAGTTTTGTTGTTGTTGTTGTTGTTGTGTTCCGGTCACAAGGACATTCGGAAAACTAGATAGTCAGAGCTGTTCCAGGCACGACAGACATTCGGAAAACTAGCTCGTCAGAGCTGTTCCGGACAAAGGACATTCGGAAAACTAGATAGTCAGAGCTGTTCCAGGCACGACAGACATTCGGAAAACTACCTAGTCAGAGCTGTTCCGGTCACAAGGACATTCGGAAAACTAGATAGCCAGAGCTGTTCCAGGCACGTAAGACGTACACTCGGACGTTTTTGCGTTGTGCCAGTTTGAATTTGCCATCCTTAGGCCTGCACATCAGACTTCGACGGGCGTTTTGGTCAGGTTAACCGTCCTGGAAGTTTCGAGAGACATTTTTTGTGGTGCCGCTCACATCTCAGCTGGTCAAGGTAGAACCGTCAGAGACATCACAGTCAACCCCCAAGGGAATGCAGGGGCAGACAATGGGCATTCCCCGCTATCCAAGGAGGCTTCCATAATTGCAACACTGGCACATGGTGCTCTAAGATTGGGCTCACCCAAGGAATCGCCACATCCTGCTCATGGCTGCTTTAATTCTTTACGTCTATGTATTGGGCATTTTGTTTTGCCACTGGTCGCTCCCCACACGAACCAGGGACGGAAAGTCTGCGGACGACATCCACTCATCAAGCTTTCGCTTCTGACTTCCACGTAATGGATTCACTAGGAAAGCTTTCCATTTCGTGATTTTGAGACGTTTTTTCCACCTTTGACTACGCTCACTCTGTGAGTGTAGATACATATTTTCATCGTAACCACTTCGTGCGACTGAACCGCTTTACCCCTTTAAGTATCGCTCACAAGGTATGTTACATGTGCTGCCGGCTCAGCACACTACCTCCGTGCATCAGAGAGCGAGTGACGGCCAAGGCCCTCTCATCCAGGGATCCATCATATCCCCCAGCTGAGAGCCTTCGGACAAGTGTCTGAGCTAAGCATGTAGCGTGCTCAGTATCTAACCTACATTTTTCAGTAGGTGAGTATCGGCCCGGTTCTCACATCCAAGGGTTTATAGCTTAGAGGCGTTCAGCCATATCCCTCAGCTGAGAGCCTTAGAGTATGTGTCCGGACCAAGAATTTCTGCCTTCGTGGGGCTGATTTGAACTTTTGACTTCTATCTTCAGTCTACCTGCAGAGCGGCAGGTTGTGTCTCTTCGTCTGGCCCCTAACCCAAGTCCTGTCCGACACATAGTTCCGTCGGCTTAGCTCTTGGGGTCATTGGGACACGCAAGCCCTGCCCCCCCCCCCCGCGGCATGGTGGAGACACATCGGGGGGGGGGAGGGGAGGAAGAGATTGGAAGCAGCAGAGATGTGGTTCCTGAGACGAATGTTGCCAATTAATTGGACTGCCAAAGTAACAAACAACGACTGCCTTAAAGATGCTAATGAAACTGGAACATTATATACAACAATAAGAAAGAGACAAACAGCTTTCTTTGGTCATGTGATGAGAAGAGAGCCATTGGAAAACATCGTGACAACTGGAAAGATTGAAGGGAAGAGAGGCAGAGGCAGACCAAGAGAAATTATGCTGGAAGGATTGAGACGGTAGCATGGAGGAATATCATCAGCAGAGTTGATCCAGAAAACCAAAGACCGAGATCTGTTGAGGGTCATGAACGCCCACGCCAGTCGGCATGACACTGATGATGATGATGATGATGATGATGATGATAATGATGATGATGATGATGATATTAAAGAATATAAACATGATATGGAAAGAATGTAAGCAGAGTTAAACATTGGAACCTCTAACAACATTGTTTGTCTGTCTATCCATTAGTCATGTATCCAATACTCGAGAGCTAATTTCAGCTCTGTGAGCTTCCAGGATTTACCCAGCCTAAAATAGGTACCTGGTCATTTCCAAGGATGTAAAGCACAAATATGATATTGACTATGTCACCCATTGACTGTCGACTGATCTAACAATATTGAGATATCACCATATTGTCAAAATGCCTCGTGGCGTCCAAAGAGGTCTATTACCTTTGCTGTTATTTACATCACAGCTGAACAGTACAACTGTAACGGTGCTCTGTAGTGTAGGCGACTGTGTGTGAATTGAAAATAACACATTTCCAGATTAACGATTTCAATACAACTATATGTTGTATTCTACAACAGTGCTATGAATTAGTATATTTAGTCCAGTAGTGAAGTAAGTAAACATATCACACGCTTAGAGATGTGGTTGGTATATTCTTCTTCTTCTTCAGCGTTCCGAGCCATTGAGGTTCTTTGCTGCAGATACAATCCGTCTCCATTCGTCTCTCTGGTTGACCTATTCTTGCCAATCGTTGATTCCAAGTGCTTGTAGGTCTGTATATATATATCTCCATCGTCTTCTTGGTCTACCTCGGGGTCTACGGTCATTTATTTCCTGAGTGTAAGCGAGTTTTGTTTCCCTATTATCTTCCATTCTTTCTATATGCCCCAGTCATTGTATTCATGATACCAGTGATTAGCGGGGACTTAAACAGATCGTAAATGCCTTTGTTACTTCTTCTTTTCCACTCTCCACTTTGTGTATCCCTAATGGGTCCAAAGATGCGTCTTAAAACTTTGTTCTCAAAGGTTTGTAGCAAGGCTTCGTCTCCTTTCGTTGTACTCCAGGTTTCAGAGCCGTACAGCACAACTGGTCTGATCAGTGTTTTGTATATTGTGATCTTGGTGTTACGAGATAGCGCCTTTGATTTTTAGTAGTTGTTGTAGTGCATAGTATATCTTATTTCCAGAACTGATTCTAGTTTGAATTTCTTCCCTTATGATGTTGGAGCAATTGAAGATTGTACCCAGGTATTTGTATGTTTCCGTTCTTTTAATGGTCATATTATCTATTTGTATGTGGCCAGAGTTTTTAGCCATTCCTTCTCTTGAAATTACCATATATTCTGTCTTATCTTGGTTGATAACCAGCCCCATCTGTTGGGCTTTTTCCTTTAAGTGAGTCAATATTTCCCATGTCTTTTGTTCATTTTCCCCTGTAATATCTGTATCATCTGCATAACCAAGCAGCTTGGATGTTCCTCCAATATCACATTCCTCCTTTACCCTCCATACAACTTTCTCTAGGGCCAGATTGAAGAGTAGCGGCGAAAGTGCATCACCCTGTTTCAAGCCAGATGTTATTTGGAAGGGGTCTGATTTCTTGTTGGTATATTGTGCTAGTAAAATATAGTTATAGACAACTTGACACTCGATAGGTGATGTGATAAATATAACACCAGCCGAATTTACTTCTCAGAACCTTCCTGGCGCCCATTTTAGAGTGGGTCGACCTGTAAGTTTCCGGTAAAATGTAATACCAACTGCCTGGAATGGAATTCGAACACAAGGCCAGCGAGACGGTCTGCATGTCTGCTAGCTATTGAACTACCGTAAATCAAAAATCAGACTGGACACTTTCTTCATGGATTCCTCAACACCAACATAATCTCAGCGCAGTGTAGATAAGACAGCTGCCACAATGTCCAACCATATTCTTACCAACAAATATGGAACAAAATATAGAAAGCACCTCAAGACCGGACAGGGATTGGTTGATCTGTTGAAGACACAGTTGTATTTCAGATTTATGCATTGGTCTTCAGGTCGCCTACACTCTGAAATGAATTTGCGTCTAAGTTAGGTTGACGTAGATACTTCACTAGCCGACCCGGTGTCGAAGTATAATGTAAGCGGGGACTGTTAATAAAGAGGCCACCTTCCCTCTCCAAGCTCAGAAACAAATCAAGTGTGAAAGATCGGTATTGAAGCATCACATCAGTCCGAGGCATATTAGAATGTAATCGGATGAGATTCAGCACAGCACATACGAGCTGACTGAGACGTAGGTCTAGGCTGGTCATGTTTGCTCCATGGGTTTGCTGCATTTCATTGTCTACAGACTAAAGCCCACCACCCATTTGGGATCCGGGTCTGCTGGAACCATATATGAAATGTAAACAATTATGTATATTTAGCTCCCGCAAAAAGATACTAAACACAGACACAATGTACATACCTTACAAAGGATTCCATACGCAGGTGAAAACATCCAAAATCAGAAAAAATAAATAAATATATAATAATGGAGTAATAGCATAAAAATAAGTGATATAGAACATTAAGGACTACCCGACGTTTCGGTTCTTTGAACCTTTGTCAAGGAAAGGACAGCAAAAACAGATAAACAACGAAATAAAATACGCAAAATAAAATTAACACAGCTCCTTGTTGACAGGAAGAAAACGGAAATGGTAGTTTAAACCGGTTTAGAAAGGCGCTCTTGGGCTACACAATTTTTTAGTACAGTTCAGCTGCAAGAGTGCCAGAAATGGTGTGTAAACAGTTCGATATGGATAAATTACAGGGAAGATAGCATAGTTATACCATGGCATCAACAATAGTATTGATTCCTGCTGGGTGAATGCATCCCAGAGAGTTTATTAATTGGCTTTCAATTTTGAGCCTAATGGAGTTGTTAGAGAAGCAAGGTTTTAATGCAGTGACCCATACATCGTCGAATCCATTGTGGATAGAAGAACTGAAATGGTTGGGGGCAGGTTTGTCAGCGCCTTGATTAATGTCCCTAAGGTGTTCCCTAAAGCAAGGCGTCTGTCAGTTTGACCAATATATTTCATGTCACATCGTTTGCAGATGATAACATAAATAAGATTGCGTGATGTGTAAGTGATCTTTCAAGGAGAAGGTACTATGTAAGATAGCAGACTATTGTACTGATACCTGTGTATACTAAAGCCACGTTTGTTAGTTTCTCTTCCTGCGGAGACCACCAGGCCAAGAAGTCGCCGACCACTGGAACATTACCACTCTATGTCGGAAACAGATACAATAATGATCATTCTCGTTATCTTCTGAAGTAGTTTTATCAAAATGAAAGTTTCTAAGTCATGTATTAAGCTATATTGAGAATAAGATATGCTCGTATTTTGTGTGACCAAGTTGCACATTTAAGTTAATAAACCACAATGAATGTGCCCATAAAAATCTGGAACACACGAGACAAACGAAATATATGGTCACACAGATTATGTTCTAGTTGCCTGCACACTACTACTACTACTACTACAACTACTACTACTACTACAACTACTACTACTACTACTACTACTACTACTACTACTACTACTACTACTACTACTACTACTACTACTACTACTACTACTACTACTACTACTACTACTACTACTACTACTACTACTACTACTACCACTACCACTACCACTACCACTACCACTACCACTACCACTACCACTACCACTACCACTACCACTACCACTACCGCTACTGCTACTGCTACTGCTACTGCTACTGCTACTGCTACTGCTACTGCTACTGCTACTACTACTACTACTACTACTACTACTACTACTACTAATTTTCTGTGAATCTCTTCATATTTGTCAGGATTATTTTTGCTTTGTCTCCGTGCTCCATTACTCGTACAGTAAAATTTCTTCAGCCATCCATTTCTTACGACCTACTTTCGTTAATTTTGGGATAGTTGTTTCTGCAGCCAAACTGATTGAATTATTCAACATTTCCCATTGATCATCCACATCTTAAAATAGAAACTCTAGATTACACAATGCATTAAATCTTTTCTTTACTTCTGTGTTAAAACTGTATTGTATTTCTTTGTCATTTTACAATGTACACAGATCATATTTAGTGTTTCCTGGTGTATTCTTGACTTTCTTTAACTTTACCTTCAATGTGCCTGTAATAAATGTGTGGCCAATGTAACAATCGGCATTTGAAGCTGTTTTGGAACTGTTACCGCATTTCGAAACCTTCTGCTAATCGGGATGTAACAATCGGCATTTGAAGCTGTTATGGAACTGTTACCGCATTTCGAAACCTTCTGCTAATCAGGATGTAATCAATCTTTCTATAAGTATTGTTTTGTTTTTGTTTATCGCTCGCTCGCTATGAACTCAAGTACTGGAATGAATTTTGCATATGGATTAGCTTTCCATATTACCTGTGTCCCTAGCCAGCAGGCGAACTCACTCGTACTTGGTTCACTGAGATGTGTTAGGTTCTCTCCATAATGTCTACATTGGTGATTGTTATTCCATTAAGTCCCACGATTCTGCGCAGACACGTATTAATGAATGTTTGTTGTTTATTTGTAATTATTTTAGTTGTTATCCATATTTCTGACACATACAGTGGTACCAATTTATTATTCTCATCCCATCCCATCTCTTTACAATTGGTTTCTCTTGTACCTTGCGGTGTCGAGGTGAAGTATAAACAGCGGTACAGTGCCCCTTTAATAGACTTCATATATCGAGATTCCCATGGTCTCTACCACACACTCTGCCCATCGTCTTCGCGGCCGGCCTCTTCTTCTATCTCTATCTTCTGCCTCTGCATCACTGCTTGCAGTCGTACACCATTAGCTGGCAACCCAGCCACATGGCCAACTCATTCGTCTTGCTGCCTTCTAACAAACCCATCGCTTCCATAACCCTCACCCCAATCCAGATCTCCGCATATCCGATCCCTTCTCTTCTTGACACATTGAGCACTCTTCTCGGAAATCGCATTTCCGTTGTTGTAATTTCTCCTCTCTCCCATTCTGTCATTGTCCAGGTTTGGCATTGGTAGTACAGGGCTGGTAGGAAGATTGTGCTGCAGAGAGCTTTCCTAGTAACTATTGATACGTGTTTGTACTTTAGTATTGGTGCCAATTATCCAATTAGTTAGCCTGCCACACTGCATCAGTTTTAGATCTCGTTTTCTGATTTGCCACTCCATGATACATTTCCTCGGTACTTTACCTGCCCCAGTGGATGTTCTATCAGATGAATCTCTGTTGTCCTTTCCTCTTTGATTTGAGACATTACCTCTATTTTACTTGTACTAATTTTCATGCTGCGTTCCCCACATATTTTACATAGTCTAGACTATTCATTTGATCTTGCAACTTTTTGCCATCAGTGCCTGATCGTCCGCAAATTGAAGTTCTCTAAGGGCGTAATCCGCTGATTGTTTCTTCTTCTGCGCTTCGTTCGTCATGCGGTGCTCCTGCGGTCTATACTTTGCTGGTTTAGTTGAGTTTAGTCGATGGATCAACATCACGGCACACGGGTGCAACCCATAAGTGCTCCGTTCTCCTCCTAACTCAAACATGAGTCTGGAGAAACTCAGCTCAGTGCACGAACTCCGTAGTACCGGCGAGGATTCTGAAATACTTTGGGTAGATTTTTAACTCGAAATTTTGCCCGAGCAGCGCCGTTAGGCTACTCTTTTTCGATTTCCAACTGCCAAGGGATTTTTTACGTGCGCAACAATACACACGGGCGTCCGATCTCACTACCCAGAAACCAGGGGAAATTTTAATACTAGACTTCCACGTGAAAAAATCCCGGTCATCACCGGGGCTTGAACCCGGGACCTCGAGCACTCGAGGCGACACCATACCTCGAGACCACGCAGCCCCCTACTTTGCTGGTCTCTCTACATATGTTGTCCATATAGGCCATGAACATACAGGCCCGTCGCACTTCGGATCCCGCGGTGAAGGACTCCGAGTGTCCTCCACATGCGCTTACCATGCATCCATTGCTGCCGCACAAGCCTCTACACAAGTCCGTTAGATGTGCACTCACTCCATATCGTTTAAGGATTTCCCACAGCTTGTCTCCACCTACTCCATTAAACGTCCTTTCCCGGTCGACAATGCCAAGTAGAGTGTCTCATTAAATTCTATTGATTTTTCTATAAGTTGTCCAAGTGAAAAATGGCATCTGTGCATCCTTTGCCTCTCCCAACCCCAAGTTGTGTTTCGCTTAGCTGGGGCTCTATTGCATCTCGTAATCTTCTCTCGAGAATCTTGCACTTTTCCAGTATGACTCAAAAGGGAAATGTCTCTGTATTGTGTGCAGTCTCTTTTACTGCCGTTGTTTTTTTTGTTTTTGTTTTTTAAAATTGGAATAATGATGGTGTTTCCCCAGTCTAGTTCTGTCTGTTGTTCTATTCCAACGTGGTTACATAATCTATGTTGCCATGCTATTCCTAGTTCTCTTGCTGCTTTAATTAGTTTATTTGGTATTTCATCTTGTCCCGGTGATTTATTCTATGGGGCTAATCTGACGGCTTCTAAATTTCTTCTTTCATTTTGATTGGTTCTTGCTCTTCGGTGGCATCTGTGTCGGTTCCTTGAATTTCTGCGGCATCTGACAGAATGTTGAGAAGTTCTAAGTACCTCCTCCATTTTTTTTAGTATTTGTTTTTGTTCACTTATTTGTTCTTCTTTTTCGCTATTAATTATGTCAGCTGGGTCAAATGGTTCTCCTTTGATTCTCATTGCACTGATCTTGTAAGTTAACAATTCTAGGTTTGGTTTAAAGTTTAACTTCCTTTGATATCCACATATTTCCTAGTCCTATTCAATGTGCTCTTATCTTTTGTCTTCATATTTTAATATTTTAATATTTCTGTCTGTGCTTAGAAGCTGTATGTTTGTTCCGTCCTACCTTGCATGGCACAATCCCAAAATGCTAACCTTATATTTCATTTCACCTGCCTTGCACTGTCTTTCTTAAATCATAAGTGGTTTTAAGATTTCAATGTGTTAATCCTGGTGATTTTTCTATGTGAAAGTAGTTTCAGCAGACTCCTCCCCTCCCCTCTCACTCTCACTATCACCTCCCACCCCCGTTCTCTCGGACTCCTTGCGACATTCTCGTTGAAACATGCCTGGGTTCACTAACATTAAGGTGATTGACCTTGCTAGCAATGCTACAACATAAACAAGTTCACGGGGTTAAAGGGCATTCCCCGTAAAGGACAAATAAGAAGATAGACGGGGAAGGATGTGGGGCAGATGGCTGCAAAGAAGGGTTAAAAAGACAGTGAAAAACATTGAGGGGGACAGTTGAGTTTTGGGACCTGACAGTGGAAGTCGGCGGTCGGGAAAAAGTTGAATAGTAGCTGAGTTAGCGAGAGAACTCAGCCCTGTGTTTTTTAGTGAGAGTAATTCGGAGGCTAAGGATTAAAGACTGGGCCCATTTTGTCAGCAGCGATAGTGTTTGGGACTACGTGTACTGTACCTGTGCCTATGCAATGTATGGATATATATATATATATATATATATATATATATATATATATATATATATATATATATATATATATATATATATATATATATATATATATATATATATATATATATATAATGTTGAACGTTCCTGAGGAATAATGTTGTATCCAAACATTTCAAATTAAAGTAGTGTGTGTGCAGTCTGGTGTTTGATGTTGATGCATAGTAGTTGATCAGTTGTTCCACACAACATTCACACTGACATACCCTAGACACAATCATAGCCAATCCTCTATGACAATCATACTTTGTTACATATTGAGAGAATTATCCTGAAGGCTCGTCAAACAACTGCACGAACAGCAGTGCAATATTGGAAACAGAAGAATATTCGTTAACTAATCAAGGCGCCAGTATATGGATTACATTAGTATGAATCAGTTCTTAAGTGTAACGACATGTTTTCCACGTTCAGCCCTGGGATAGCTAGCAGACAACGATGAGGTAGTGTGTGTGGCGAGGACAGTTGCACTGTGTTTCACGGGTCGAGAGGCTATTCAGCACAGGTAAACAGACACGGATACTTGTATTACCACTGTCAGGAGACAATCACGAAGACACGACTGAAAACCAAAGCAAGCAGACGAAAGGTCACAACAGGTAGATTTCAGACCAAAATAGTCAGCGGGCAGGGCAAATACACGTCAGAAATCACCCAGGAAACAAGCAATTAGCGGACACAGTGTTGTTCACGAAAGACAGCCGTGTACGGGGCGGGTTATGTTGTACAGGACACTTTTGTGAGTTCAGATGGAGTTAAATTTAGGGACAGCGTGGCGGAGTCCTGTGCGTGTTGAAGACAGTTTGCGTGTGTAGTGAGTGGCTTAGCGAGACTTGAGCCTTTTTGTAGACAACAGTACGGAAGGTTACTGTGAACTACGCATGAAGATTGTAGTACACTGATGTACTGAAACTGAAGTGACCTTGGCGGGTCAAGGCTGTGTACAAGGGAATTTTACTAACAAAATTTCCACTAGGATTGATAGATGAGTCAGGTTTTTATACAAAGGAAGTTGACATTGTGACCTGAGTGCTTCAGTCAGCTGGAGTACGGGAAAAATTGCGTCTTTTTGTGTTTTAGTGTCTGGTGAAACGTCTATGTTCGTGTGTCATCATCATCCAGTCAGTTGGCAACAAATATTTGGTAACAAACTATCAGCGGCCGTCACTGCAAGAGTGGTCGGATTTCTATGACGAAAAGGATTTGCTAAACAGATTTAACGTGCTGAAAATTCGTTGCCATTTTTTTGTTTAACCTTGTCGGCAAACGTAAATCTGTACCATGACTTCAAGGTGACAGCGACCAAGCAGATAAACATTCAGTGACTTGGAATTTAGTATCGTCTCCCCAAAATGCAACGAAAACCCTATAGTTCTACCAGAACATGAGCCATAACATATATCATACAATCAGGTGCCAGCTCCGCAGGGAGGGTTACAAAAACGTTATGGGCTGTGTAGAGACAATGCGTTCAAACAATTACCACCATCTTCAACTTTTCCGACAGTCGGGACTCGTTATCACCATGTCAAGGAAAAAGTAACAACGCATCAAAACAGTAATTCGTTTTTGGGATCTAGCGTTGCAGTCACTCTAAAACTTTAACCAACAGGCATTTCAAGGCTATTATCGGAAACTATTAGAAACAAACTAACGAATTTTGTGGGAGTCTATCATCGCATTGGTGTCGGTAAACTATTTTGTTTCTGTTGCTCTCATCGTCCTAAGTATTGTTTTTGTACGTTACTCAATTATACGTATGTGGTCCAGTATTCGTGAGAAATAGGATATTTGTGTTATGTTTCGCGTTATTCGTGAGGCACTACAAAAACAGGATTCTAGCTGTGCACAGTATATTTTCTAGGAAGTAATCGAGGGGTCGGTTTGAATTTTGCCTTGGGGCAGTATCTGTCTTGGATTAATATCCCGTGCCTTGGTGTCTAACGCCAAATTTGTGTATATTATTGATTTTAGATTGCTTTTCTTTCTTTTCATTATATTTACATATGATATTTGGTTTCTTCGGATATATGTTATTATTGTGATCCTTCGTGATATTTACTGCATAGTGGTGTTTGCCATGTCATTTTAATGCGCACGGTTTTGTCTCACATAGGCATGTGCATGTCACTGTTTTTTGTTTATTTCTATGTAATCACCTGTCTGCGTGTCACTAGCCTATGCGACTAGCGTCTAATAGGTGTCGTTTATTGTTTATCATCCATTGGGTTATTTATATGTATGTCTAACACTATTTCTAGGAACTTTCTTCAACTATTTGGTACATACTCGTGAGAGTATAGGTAATATCCCCCCTCACTACCTAGTGCTTACAGAGGGACTGTGTGAGTATAAAGTGAAATTATCAGTACTACACATTTTATTATAGAGGGAGTGGTGGTGTACTTAGGAAAGGTGCACTAAGACAAGCAGCAGGGTCTTTATATTATAGTTGACTGACGGACAGCTACGTGTCCACAATTATAAGATGCCTACTTTAATGGAATATATTGAAGCAGGGAAACTGTTAGGCCTGAAGGGCAAAGATTTGCAGAAGTTTGCAGAAGCAAAAGTGAAAGAAGATAATCAATAGAAAAAAGAACAAAAATAGGCTGAAAGAGAACAAAGACAGGCTGAGAGAGAAAAAGACAGGTTGAACTGGAAAGCAAACGCTTACAGGAAGAAAAGTTAGCTGAAGCTAAGCGTCTACACGAAGAGAGAGAGAGAGAGAGAGAGAGAGAGAGAGAGAGAGAGAGAGAGAGAGAGAGAGAGAGAGAGAGAGAGAGAGAGAGAGAGAGAGAGAGAGAGAGAGAGAGAGAGAAATGAAACTAGAAATGGAACAACAAAAGCTTCAGTTTCAGATGGAAACTGAAATTGCACTAAAAATAATTAGAACTAGCATGTAAGGGTCAAAATGAGGAAGGCAGAAGACCTTCGCAGTCGTCACAACGATTGAAATTGCCATATTTTACGGACCGAGACAACCTTGAAGCTGATCTTCACAGATTGAAGGCTTCTATTAAGGCTTTAGGCATTCCAGAAGGAGAGTATACTATGATGCTGAGCGAGTATCTGATGGGAAAGGCCCTAGATACCATGTTCAATTTACCTGTGGCAGAAAGAAACAATTATACTATTCTGCGTCAACGCTTGCTTACAAATTTCAACATAACTGAGCATGGATACAGAACAAAATTCAGACAATTTGTGCCAGAGACAAATCAGAATTTTACAGATTTTATCAATACAGTGAAGAACACATTTAATAAATGGATGGAGCTTGCAGAAGTTGGACAAGATTTCAGTCGCTTAGTCGATTTGATGCTAAGGGATAAGATATTATTGTCATGTAATGCAGATGTAGTGGCTTTCTGTCAAGAACGCAAACCAAAGGACATAGACACAGTGTACCAGTTAGGGCACAACTACATGACGGCACATCTAAACAGTTCTATTGGCAAAAAAATGAGTGAGGAAATATGATATGATGAGTAGAAACATGATGAGTTTTTGGTTCTAGATGCAGGGGAAATCTATTAGGGTCCTCGTGATTACCTGATGTATTACTCAGTGGGGTAGCTGGAGCAGGAGGGAGACATACTTATGGCTACCCAGACAATGTTTCTGGGTCACTTATTTATAATTATTAAGCATTACTCTCCCAGCATTTGAAAACGATGTTTTCTTTTGAGGAGGGAATAATGAAACATGCCTGGGTTCACTAACATTAAGGTGATTGACCTTGGTAGCAATGCTACAACATAAACAGTTCACGGGGTTAAAGGGCATTCCCCGGAAAGGGCAAATAAGAAGATAGACGGGGAAGGTTGTGGGGCAGAGGGCTGCAAAGAAGGGTTAAAAAGACAGTGAAAAACATTGAGGGGGACAGGTGAGTTTTGGGACCCGACAGTGGAAGTCGGCGGTCGGGAAAAAGTTGAATAGCAGCTGAGTTAGCGAGAGAACTCAGCCCTGTGTTTTTTAGTGAGAGTAATTCGGAGGCTAAGGATTAAAGACTGGGCCCATTTTGTCAGCAGCGATAGTGTTTGGGACTACGTGTACTGTACATGTGCCTATGCAATGTATGGATATATATATATATATATATATATATATATATATATATATATATATTATATATATATATATATATATATATATAATGATGAACGTTCCTGAGGAATAATGTTGTATCCAGATGTTCAAATTAAAGTATTGTGTGCGCAGTTTGGTGTTTGATATTGATGCATAGTAGTTGATCAGTTGTTCCACACAACATTCACACTGACATACCCTAGACACAACCATAGCCAATCCTCTATGTCAATCATACTTTGTGACACACGTCAACGCGTCATATCTCTTCTAGATAGTAATTGATTATGGATTAGGTCTGCTCACTGTCTCAGACAGTCAGCTGGTGAAGTTAGAGCGCATACAGAACGACGCTATGCGGGTCATTCTGGGATGTACTAGAGACACTCCAGTAGTGTGTATGCGTTACATCCTTGGTCTGCCGACTGTTGCTGGTGGGCTCAAGGTGATGCAGGCGAAGGCATACCTCAGAGTAGCTGCAGACACAGACCACCAACTGCATGAGGCGCTGGACGCAGTTAAGGGTCAGCGACTGATAAGAGGGAAATCATGGATGGCTCAGGCGGAGGATACGATCAGATAGGTGTGCCCTTTGGAGAACATTAGGCTTGGAGAGGAGTGGGTCAGAGTGCCAGCGGAGCAGTCAGACTTGTGCAGAGTTATAATCACATTAAGCCGGGAGTGCAGGGAATGGCCAGCAGGGGCCACAGAAGTGGAAATCCAGCAACTAATTCAGGACAATGCTCACTCGAGTGATGTGATTATCTATACAGTTGGTTCGGTGTCAAGAGGTGAGAGAAGTGGCTGGGGGTTCATAGCCAAAGCTAATGGTCGATATTTGGGGCAGGAGAGCCAGGCATATGATACCACAACATCCAGCTTAAGAATGGAAGTGGAGGCAGTCACTGCGGCTCTCCGCTGGATGGAGAATACGACACACACACACACACATCGTGATTGTGACTGACTCAGAAAGCATGCTAACGAGGGTGAGGACGGGCAGACTTTGTGCTGAGTGGCTTGCTTCGCTTTAGGAGGTCACGGGTGACAAGCATCGCCTGGATCTTTTCTCCGGGACATGCCGGTGTGCTGGAAATGAACAGTCGGACAGATTGGCTGGCTCTGCAGAACTTGGTGGAGTATTGATACATGACAAGGCAGACGTGTTTGCGGCCTTGTGGGAGCACGTGCACACCTCGGAGGAGCAAATGGATTACCATAGTCTCGCAAGAATGAGACAACGAGGAGTGACGAAGGGATCTGGCCGACGCTCAACGCTCAGAGGAAAGCTTAGACGGACTTACAATCAGATTGCTACTGGTACTATTAGTGTTGGAACTCTTCGCTGGCTGCTGAGGATGGGGACGGAGCACTTATGGGAATGCCCCGAATGCTGTGATGTCGATTCCTAAATCAATCAATCAATCAATCTCTTCTAGATGAACTTCCTTTCCTCTTGGTTGACCCAATAATTCTTCTTTCCTGGTATGACTTGTTTATAGTTGGCTGGATCGAGTGGCTGAATTAGTTTAGTTTAGTTTAGTCGTTGGATCAACATCACGGCACACGGCTTAACCCATAAGTGCTCCGGTTTACTCCTAACTCAAACCTGAGTATGGAGAAACTAAGCTCAATGCACGAACTCCGTTGCATCGGCGAGGATCCTGAATTACTTTGGGTAGATTTTTAACTCGAAATTTTGCCCTGGCAGCGCCGTTAGGCTACTCTTTTTCGATGTCCAACAGCCAAGGGATTTTTTACGTGCGCAACAATACACACGGGCGTCCGATCTTACTATCCAGAGACCAGGGGAAATTTTATTACTGGAAGTCCAGGTGGATTTTTTAAATAAATAACGGTCCTCACCGGGGCTTGAACCCGTGACCTCCAGCACTCGAGGCGGACACCATACCTCGAGACCACTCAGCCCCCTGAGTGGCTGAATGTTCCTACGTGGTGGTGTAGCCTGCTCTAAGCACAACCTTTCCACATTAACCGTTGGTTGCAGTGTTAATATGCTTTGCTTCCACTTTGAGTCCTGTTAACACACAGGTGGGGCCGCTTTAGTCGCCCCTTACAACATGCATGGTAAATTGAAGAGTTACTACTCTTGTCTTCCCCTTATGGCTCCGATAAAACCGCTTGGGCATACCTCGAAATACACTTGTTAGTGCAGCGAGGCGCTGTTGTCATTTGCGTTCTAATCCCGGTCGGTAAAACTATAGCTTACAATTGTTATATTGTCTAGTGCAGTAGTTCTCAACCTTCTTTGGCCCGTGCCCCCCTCCACCATATTTTCAGAACATCATTCCCCTCCCCCTTTCGTATTTCCTACCTAAAAATTTGGCCCGTGCCCCCCTTCACCATATTTTCAGAACGTCATTCCCCCCTTTCGTATTTCCTACCTAAATATATCGCCCCGCCTCTACACAGTATACGTAATAATGGAAGCTAAATTTAATAGCACATACTAAAACAAGTCTAGACGTCCACATAAAACGTGATTTGTGGGCCTACTTACTTTATAAAATGAATTTTAGAAGGGTGAGACCTACAGAACCGTAGAGTATGAAGGGAAAAACAATATCAAGTAATCGGTTCTTGTATTAACACGATCTTGAAATAATCTTAATCCCCCCCCCCCCCCCCCCCCCCGGAAACTACTGGTCTAGTGTGTCCTCTGGTCTCTACTTCTTTCCCCTCGTTCTATAAGCGCCAGTCAATACATGTGTGTTTATCTTTGAACCGTTAAACACGGGGGTAGGGGGTGGGGGGGGGGGGGGAGTTCATTAGACGTCAACACTAACAATTGAAAATGAAACGAAGAAGATAAAGATAACTAACGAATGAGATACCGATAACGAAACATTACCATAGAGATACCCAAGATTATCCGAACTGCCACAAGACAATACGGGTTGATCCTTGCTGCTGTTGGACTCGCAAATGTCAGAACTGTAGACACCAGGCTGATTATTGTTAAGGTCATTTTACTGTTCAGCTTCTCCTTGATGACACTGATGAGAAGTGGACCGATGAACGATGAGAACATAATAGATGTAAGGACCAGTCCCTGGACTTCCGGGTTCCACTCAAACTCATAAACTGATTCCTGTAAATGAATATGCAACTTAATGTAGTAGGGAATTAGTTATTTACCATATTTTGCCAGGTAAAAAAGATACGTAAATGGCTCATGTCCACGTCTCTATACGTGATGGGCACATGGTACTTGTCGTAAATCTTTAAGGCCCTATCAGCACTCGACGAGCGATGTGGTCAATGTCACGCCGACCGACTTTACTTTCCAAATTATTTTCTGGTACCCATTTTAGGCAAGCTTAAATTAGAGCCGAGTTCACGTTGAAAATAAAAAAAATAGCCGATCGTCTTCTGTTCGAAACCCCATCGACAAAGGGATTCTTTTAATCGACTCAAGCCGACCCAGTCTAAAATGTTTACCAGCATTTGTTCTAGGAAGTACAGGTGGCTGGGGTTATATTGATGACATCACATATCGGATGTCGATAGGTCTACAAATATACAGCTATATACCACAAAAAGCCCCATGGCGAAGTCAAGAATCACTTTCTGTTTGACTTTTTTGTGGTCACATGATAGCTTCCAATTCTGCTATTGCCTGGTTTGTCAGCTGAACTCTGTCTTCCATCAGTGCCAGTGAATGTATATCGCTTTTTGTCAGTGGTCTCAGGTTGCCCCACAGCACTTGATCTTTCTTTAAAGTCGTTTAACAAGAAGTAATGTCATGTATTTTGGTGTTTCATTGCTCGTCATCATCATGCGCCATGTCGATAAGGTTGGTTGATCATGGATGGTCATCTCATACAAGTACCAGAGTCCTGGATGTGGTCTGTTATTGTCCTGATTATGCCACGTGGTCAACCCATCAAGGTATTTATCCTTTTACCTTCCCACTGTTCTTTGTCCATCAGGTTTGCCAGTTGTTACTAAATATTCAAGTTTATTTCTCCTCATAACTTACCCATATAATCTATATGGTCAACATGAACTTTCCGTTTGTTTGTTGTAGGACTTTCCCACTCGGTTTTTTTTTTCTGGCCGCTAATTTCATTCGTTGCTTTTTCTTCAGAGACCACATTTCCACTGTCATTAAGTGTTTGTCAATGTGTCTACCTGTTGTCCTTGTTTGACATAGATATACAGTATGGGATCTAGATAGTACCATTACATACATGTTTCATATGTAACTGTAAACTACTATTTTATCGGCCACGATAACACACTGTCAGTAGTGGATTTAGTCTCCTCTAGTGGAGCCAACAGAATCTGGACAGAGGATTACATGATGGGATTACATAATGTCACAAATGGGAAAACTGACTGGCTGTGTTCTGTGCTTAACGATGATGACAGTCATTTCAATGAAATGGTGAATGTAATCGTTTCACTTTCCATAAGCCGTAGCATAGTGGTTAGTGAGCTTGCTTAACAAATAATGGTTAGGATTTAATCTCTCTTGGTAATAGGATACTCTTTTCGACAAGTATGGTCCTGAAGCCGATCTATCCTTGTAAAATGGGTACCATATATTCTTCGGACTAATGCAGGAATTTTCTGAAAAGGAGAGGCAATGCTTGGAAACAGGCCATCTGACTTCATTGTGGCACGTCCTAAAACCTAGAGTGCGTGAAGGCTTAACACGTAACACTCCAGTGTCACGACCTGCCATAGAGGTACCTTTACTTTTGTGTCTGTTGTGACGAGGTGAGGGAAAGAGTTCTTCAGAGCTTTACTGAGCGAATCCTGATGTACGGAAGAGAATCATGGACAATTAGCAGACAAGTGAAGGATGATGTGGAAGCTGCGGAGATGTGGTTTCATAGAGGAATGACGACAACACCGTGGACGAATGGGGAGAGCAATGAAGATATTTTGAAAGAGGTGAACTCACAAAGACAATTGGTTACTTACATCAGAAGAAGACAGTCCATGTTCTTTGGGCATGTAGCAAGAAGAGGATAGACGGAGTATGTCGTCACAACTAGACGGAGTATGTCGTCACAACTAGTCGGAGTATGTCGTCACAACTAGACGGAGTATGTCGTCACAACTAGTCGGAGTATGTCGTCACAACTAGACGGAGTTTGTCGTCACAACTAGTCGGTTAGATAGGATGAGAAGCAGGGGGAGACCAAGAGAGAAGATGCTGAACAGTCTGATATCTTGATATGGAGGAATGTCGGTATCTGAAATGATTGACAGCACAAGAGACAGAAGGCTGTGGACAGATATGATATCCACGTCACACGGCATAGACTATAAGAAGAAGTGACAGAAAACCTGGGTTATTCCAGTATATCTTACTGGAATAATAATAGAACTTTAGCAGTCACAAATTTTACCTTACAAATATTTACATTCATGTAACTATGCACACCCTACCTTCCAATGTATGCTTCTATTGTAAATTGATGCATTGTGAGAGACGGACGGCAGATCCTGAAATTCAGTTGCGTTGAGACCAACCACAAGATCCGACTTGTTTAAATCAAGAGCTGACGACGGCGGCGCTCCGGGTTTCACCATACAAACCATTGCCATTGGTAAACAGTTCATGAGAAATATGACAACCACAAATGAGGAGTGCAGCAGTAACACCGTGACAAACCGCCATGATAAATATTTCTGAGACAAAGTCAGTTTAACTTCAGATACTTGTGACTTGACTGGCTGCTTTTTCTTTTCCCCATCTTGTTTTTTACCATCTTTAACTCTAGTCTTCTTTCTCCTGACAGCGGGAGACGCTGTACTGATGGCTCCGTTGTGGAGATTTGAATTGTCTGCCGCTCCATTCCGTGCTGGCGTGTTCTGCAGAGTCCATACTTGAAGTCTGCTATCGTTCGCTTTAGATGCTGAAATGAGAAATGCAAACGACATACGTCCTGAATATAGGCTGGATATTAATATTCCTACACAAGTGAATTTGTGTAACTATCTCGGAATAGTTATAACATGTGAGGGGGGGGGGGGGGATGTCTTGAAGAGATTAGAACAAGAATCGCTATGGAAAAGCTAGTCGTCTGCAAGATGGAAAACATACTGACCCATTAAAAAGATGTAAATTGCAACAAGAAAAATAGTGTTGAAGGTAAAACTTGCACTTTTGTATGGACTTGAAACGAGGACAATGATCAGACAAGCTGAAAAACATCTCATGCCAGTGAAGATGTGGTTTCTGAGGAAAATGTTAAGAATACCATGAACAGATAGAAAAACTAGTGATCAAGTCTTATTAGAAGCAAATATAGACGGTAAACTGATTTGAGAAATTAGACGTAGACCGTCACAATTTATTGGGGCTGTTATGAGAAGAAATAAACTACAGAATGTGGTGCTAACTTTGCCATTAAAGAGGGAAAGAACAACACGAAGACTGAGAAATAAATACCTAGATGGCTTGACAACCTGACATGGTCGAGACCAGAACACAGAACTGATCCACGACTTTGGTGATCGTGTGAGATGACGAAACATGACCATCCACTCTTATCGACGTGATGATTACTACAAGGGAAACGAAGTCTGTGGCATCTGGCAAAGCAGAAGGAAAATTTTAATTTTAAAATTGCCATAAACGTGATATATCAAACCTTTCTCAAATTTTGGTTGTGTAGTAAAACAAGATAACAAATCTGAAGCAGGAGCGAATTCAAACGGTCGTGGTTATATTCTATAAAATAAGAACCTTTATAAACAATTAGACAATCCCTTAAAATCTGGAATCATTATTACTGCATACAGCGTTGGCGTAGTTGAGAGGTATCTACGCTGACAATATCATGATCACGGAGAGACAAGAGATCGACCCTGGCGTTCAACGTCTCGCTAAGTGAGGGAAAGCATGGCCACCTACTCCTTCGCGCATTCAAGATTATAACATGTCATGACCTTATCACATTCAGGAGTATAACATGTCATGACCTTATCACATTCAGGAGTATAACATGTCATGACCATATCACATTCAGGAGTATAACATGTCATGACCTTATTACATTCAGGAGTATAACATGTCATGACCTTATCATATTCAGGAGTATAACATGTCATGACCTTATCACATTCAGGAGTATAACATGTCATGACCTTATCACATTCAGGACTATAACATGTCATGACCTTATCACATTCAGGACTGTTACATGTCATGACCTTATCACATTCATACCTACAAGATGTCATGACCTTATCACATTCAGGACTATAACATGTCGTGACCTTATCACATTCATGAGTATAACATGTCGTGACCTTATCACATTCAGGACTATAACATGTCATGACCTTATCACATTCAGGACTATAACATGTCGTGACCTTATCACATTCAGGAGTATAATATGTCATGACCTTATCACATTCAGTACTACAACAGGTCGTGACCTTATCACATTCAGGAGTATAACATATCATGACCTTATCACATTCAGGACTATAACATGTCATGTCCTTATCACATTCAGGACTGTTACATGTCATGACATTATCACATTTAGGACTATAACATGTCATGACCTTATCACATTCAGGACTGTTACATGTCATGACCTTATCACATTTAGGACTATAACATGTCATGACCTTATCACATTCCGGACTATAACATGTCATGACCTTATCACATTCAGGACTACAACGTGTCATGACCTTATCACATACATTAGTATAACATGTCATGACCTTATCACATTCAGGAGTATAACATGTCATGACCTTATCACATTCAGGACTACAACATGTCGTGACCTTATCACATTCAGGAGTATAGCATGTCATGACCTTATCACATTCAGGACTATAACATGTCATGACCTTATCACATTCAGGACTGTTACATGTCATGACCTTATCACATTCAGGACTATAACATGTCATGACCTTATCACATTCAGGACTATCACATTTCATGACCTTATCCCATTCAGGAGTATAACATGTCATGACCTTATCACATTCAGGACTGTTACATGTCATGACATTATCACATTTAGGACTATAACATGTCATGACCTTATTACATTTAGGACTGTTACATGTCATGACCTTATCACATTCAGACCTACAATATGTCATGACCTTATCACATTTAGGACTGTTACATGTCATGACCTTATCACATTCAGGACTACAACGTGTCATGACCTTATCACATCACAGATCAAAAGCAGGAGCCTGCCTATGCATATTGTTGTGTATTACTATATAGAGACACGCACTTATCACTTATAATAAAGTGGAGTAGCAAGTCAATACGTTTGGAATGTCAATAGTAAAGTCTAGTAGCAAGTCAATACGTTTGGAATGTCAATAATAAAGTCGAGTAGCAAGTCAATACGTTTGGAATGTCAATAATAAAGTCGAGTAGCAAGTCAATACGTTTGGAATGTCAATAATAAAGTGGAGTAGCAAGTCAATACGTTTGGAATGTCAATAATAAAGTGGAGTAGCAAGTCAATACGTTTGGAACGTGAACTTATTTGCTTTTTGCGCTCGCTCGCTTTGAACTTAAGCGTAGTCCATTACACTACTTCTAATAGTGCTTGACTTAATGTTGCGAGTGGATTAGCTTTCCCTAATAACAGTGTCCCTCGCCATCAGGCGAACCCACTCCGACTTCAGAGGTACTTGTAATTCACGTCCCCAAGTTAAAGACGGTAGGTCAACATTTTAGTAGAGAAGGTTTCGACTGATGACAAGGAACATTGATATTTTTTTTTCTGCATATCCTTTTACAGGACATCGCTGCCAACATCAGCATGTTTCAGCTGACTGTTGGTTTCTTGGCAGTAGTTTGCCATTGCTTTCTGATCGACCGGCTCACATATCCCATAAGTTACCGACGCGGAGAGAACCGCTACCAATTCTCGCGCACGTCACGTTACTCACGAGAGTATACGGTATTACGGAGAAAGTCGTGTAACCCATAGACCAGGGAGATACATTGATAATATGGAAAGCTAATCCACGTGCAAGAAAAATAAATAAATCAGTGCAATGGGCTCATTAATAGTAGCAACTTCTAGTAACAAGAAAACAGCGAGCGAAAGTTAATACAAGTTCAAGAACATTTTTTTTTGGTAAACTACTAGTACTATTATTATTATTATTATTATTATTATTATTATTATTATTATTATTATTATTATTACTGCTGCTGCTGCTACTACTACTACTACTACTACTACTACTACTACTACTACTACTACTACTACTACTACTACTACTACTACTACTACTACTACTACTACTACTACTACTACTACTACTACTACTACTACTACTACTACTACTACTACCGCTGCTGCCGCTGCTGCTGCTGCTACTACCACTACTATTACTGCTACTACTACCGCTGCTGCCGCTGCTGCTGCTGCTACTACTACTACTAATACTATTCCTATTACTACCTAGGACTAGTTTGCCGCTACTTCCACTACTACTACTGCCACCACCACTACTACTGCTACTACTATTCCTATTACTGTCTACTACTAATTATACTAATACAACTACCACCGCTTGCTACTACTACTATTACTTATTACTATCTACTACTAGTTATGTTACTACTACTTCTGGTCCTAATACTAATTTCTGCTTCTGCTACAACATCTATTATTTCTGCAATTACTACGACTATTACTACTTCAATTACTACAACTATTACTACTTCAATTACTACAACTATTACTACTTCAATTACTACAACTATTACTACTTCAATTACTACAACTATTACTACTTCAATTACTACAACTATTACTACTTCAATTACTACAACTATTACTACTTCAATTACTACAACTATTACTACTTCAATTACTACAACTATTACTACTTCAATTACTACAACTATTACTACTTCAATTACTACAACTATTACTACTTCAATTACTACGACTATTACTACTTCAATTACTACAACTATTACTACTTCAATTACTACAACTATTACTACTTCAATTACTACAACTATTACTACTTCTAATTCAACCTCTACTATTACTGCAACTGCAGCCACTAATTCTACCACCACCACTACCCCTGCTACAACTGCTAACCAATAAAAGACGATACACCGTACCTGCCAGAATATCCAAACTAAGACGCCGTTTGGCAGCAAGTGAAGATCTGGCCGCCATATTTCATGAGACACTTGAACAACACTTGGCAATCTGTTGATCACTCTTTGTATATCCCCCTATCTACAGACTTGCAATCTTAAGACAATGTCATTCTTTCAGACGACGCAAAAGTCAAGCGAAACGATGAAGCGTCCTGGGTTGGCTATTTCTGGTTAGACATTTTGGCGATCATGAGTGGCACAGCGTGACAGTTGGTGTAGCAGTATTGTGGAAACTGAGAAATGCCACGCATTGTGACTGGGCACTGCTATATGATATTTTATTCCGTAGCATACGTGAATCGAATCGAAGCGTGGAGCAACCAAATTAAAATAGTGTTGTTGTCGCTATCGAGGGGTGTTATTTCGTGGGAACACTATTTGGGAACAGTTGAGTTACTTCTTTTAGTGCGTCTCGCCTGGTTAGTGTTGCCATGTTCAAACATGCAAGCGTGATCAGAAATATACAGAAATTGTACAAACGGATTTGCAGAAATAAATACAGCTGGAAAGAAAGCTAGAATTAGTGAACTGAAGGACAGACAGACAAACAGGCGGGCGGACCAACAGGCAGACAGACATTCAGACGAAAGGAAAGACGGACAGACAAACTGACTGGCGATTGAGCAGGCAGGTGGGCGAGCAGACAGAAAGACGTGAACATAGAGTGCTAATCAACGCGAAGAAAGTCACCATAAAAGCAAAACAAAATGGCGCACAAACAGAAAACAGGACGGAAGAATGATATATCAGTAGATATAGGGACGCAGAGGTGTTTCCAAGGCACCAGGGCCGGGTTATATACTGGCCAAGACCTACTGACGCGTCCTCGTCGAGCGTCCTGGGCAACAGGTGCCTTCGGGGTCCTGGTTAAAGTCAGTAGGATCGCCGATTCCTCCGAAGTCGGAGAGTGTCTGCCTGTACGGCTAGGAACCACCAGTCTGCACACCAATAAGCCAGACATGGGACAACGGATACTCATGCAAACCTCAGGTCCTGTATGACATCACACTGATGTTGGACAACAGGATGCCTTCATCCGACATTCAGCAGTTCGCGTTGGAGCTCACAGCCAGCGAACACAAGCAAGCAAGCAAGCAAGCAGTAGCTATACATTAAGAAGAAGAAAATGTGACGACCAGTCAGACCATTCAAATAGAGTAAGCGGTAGTAAAGACAGACCACAGACAGACAGACATACAGACAGGCAGGCAGGCAGGCAGGCAGGCAGGCAGCCAGACAGACAGACAAACAG